>ML778931.1:765787-879500 GCA_009831015.1 Picea engelmannii | reverse complement strand
AAACATTTTGAGAATGAGATCTTCGTCGAACTCTCATCTCGGTTAGGCTTCTCTCACGAGTTTGCCTCGCCATACTACCCTCAGTCAAACGGACAGGTCGAGGCAGTTAACAAAGTCCTCAAGACCATGTTACAGCGCACGGTGAATAAGCATAAAACCAATTGGCATCATATGTTATTTTCCATGCTATGGGCTTATCGAATGACAGTGAAGACCGCCACGGGTTTCACGCCATTCCACTTGGTCCATGGGGTCGAGGCAACTCTTCCCATTGAGTGTGAAATTCCCACCCTTCGCACCGCAATCGAGCTTTTACCTGACACTGCTCCAATGGAGCAGCGCTTGCTGAACTTGGAGTCGCTGGATGAAGATCGTCGATCCTCATTACAAAACAACGAGGCAGCTAAAAAATGATCCAAGGCTACCTTTGATCGCCATGTCAACCTTCGCTCATTTAGCGAAGGCGACCTTGTCCTAGCCTATGATATCGCTCATGATACTTTTGGCCATGGAAAATTCGAGTCACTGTGGCATGGCCCTTACATCATCCAACATTGCCTCACCCAAGGTGCCTACATCCTAGCCTCCCCCGAAGGCCTCACGCTCAAAGAACCCGTCAATGGGTTATACCTCAAGAAATTTTATGCTTAAACGTAGTCACACTACTTTAGGTTAGTTTTTCTTTTCTAGCGTTTTTAATCTTTTTTGATCCCACATCTAAACTATCCTTTGTGCTATTGACAGATGACTCCTCCACCAGCTTACCACATTGGTTACACCGACGGCGCCAGCCGTTGGACACAAAATCTCGCTTCGGCTGCTTGGGCTCTCTACACCCCTTCACATGAAATGCTACATTCCAGCGGCATCTGTTTAGGGCCAGCAACCAATAACCAAGCCGAATATACTGCTATCATTGGCCTCCTGACCGATGCCCAACATCATCATATTCGTCACCTTAGCGTTTTCATCGACTCCCAACTCGTCATTCTCCAGCTCAACAATGTGTACCGTGTACGCGATCCGTGCCTCTTTCACAAATACCTGCAGGTTAGATTATTATCTCGACATTTTGATTCCATTACATTTACACATATTCCCAGAGAATTGAATCAAATAACAGATGAAATAGCTAACATGGTGCTAGACTGGCATATATCACATCAAGCTACACATACATAAACATCAAATATATCATGTCACAGCATATAGATAGAATCAACATCATCATCAACAAACCAAAAACACATGTAAACCACATTTGGATCTCAAACAACATGTATACTCATATATATATACGTGGGCCTCTCAGGCCATCCAAATGTTTACATACACAAAAATATCCATCGGCCCGCAGGCCAGTGCCACATCATGGTAAAAAAATCGGCTCACCAACCTATCAAAACTATATACCAAATACATGATGCAATCAGGGTGCCTCTAACGCACCCCCCGCTACCCCTCCCTCAGGAGAAGGTGGTGGAGCCACTGCTGGGCCCCCCTGCCCAGGCGGCAGGCGTCCGCTAGTCATGGCGGTGAGCACAGCTGCTCATCGCATGATCGACTGCCATGATGGCGGTAACCCGATGCACTGCTCCAGGAACTCCTCATCCTGGATATGGCTCCACATGCCCTCAGGCACGTCTCGAAACACTGTCTCAAAACGACGGCGGATATCATCATCACCACCTACGGCCGCGGCCGGAGGAGCATGTGATGGCCCCGCACCAGGGTCATCAAAACGACGCCTCCTCGCCGGTCTCCCGGGCTCTGCTGGTGCCCCTGCAGCCTCATCCCGCGGCTGCCTCTCACCATGCGGAGGTCGCCCCTCTCGCTGCACCGGCGGTCTATATAACTCCACCTCAGGCCCGCGAGGTGCCAAATCTGCACATGCACCAAACAAACAACAACAGATGGTATCAGTGTCTATACATCAAACATGTGCACTATTATATCAAAATCATAGCGCAAAATCAAAACATCTAAATACATAACATACCTCTATGATCAAAAACCTCCCCAAGAGGTAATACCATCTCCGGGTCCCCCCGGAAGTCTACCCCAGCATAAGGGAACCACAGCATCACCTGCAGCATCTGCCGCCATATCTGCGCCGCCTGCGCAGTAAAGTAGTGCCCGCTTTTTCCACCGCCGTGGCGAAGCAAAATCTGTGCCCACCGCCTCAAGCGCAGCTCTCGTACCCCTGGTGCCTCCAGTAGCACCCTCGGGTGCAGCATCGGCACCCTCTCCAAGAAAAAGGCCACCAGAATGGAGCCAAATGTGAACTCCCCGGCGCCTGTGGACTGACACTGGTCCAGCTGCGCGATCATCCGCGCATGAAGGGTCAGACCCTAGGCGAACCGCTCACGGCCCACCACCACCCTCTCCATCAAAATCAGCTCCCCACCACTAATCCGGTGGGGCGTTCGGGACCCATATACCCGCACTATCATCGCTGCTATGCAACGATGCAGCAGGACATCTATCCCACTGATGCTCAATGCTGACCCAGTCATATAGTGCTCGCCTGAGCAGTATCGCCCGGTGACTGTCTCCAAATGAGTGTCCCTCGGCAGCACAGGATCTGTCGGTAACGGTGTTCCCCGGAAGGGGAGCCCCGTCAAAAAGTAGGTGTCCTCCACCGCAGTGAAGGCGATCTCCTCTCCTCGCACGAGGAAGCAGTGTCGATCAGGGCTCCACATCTCAATCAAAAACTGGAGCAAGTACTCCTGCGACCGTATCAAAGAGCAATCAAAAAACTTTAGCAACCCACTGGTTGCTAAAGCTGCTCGAACTGTCGGCGGTGCATTGGTCACAGCCTCTCGTAGCTGTGACCAATCTCGCTCATGCCACCGTACATCCATGATCCCTGCTTGCCACCTGCACATAACCCAAAGTCCTATATTAGCTTAGGCAAACATCCAACATATCAAAAAGCTAAATTCATCACCCTGAAACCTTGCCTCAAAGGCGCGGTATTACCACCCACAGGTGCACACACATGCGCACCTGTTCACCATACAGGCGCGCATGTGTGTGCGCCTGTTTTTCCCACAGGTGCGCTCGAGAGCGCGCCTGTTCATAATACAGGCGTGCTCTAGGGCGTGCCTGTCCAACCCACAGGCACGCTCGGGAGCGCGCATGTTCACCCCACAGGTGCACCTCTAAGGCGCGCCTTAATTTCCTTCTCACGTGCACACATGCGCGCTTTTTCAGGGTACAGGAGCGCACTCATGCACGCCTTCCACCGAGTCGCCCACGCATGTGGGCCCCTCCTCTACCCTAAACCCCCTAAAAACTCCCGTACGACCCCCCGTACCTACCTTGCTCAAAAATTGGAAACCTATAACTATGCAGGATGTTCAGACCACTAACTTGAAACTTGCACGCCGTGAATCGGATACCTCGTGCTCTCGAAATCACGCAATCTCCTCTGAATTTGCTCGTAAACTCACTGTAGCAGGAAGTACAAATGAGGTGGCAATGTGGGCCCTATAGCTATATATAGGCCTTTTGCCAAACTTCCACTCACCATTCCGGGAGCCCACGTCGTCCATTTTTCGAATCGTCTTCAGCCACGGGATCAGCGTCCCGCCACCTACATCGTGACTGTCCCCGGGCCACTTTTCATCTTGAGCCCCCGGAGCGCCCTTTTTTCATATCATGACCAGGTACGCACACGCATTGTCATATTTATCTAATACATGTTCATATTTGTTATTCTCTTCAGATATTGTTCACTTTGGGTATTTGGTTGTTCTCTGTGCAGGTACTTGGTCATCATCTCTTCGCATCATTCCTTCAGGTATATACTCAGCACTGGCATGTAGTCTCTCCCACTGTATTGCATTTACATTCCCAGTCACACCCCCTGATTTTGGCCTTTAGGATACCCATTTCCGGATCTGCAGTACTCACACCTCCATTTTGCATCTACGGTACTGGCACCCGGTAGCTCTCTTACCCACATGAGTTGTCTCATTCATAGCACCTTTTGGCACTTATGACACTCATGATGTTCTTCATTACCCTTTAGGGATGGGAGTCCTCTTAGTCTTTCATCATGTTGCAGATCAACCACATACTCCTTCTCCTCATTTTGCTAGCTTTCCCACATGGACTCCCAGATCATCGCTTTATGCTTCAGTTCATTTTACCTGCACATCCGCAGGATCATGAACCCTCCATTTCATCCACCATCAGTTTTCCCATCTACGAACCTATCTCCATTTCACCTACCTCATACAGAAACTCGCCAATGGGGCCCCCACCCTTCATCAGTTTCCGAAGAAATTTCTACCCTACCTGGGGCACTCATTTCACACTGGGGCACCCGTTTCTGTACTTGTACATTTCCCCCCAAATTATTCATTATTTGTACAAACGCATTTTCGGTTCTTTGCTTCTGTCGTCACTGTTGGTGACCTACTTTCCTGTTGGCCACACGCAACCCATGTCACCCTTGGTTGGAGCATCACTCATCATTTCCCTCGCTGACATCGTCTATATCTTTAGCGTACTACCCCAGTCACTTACCATTTATCCTCTGAATTTGTTCACCCTGTCCCACCTCTGGCACAACTTATCCTTGGTCTTGGTGTCCCCCTGACACTCGACCTTGTCACATGGTTGCGGCCACTGTTCGTCTCATACATTCTCCATCCAAGGGCAGTCTTGAGTCTTCCCACTTCTTGACCTCGTCCATGTACCTCTGCCACTTCCTCACCACCGTAGATTCCGTGAAGCCCTTTGCTTCTGGGAGTTGCGTCCCCCTTTTGTTGACATCAACACACTTTTCCAAAAGGGCGATAGTATCTTGATTCTCATTTCCCATTTAATGAGAGATCTCGGACGGCACAGGGGGAAACACCATTGCTCCCTGCTGTCGTTCACCCCCATAACATTCGACACCAAAAATTTCTCATGTTGCGGTGGGTCTTACTTTGCGACTATTGCAGTTTTTATTATTAGTTGCCGAAGACCTCTGAACTTGGTAGGGCCACCAATGCCCACATCACCGTCGTTGTTTACTTCCGTGACCATTACCACTGGTTCAGAGTATGTTCCTTTGCAGAATTGTCTTCTGCCTTTATCATTTCTCCCCCGAGGGTGGTGTAGTTGTCTACATCAACACTTCAAACATTTTTTCTTCAGAGTTACATCACACGAGCATGGGGCATTCCCGCCTCGTTTGTACACACTTGTATATTGATACACACCTTATGGAAGGTCGGGATCTCAAGGTTCCTTTCTTCTCCAACGGATTTCTCTATACGGTCCCACTCTTGCTCTCCCTTACAACACCATTCTCAGTAAAATAAACATTGATGAATTTCGGCTATACGTTTTGCTCCTAACCTCATCCATCAGGGGGCATCTGTTATCACTGAAATTTTGTCCGCACAGGGCGACAAGAACTCCGCATCATCAAAACAGGAAAAAGTCATTCATGGCACAAGATTAATTCCTCAGCATTGCAAAAGGGTCAAAAAACTATACAAATGACCCAAAAAATTGAAAGGTGCTTTACATCATCTGGCCGCGCGCGTGCACGTGCGTAACAACAAAGTACAAAGCGCGCATATGTGCACAAGGCGCGGCTGTGGGGCGAAAAACCTGCGCGCCTGCTAAACGACGCATTTATTGAAATTTGTCGGCCTCCCAACCACTAATGGATCGGCTCCCAAGTCGATTTGACACCAAATCCGAGCTCAATCCTCATGGTGGGCTGGTCAAAGACCTAATTGTGCCCTAAAGAGCCCCTTTTCACATTCAAAAGAGGTTGCATAATAACCCAATGCTTGGCTATAAAAAGCCATGGATGACCACCATTTTTTGAAGGAATTCTTTGTATTGTTATGCTGTTGAGATTGCTAGAGACTCATTCTTTGACAATAGACATAATCAGCACCATTTCATAGGTCTTTCCACCTCTCACTAGAGTGGATAAGCTTGGAGTTCTTTCACCCACATATTCATCTTTTCATTGTAAGGAGAGCAATCAGTTGAGGGCCTCAAGAGCCTTCCATTGGAGAGGGAAGGGACCCAAGTCCTCTTTCTCCATTGTGTGTCTTTGGATTTCATCAATAAGATCAGCTTATGCATTGGTGATATTGGTCCATTTACATTTATTTTTCATTTCTTTTATATGCTCATAGTTTCATTTGGTTTTTTGTTTAATTCTTATTTATAACTTTGTTGTTTCTCTTTCTAACCTTTTACCTTACAGCTGTCATGCCTAGCAGAGCCCAACTGGGCATGTAAGCATCCTTAATTTGCTCATCAAGTGACGAATTGGGTGCAAACACACGCCATAATGGACCGAACAGAGTTAATGAAGGCTTCATACCTGTTGCAAGAGACCCGTTGTCGAGTTACCTATTTATCCCATCGCGCCACGCACCAAGAACACTTTTGCTAACCAAGAGTTTGAGCCCGCAAACTAAGTGAATTGTATAGAGTGATCATTGCACTCTTTCTGTTTATTCTAGTGCAGTGTCTAAGTTAATTTGACCCCAATCTAATTAATCCCGAGCACGTATGTCCGAGGAACTCAACACAGTCAAAGAATCAGTGACAAAAGTACTCCTTGATCTGATGACTCAAAGAGTCATGTCAGAGAGAGGGTTATCCATGGGTGTACAAGCATCATCCATGAGAGGATGACCAACCTCTCCATCAGTTGCTCAAGCCGGACCATCCTGGCCATCAGATGAGAAGCGAACTAAGAACAGGGATGATCTTGTGAATGCTAAGTTGATTTTGAGCATATTACCCACCTATATACCACCTCTAATCAAGACAATAAATCGAGACAGCGTGCCCAGAGACTTTGAGTACACCTTGGTCACTAGATACCTCCCGAAGGGGATACGCGTAGTTCATGCAGACCAAGAAAAGATTGCAGTGTTGAAGTTTAGCGACTTCAAACTCGGTGACATGAAGTTCTACAACATGCTCACCCCACATAAGTACCTAAATAGAAAAAAGGGAAAGAATTCAAAGATCATCCCTCAGTCATGGACTATGAACCTCGCACAGTCTACACTGCTCAACATCATGAAGATTCCTGACTTCAGAAGACACCAAGAGGTGAATGCATGTGTCAAGCTGTTGCTGTCATGTTACCATGGCAGATACTTGTGGTTAAACCGCCATATCACAGTGGATCCAACATTCATTAATCAGATCATAGGGCTAAGTATGAAAGGCCCTGACCCATAGGATTTCTATCCTAGAAAAACCATGGATCGCGCTCTAGCTCAAAGGATCAAGGACACCTATGGTAATGTCGAGAAGGGAATGCGAGGCTAAAAGGTAGATTCTATCCAGAGTGACACAATGCACCTCGCCTGTCAATTGATCGCAAGAAAGTTAGTACGCAAGAACCGACCTACCCAAGTCACTGGTTTTGTAGTTGACTTCTCAAGGAAGTGCGCGGACGACCTACAAATGAATTGGGCGCAGTACCTGATGAACCAATTAGAACTTGATTGCAGATAAGCCCAAGATCAAGCGTGAAAATTTCATTTCAGTTGGCTATTGATCCTGATCAATTTCATTGCCTGGGAGATGCTGGATGGTGTGACTTTCCTGGACATCAAGCCCTTTGAACCATTGGATGCGAAGTTCAGCATACTGTGGTATTCAAGCGACATGAATAAATAGTGGCAGTCCAATGTTGTATTTCACACCTACTACAACCAGTTGAAGGTATCCATACAGTCTGAGCCTCACATAACTCTTAATACTTTACACAGGTTCCGACCTTTGATGAAGTTCAGTGTTGATAGGAATTTCATTTATATCACAACGCACGTCGATGGACATAAGAAATAGTTGCAGTCCTACTACAAGTTGATAGAGGAGGACTTGGAGGAGATCACCAAGGAATGGTCAACATACCTCCTTATTCCCGTAGAACCTATGGAGATATCCACCATAGATAGTCCAGAAACAACGCATGATACACCAGGACCTAGCAAGACAAAGAAGACTGAAGAAGCCCAAGATGTAAGCAGTACCCCAACAAAGACTTCTTTCGTATCATCAGAGTGAGGGGGTGATGATGAAGAGATAAATGGCACAGATAATGAACAAAAGAAAGGTGAAGTAGCACTGCCTAGAGAAGAAACCAATCCACTAAAGAAGAGGAAGGTTCCTCCCCCAAAACCTTCTTCCCGGAAGAAATCGCGAGCCATTGTGACCAAGATGAAGACTGTGCTTACTACGGATGACTTTGATTTCATCGTAGCAGCCCTAAATGATGCTTTGCTGGAGATAGAAAAAAAAAAGAGGCTAAACAGGATGAGATGTACAATCGAATTAAGGTTGAGCTCCAAGGGGTGCAACAGGCACTACAATCCAGCCGCACAGTCTCCACTGCACCTCTACCATTAGGAACACCAGAAATGGGAGATAAGCCAGCTCAACTCCACCAAATAGATGATACAGTCGAAGCTCACCTTTGATGAGCACAAGAGGAAACAACTCAATCCACCCAGGCTTTGACACAAGTATAGGGAGTACTTGAAGAACAACGTAGCACTGTAGAATGGGAAAAGATTTCTCTCCAAGTGAAGTGGGATGAAGAAAAATCAAAGCTGCAGAAAGGCAAGGAACAATTGCTAGCAGATAAACTTGTAGTAAAGGAAGCAGTCAACAGAGCACTTCGCTCTATGACAGTCATAGAAATAAGGGTATATGATCAAGTCACAAAGCAAGTAGAACAACTGACATAACTGATCCAATAGCTCCAGTAGCACATAGCAGATTTAGAGCTACACACTCTATCCGAGACTCCGCAGGACGTAAGGGACCAACGAGAAGAAATTGCCCACAGCACAGTTGTCAGACTAAAAGATCTTGTCTTGGAATGCAAATAGTTGAGTAACCGCAGTGCCCAAACATATGAGAACCTCACTAAGAATCCAGAATTACAAGCACTGGAGTCACATCTTAAGGAAGTGAAGAAGCACGTAGACACACTACAGGTGCAGTTGAAGACCTTGTCGGTCATAGAAAGAATGAAGCAGTCTCAAGAGCAGCGCACCACCCAAAAATAGATCCATACGATACAAAGCAAAGTTATGGAAGTCACTCAATGGATCCAACCAGTATAAGATAAGGCATTCCAATTGTTCACAGAGATTGAGAGTCGAGGAGCAGAGCTAGAACATGTTATCACTATAGCAGAACATCACCTAGAAGGGCTAATGAATAACATAGTAATCCAGGAGTTCATCGAGCAAGAGGTCATAGCACAACAGTAGGTCGAAGCAGCTCAAGCCAGGCTCGAGGCATTCAAGGCAGAACTAGTCAGGCCAGAGTGACTCAGGACGAGTCACAGGTGAGTGTTGGGGGCTTGCTAGCCCTTGACCAAGTTTTGGGAGATCCTTGATCAAGTTTGACCTATTTTGTAACTTTGACAGCCTGTCAAAGGAAGAGCGCAAGATGAAGTGAAGATCACTAGATCTTGGCCCCTTTTTGGGTTTCTGGGTTTATGTAACGGGATTGGGATGTCGGTCTGTGGGTTTACCCATGCTTAGGCCTATTTTATAATATATAAATAGATTTCTAAGCAATGTAAGGAAGGGAATCTATATGATGTTAGGCCGCTAGTCAGATGTAAAGGTATGCTAAGTGCAAGTAGAGTCTATAAGTGTTTTGTGCATGACTATAAGAGACTTGCAGAGCTAAGTGAAAGTGGTTGTAATGGATGGTGGAAGGCTTTGTGTTGTAATGCAAGGAAGAAAGATCTAGTGATCTATGCATATCTTTTGTCCTATGCGGAGAAGGGTTCGGAGGCTCTATGCATGTAACCTATTAAGAAGATAATAAAGAAGAAGAGTTGGTGGACGTAGCCCCAGGGTGGGGGTGAACCACTATCATAATCATAGATCTGTGTCCCAACTAAGGTTGCAGACACCTGAGTCTCACAACCACCCCTGCCTATACCTTGGGTGAGACTTCATATGCTTCCTGGGTGTTGCCGAAAGGGCCGTTAGTTAGTGTTTTGTTGGTGCGTTGTTGTAGCATTGAACCTTGGGTCTGCCCCTGTGCCAACAAGAATCCATCTAAATTAACTTTGGTTGGGTTGCACAGAATCTCCATACCACCAACAACTCCTCGAGAGTTAGTGGATATGGTATGTTCTTGTTTCCAGCATTGAGAATGAATGTGATCTTCCTCCAGGAATGCACATTTGGTTTCCTAAAGGAGTAGTATGTCTGGATTCTCATATATGATACGAGATCAAAGAAGCCTATGCTTACTTCTCCTGTTTAGGTCTTTGATGTTCCATGACATTATAATTATGAGGAATATGGAGTAGAGAGGGGTGGGAAACTTTCATAAATCAATTGGATCTAGCCATAGTTGACCATAAAGTTACCTACCTCTTGTATGAGTTGTTGAGTGGATTTGTGACTTCATATTTTCTCATATTTGGGATTATTACGTGTGTCTTTGAGGGTCTCTAACTAGATACAAATACCCTTTCTTTATCTGGATGTGGTTGCTTGTTTGGAGTTCAGATAGACCTTGTGTACTTTTCTAAGTTGATCTGGCATTATAGTGTATAGTTCTTTTCTTTGATAAGACTATTCCAGGTTGACTAGATCTACCCATGATAATTATCTCTCATCTAGTTCAATTTACATGTCTCCTAATTCCTTAATGCTTGGGTCAGATCCACTAGGTGTGATCTCTATACTGGGTAGGACCTACTCCAGGATTGGTCCCTCCAAGGTAAATTCTTTTTACCCTTCCTTTTGATTTCCTTATTGTGTCTGGGATTCCTGAAGATCATTTGAAATTTGATTAAGAATTTGAAAGGAATTTTATGTGCTTGGGGTTTTCTTCTGAGTTGTGACTTGTTCCCTTGGACCCTTCCTATGTCTTGTTGGTACTATCACAAATCCATCCTTTGTCTTCTCAGTAGCTCCATGCTCTGGCTTGGCTGGATTGTTAAGAGGACAATCCCTAAGTATGTGTCCATGCTCATGAAATTTCTGACATTTGAATGGGATGTGTTCGTTGTCTATTATCTGAATCCACTCTTCATCTTGGTATTCCAAGTTTATTGAACCTAGTAGTATATTCTGGCATAGGAAGTATACCATCTCTATCTAGTGTCTTCTTGATGCAGGAGCATTGCCATCAACATTTAAATAGGTCGAGTGAATAACAACTCAGCATCCATCGCGCACATTCAAATTGGTTTTGGATCCCATGGAGAGTGCGTCATTTACTATTTCAAAAGCATTGTAATTAAAAGGATTTTAATGTTTTGAGGCTTAAGCCATTGTATGAGATCGCATGAGATCATAATTTATTTAATTCCTTAGAGGATTTTCTATATTTCGAGCATCAACTCGTATCTATATTGTAAATGTCATTTAATTGTGATAATTCTTAGTAGGAGAATGCCTTAATTGTGATATGAAAGCACTAGAGTAGTTGATAGGAAGGTTCGAGAATCCCTCCATGTATAAATGTATGTAATGTATGTCGAAATAGGATGTTGAGAATAGTAATTGTTTTTATTGTTGAAGAGGGTTGTAGAGGAGAAGCTGAGAGTTGTAAGAACTTGTGTAAATATTTTCTCAATGAATACAATAGAGGAGGATTTCTTTAATATCTTTGTACATGTTTACCTTTGAGTAACTGGGTAATTTTGTGTTATTTTCTTTCTAAGTTTTACATCTTTGTGTATGCATTTCATGGTTAATTGAATGAACCTATAGTGTTATGTAATTTTCAATTGTTTCTTTTCTGAAATACTGGTGCAAGGAGTGCACAGTGGCCATGCAAGGAGTGCGAAGGTAGATTCATTTTTAGACTTAGTAGCTTAGAAGAGATAGCATGAAGTTTTGAAGAGCGAGTGAAAGGAGTGCACATATACTCGTATGAGTATAAAAGATTGATAATACCCTTGCAAGGTGTGTATAGGGCCATGACTTAGTCAACTGTCGAAGAGGTCTCAAAGTCAAGCAAGCGCAAAGAGTGCGTTAGAGATCTTCTAAGTCTCAAGCTCAGGAGAAGAAGAACAAGGTGTGTGCCAGAGCCTAATTTTTTTTTGGAGTTGGTAAAGATCGGGAGAGATAGCGAGAATTAGTTCTATAAATGAAGAATTCATTTTGTTTGGAGGTTGATCGGATGAGATATACTCAAGGAGGAACCCATATTTCCTAGTTGTCATATCAGAGAAAGAAGCGTAGGTTATAACCCTTGAATTCCTTCAGACTTCGCAAGTTCATGGGTTTCCTGAAGTCCCTGAATCCCGATGGGTTTCCTGAAGTCCCGAGATCCAAAGAAAATATGGACTGTCCATTTTTTAGGACACGTGTCTGTAGATCTAATAGATTTCAAAAGTCCGACTATCCAACAGACTTGACATGTGATATCAAAAGTGTGTGGAACTCCCGAAGTTACGAAGCCCGAAACATATCTTAGTCATTGGTGAAAAAATTCACATGTCAATAGATCTCAGAGTTTGGAGATCAAGTACTCTGGAGGATCTGAGGTATTGATTTGTGAAAGGAGTCGAAGACTGGAGTGCGGAGTGTATATCCATTATTGATATGAGGCGAGCGCCAACCATCTGATTCGAGATTAAGTAGTTCGTGAATTTGGGGTATTTGCATAATTGTTGGTTCATGACTCTTGAAGCCCAGAGTTCCAAATCCCCTTGTGTAATATCGATTGTGATGCGTAGAGAGAGTCGTTGATCCTTGCTGCTATTCGACCATTCGCGTGTTCGTCGTTCGAGAGGAACGTTGTGTGTTTTTGTTGTAACTCCCAAAGCATGGAGTTACAGAGTGTCATTATTCTCTTCGTTTAATGGTATTAGCCCATGGAATTGGACCGAGGTCATGTGGAAGACTCTGCTGGAGTGTTAGGACCCTTCCGAGAGTGATTTTGCATGTAGGGAAAAGGCCTGTGGTATATGATTTTGAGGGTTCAACAAGATCTCAAGAGCTGATTCAGCTCCCTAGTTTGAACGATCCTAGATTGGGAGGTTGTGTGTGCCCCAGGAGGTGGTGGGGGTTTGCATCAAGTGGTATCATAGCACTAATTTTGTTTGTAGACAACAAGCAAATATAGAAAGGAGAAAACTCATAATCATGCCAACAAGGAGATGCAGAGATAGACTAGTGGTAAATGCAGCCATGGAAGAGGAGTTGAGACAACTTCATGCAAGATTAGATTCCCTGGCGACAACACAAAAAAGAGAACTTGATGCAAGTGACGTTAGTGAGGAAAAAAGTTAAGATGTTGAAATAGAAGAAGTTGTAGGAGAGAAATCAACAGAGGAATGATTGTTGAGTGTTGTTGTTAAAATGGGAGCCAAAGCGAAAATGGAAGTCCCAATGTATGAAGGCAATTTGGATGTGGAAGAACTTCTTGATTGGATAAGTTCTTGGGATAAGAACTTTGACTATGAAGAGATTGATGAGGAGAAGAAAGTGAAGCATGTTGTGACTAGATTGAAGGGACATGCAATGTTATGGTGGGATGAATTGCAGGCTAACAGACGATGCAAAGGTAAGTCTAAAATTAAGAGTTGGGATAGAATGGTAGCTAAGTTGAAAGATAAATTGATATCTAAGGATTATCAAATAAATCTGTTCAGAAAGATATAGAATCTGAGAAAGAAATATTTTTCGGTGAAGGAGTACACTGAAGAGTTTTAGAAGCTGAACAGAAGAGAAGGTCATAGTGAGAATGTTGAAGAAAAATTTTCTAGGTATATCAATAGCCTGAGATACGAAATCCAAGATGATATTAGCATGATGACAATGATAACTGTGGAACATGCTTATCAGGTAGCCCTACAAGAAGAAGAAAAGTTGGTCAGGAAGCAGAGTCAACGAAACAGAGGAAAGAGTCCTAGTAGAGGAAGAGGAACTGTTAGATAAAAGTTCTAGAAGCCCATAGCTGAAGTTGGAAAATATCACAGTCAGACAGAGAGATGAGGAATTTCTAGAGGATGACACTATGGTGGAAGGAACTCATTTTCTCTAGGAAGAGGAAGAGGAGGAGAAGTGAAGTGTTATGCCTCTGGAAAGACATGTCATATGTCTTGGGAATGTCTCAATAAGAAGAAAGATGGATGTGGATAAGCTCACATTTCTGAAGCATGAAAGAGGAATGTAGAAGCAGAAACAACAGAAGAAGGAAGATCACTCATGATGAGGAAAGTTCTCATGAAGCCAGAGAAGGAGTTAAGAGAACCAGTTCAAAGGAATAGTTTGTTCAGAACTGCTTGCAAGACCAAAGATAAGGTAGGCAAGGTGATCATAGAATGTGGGAGTACTGATAATTTCGTATCCATGGAGACGGTGGACAAGATGAAGCTAGAGACAACCACACATTCGAATTTGTACAAGGTATCGTGGTTTCAGAAAGGACACCAAGTCATGGTAAGTAGACAATGTAAAGTTGAATTCAGAATATGAGGTTATAAACATGAAATTTTGTGTGATGTCATACCTATGGGTGTTTTTCATGTTTTTTTGGGAAGACAATGGAAATATGATAGGAATGTCATACATGATGGAAGGAAGCACACTTATACCTTGGAGAAGAATGGGTTTAAACATATGTTGCTACCAAAAGAATATAAAGGAGTCAAAGAGGAAGTTATTCCAAGTATACTTCTCATGAGTGGGAAGGAACTCTTGAAAGAAGTCATGAAGGAACAAGAAATGCATTTTTTTGTTGTAGGTAAGACAAAAGGCATCCTCACAAGCACTTCTACGGATGATTTTCCTGTAGAAATATAGGAATTATTGGATGAGTTTGTTGATATTGTGGTGGATGAGTTACCTCATTCATTACTGCCCATCAGAAGTATCAGTCATCACATTGACCTTATTCCAAGAGTGAGTTTTGCAAGTAAAGAAACATACAAATTAATACCTAGAGAGAATAAAGAGGTCAAGGAGCAAGTCCAATAGTTTTTAGATAAAGGTTTGATCAAAGAAAGTTTTAGCCTGTGTGTTGTACCAACTGTGTTGAGTCTAAAGAAGGATGGAGGTTGGAGAATGTGCATAGATTCAAGAGCCATCAACAATATAACCATAAAGTATAGATTTCCTTTACCCATAATGGATGATTTAATGGATTTATTGATTGGAGCAAATTATTTTTCCAAGATAGAATTGAAGAGTGGCTATCATCAGATAAGGATGAGAGAGGGAGATGAATGTAAGACATCATTCAAAACAAATGAAGGATGGTATGAGTGGCTTGTTATGCCATTTGGCTTAACAAATGCTCCAAGCAGATTCATGAGATTGATGAATGAAGTACTTAAAGATTTTATTGGTAAGTTTGTGATTGTTTATTTAGACGACATTCTAATATTCAGTAAGACTGAAGAGGATCATTTGAGACACCTGAAAAAGGTGTTGAGTAGGTTGCAACAGGAGAAGTTGTTGATATATTTGGAAAAAAGTTATTTCATGAAAACAAAACTTATATATCTGTGGTTTTTAATCTCTTCAAATGAGTCGAAGATGGACCCAAAGAAAGTGAGGAAAATCAAAGAAAGGCCTTCTCCGAGAAGCGTGTTTGAGGTAAGACGTTTTCATGGGTTAGCGAGTTTTTATAGGAAATTCATCAGGAATTTGAGCATTATTTGTGCATCCATACTATACACCATAAAGAAAAGACACAGATATTTTAATTGGACAAAGGAAGCTAAGAAAGGATTTAGAGTGTTGAAAGAAAAGATAACAAGACAACCGATTTTAGTTCTGCCAGATTTTAAGAAGACATTTTAGGTAAGATGTGATGTAAGCGGATTAGCCATTGGCGTAGTTCTAAGTCAAGACAATAAGCTCGTTGCTTATTTCAGTGAGAATTTGAATGACACTAAAAAGAATTATTTCGCATATGACAAGGAATTGTATGTTGTAATACAAGCCTTGAAAAAGTGGAGACATTATCTTATCGTAAAGGAGTTTTTCTTGTATAGTGACAATGAAGCTTTGCAGTTTATAACTAGACAAGAGAAATTGAACCAAAAACATGCCAAATGGGTAGAATTCATGCAAAATTTTACTTTTGTCACTAAGCATATTAGTGGTAGCACTAACAAGGTTTCATATGCTTTGATCAGGTGATGTTTGATCTTGCGGGAATTCCAAGTGGAGACTTTAGGATTTGAACACCTCAATGAGATGTATCAAGAAGATCTAGATTTCAAAGAAGCTTATGAAGCATGTGGGAATCCTTTGCTAAGGGACATAAGTCAATGGATTGAATATCTAATCCAAGGTGGATTACTATTTAAAGGAAACCAGTTGTTTGTCCTGAAATGTTCAATGAGGGATAACTTGTTGAAGGAAAAACATAATGTAGGTTTAGTTGGATACTTTGGCCGTGACAAAATTTATGCGGAGTTAAGTTCTTCATACTATTGGCTAGGTATGAGGTCTGATGTAAAGAAATTTGTGGAAAAATGTAGAATTTTCCAGTAGGCCAAAGGAAAGCAACAAAACATTGTACTATATACACCATTGCCTATTCCAGACAGGCCACGGGATGTTATAAGTATGGATTTTGTTCTCGGATTTCCTAGAACCAAAAGAGGAAATGATTCAATCTTTGTTGTTGTTGACAGATTTTCAAAGATGAAAATTTTCATTCCGTGTCACAAAACCAAGGACGCTACTGATATAGAAAGTTTGTTTTTCAAAGAGATCGTGAGATTTCATGGATTACCAAGGAGCATAGTTTCAGACAGAGACACTAAGTTTGTGGGACACTTTTTGAGAACCTTGTGGAAGAAGCTGGGGACACATTTGTCTTTCACTTCAACATATCATCCTCATACAAATGGACAGACTAAGGTAGTAAATCAAAGCTTAGGGAATTTTTTCAGGAGTTTGGTCACTTATCATAACAACCAGTGGGATTAAATTCTTCCCTAAGCAGAGTTTTCATATACTGACTCACCAAATATGAGTTCTAGTAAAATCCCATTCCAAATAGTGCATGGGATGCATCCAACAAGAATTTTGTAGTTGAGAGACTTGGGACGAGATGAGTTCTGAAGTGCAGGAGCTGAAGACTTTGCTGCAGAGATGTAGAAGTTGCATGATCAAATAAAGGGACAACTAGAGGATAACATCCATAAGTACAAAAGCAGAGTAGACAAAGAAGAAGAGAGGTTAATTTCAAAGTTGGAGATCAGGTCTTAGCGAATCTGAGGAAAGATATATTCCTGAAATGGAAATACAACAAGTTGAAGATGAAGAAGATAGGACCATGTAAAATCCTCAAAATATTTGTTGCGAATGCTTATGAAATTGAGTTTCCAGAGGACATTTAAATATCACCAATATTTCAATGTAGCAGACTTGTATCCTTACATGATGGATGATATAGATGGTCAGGAGGAAACTCAGTGGAAATGACAGATGCCCATAGCAGAAAAGCCATAGATAGAGAAATTTTTAGATCATAGGATTGCTAAGAAGACCAAGAGGAAAGCCTACTATGAGCATATGGTTAAGTCGAAGGACCATCCAAGAGAAGATGCCAGTTGGATAACTGAAACTGATATCTAGAAACATGGAAAGACAGTGCGAGAGCTCATGGAAAAGAGTGCATGAATCGTTTTTCCAGAGGATTATGATGCAGGAGCATCACCATCAACATTTAAAGAGGTCGAGTCGAGGACAACTCAACATCCAATGCACACATTCAAATTGGTTTTCGATCCTAAGGACAACACATCATTTACTATTTTAAAAACATTGTAATTAAAAGGATTTTAATGTTTTGAGGCTTGATCCATTGTATGAGATTGCAGGAGATTGTAATTTCTTTAATGCCTTAGAGAATTGTACATATTTGAAGCATCAACTCATATCTATATTGTAAATTCCATTTAATTGTAATAATCCTTAGTAGGGGAATGCCTTAATTGTGATATGAAACAACTAGAGTAGTCAGTAGGAAGGCTCGAGAATCCCTCCATGTATAAATGTATGTAATGTATGCCGAAAGAGGCTGCTAAGAATTGTAGTAGTTGTTGTTGTTGAAGAGGGTTGTAGAGGAGAAGTTGAGAGTTGTAAGAACTTGTGTAAATATTTTTTAAATGAATACAATAGAGTAGGTTTTCTTTCATATCTTTGTACATGTTTACCTTTGAGTAACTCGGTAATGTTGTGTTATTTTATTTCTAAGTTTTACATGCATTTCCATGCATTTCGTGGTTAATTGAATGAACCTATAGGGTTTTGTAAGTTTCAATTGTTTCTCTTCTGAAACACTAGTGTAAGGAATGCATAGTGGCCATGCAAGGAGTGTGAAGGCAGAGTCATTTTCAGACTCAGTAGCTAAGACAAGATAGCATGAAGCTTTGAAGAGTGAGTGCAAGGAATGCACATATTCTCATCTGTGTATAAAATCTCGATAATATCCTTGCAAGGTGTGCATAGGGCCAACACTTAGTCAAGTGTTGAAGATGTCTCAAAGTCAAGAAAGCACAAGGAGTGCATGAGAGTTATTCTAAGTCTCAAGATCAAGAGAAAAAGCACAAGGTGTGTGCCAGAGCCTAAGTTTTTTTGGGAGTTGGTAAAGCTCATGAGAGATAGCGAGACATAGTTCTTGAAAGGGAGAATTCCTTTTGTTTCGAGGTCGAGGGAATGAGCTCCACTCGAGGAGGATCCAATCTTTCTTAGTTGTCATATAAGGGAAAGAAGCGCAGGTGATAACCCTTGAAGTCCTTTGGGCTTTGCAAGTTCAAATTTTTTCAAGTAAGTGTCATGGAGGAGACGAGTTTCTTGAAGTCCCGAGATCCAAATAAAATATGGACCGTCCATTTGTGAGTACACGTGTCCGTAGATCCAGCAGTGTTCGAAAGTCCAGCTATCCGACAAAGTTGAGGTGTGGTAGAAAAAGTATGTGGAACTACTGAAGTTCTGAAGCCCATAACATATCTTAGGCATTGGCGCAAAGAGCCACGTGTCAACAAATCTCGGAGTTCAGAGATCAGGTACTCCAGAAGATCTGAGGAATTGAGTTGCGAAAGGCGTCGAAGCCCGAAGTGCGGAGTTTATATCCATCGTTGATCTGAGGCAAGCGCAAACCATCTTATTTGTGACTTCAGACTTTGCGAATTCAACAAATTTTCATAGTTGTTGGGTCAGGACTCTCGAAGCCTGGAGTTTTGAAACCCCTGTGTACCATCGATTGTGACCCGTAGCGAGAGTCATTGATCCTTGTCATTATTCGGCCATTTGTGTGTTCGACGTTCGGGAGGAATGCCATCTATTGTTGTTGTAACTCTCGAAACTCGTAGTTCGAAGTGTCGTAATTATCGCCATTCAAGGGTATTAGCCCATGGACTTGGCCCCAGGTCACGTGGAAGACTTCGATGGAGTGTTAGGACCCTCGTGAGCGTGATATTGTGCACAGGAAAAAGGCATGTGGTATGTGATTTTGAGGCTTCAGTAAGAGCCCAAGAGCCAATTCATCTCCCCAGTTTGAACGATCCTATAACAAGAGGTAGCACGAGCCATGGGAGGTGGTGAGGGTTTGCGTCACTTCTAAGGCTTTTACATAGATCCCTAGGGTATTATCGATCCCTACTAAGATTTATTCCATCCTAAACTCTTGAGGGAGTGAGTAGAGATAGATCCATACCGACGCATGGGAAAAGTCTTCCGTATTAGGGATAAATCACTCCATCTAGTATCTTAAGAATATCCTAGTAGAGTTCAAAAAATAGCGACCTATGTTAAAAACATGCTCTTGGTCTTCAAGATTAAAGAAAATTATCATGAAGAAGCCCTTTGACCCCATCTAAAGCTCATAGTGACCTTTGGGCTTCCACTAGTGTTGAATCCATTTTTCCAAGTCCCTCTCAAACAACCATAATCCAAGAAAATTTTCGATCAGTGCATGATCTCGCATGTGTTTTATTCGCTCTTCAATTCAAAGAATTCTAACTATGTAGCACGAGGTTGTTGGCGCCTCTGATAGGCACTTGCCTGGTTCCCAGATCCGAGCTTCTTTCAAATGGGAGGACAAGGGATCAATATCCATTGTATTTCTTCTGTTGTTTCCTTCAAAGGAAGTCGAAGATTTGAGGTGGGGTGGAAGATCGAATGGTGACCAAGTTATTTTTCCCCCTCCTACCTATGTTGCCACCACATTGCAATAGGAGGGTTTTTTCTCCCCCTCTGCTGGTGGTTCCATGGAAGGAGTCAAATCACCCATCAGAAGGATGGATCAATGGGTTGAAGAAAGAGGTTCAGTGAGACCAGTCCTGCAGATTGCAGAGATAAACCATAGGAAAACCCTATTTTTGCAGAGCTCCAAACTTATCTACACCATTCATCCCCACAAATCAACCTTTATTACTATAACATGCAACCCTTTTACCTTGATAGAATTAATTCCTTCAATGTTTAACATGGATTAGACACTTTGCATTTAAAAAAATATTAATAACAACAAAATATTTCAATATCCACTTAAAAGTGATTTAAAGAACAAAAAATCATATTCCAATGATGCCTACTTTTGGCATACCACTATGAGGGAGATGTGTAATTCCTTGAGTGCTTAACATGGAGTTGACATGTGACATCTAAACAATTATTAGTAACAAAAAATTATTTTGAAATATCCACATTAAGTAAAATATTTCAATAAAAAAATTCTTATCTAGCCAAAAGGTCCATATGACGAGATGGTAAGACAAGGGACAACCTCCATGTAGTGATTTGACGGTTGAAAGTGTTGTAGCAACTTTATTTATATGTATACAAAGATAGATATCAAGTTTAAGGTAACATTTAAAAATAAATAAATATCAATATAAAACTATATATAGTTGATATTGAAATATTTTATTTACCAGACACACACACACACATATATAAAACAACTAAAAATAAAATAAAAATTCTTATGATTAAAACATTTTAATAGGGTGTGTTATTAATATAAGGGATATGGAAAGATGTGTCATTCTTTTAATGCTCAACATGGAGTTGGTATATATACCTATAAATAAAAAAATATCCCCCCTAAAAATAAAAAAGTATAAAGTTTATCCTTACCGCTGTATATATATTATTCCTTGACTTACTTTTTCTCTTCTTTACTATGGATAGTCTAAGACGCCGACCTTGATATACATTTTAATGTACAGATCCGTAGAAGGCTGAGGTGAGGCTGAGGTGTTTCTGGTTCTCATGCTGAGATCTCTCCTTAAGCGGTAATTTTTTAGTATCTCTCCTTAGCCAATGAACGGTAATTAACAGCACCTCCACTTGCGCACTAGTTTGCATCACTAGTTTGCATCCGATAATGTAAAAGGACACCCACTGATTCGGCGTGTATAACGTCATTGAAAATAGGCGTTATATGATAAGGTTATAATCTCCAAATTCTTAGGGACCCAATCTCAATTGTTGGCAGTTCCAGATAAATATTTATTACCCCATTGACTTGCCATGTTCCGTGACCTTCAAATTCGCTACACAGATTACATTTATCACTGCAAGACAACGTCCAATTATTTCCGTCGCTTTCTGCGTCTCACACATCAATGAAAATAGGCGTCATATGATAAGCTAGGCACCCAGTCTCAATTATTGACAGTTCCACATAAATATTTATTACCCCATTGACTTGCCATGTTCCGTGACCGTCATATTCGCTGCACAGATGACATTCTCACTGCGAGACAACCAATTATTTCAGTCACTGAATCTATTGTTTGAGCATGAGGGGACGGGGCAGATTGACTAGTGCTGCATGTGATTGGTCCATTTTGCCAAAATAATCTGTACTGCAACGGAGATGTGGAAAAATTAGTGGCGAAGAAAGTATTCGAGGTGTGGCCTGACGATTAAATATCAAGTGACGTTACTCGATGGCTTTTGGATCAAATGCTTTGATTGGTTGGTTGCTTTTGTTGTAGTTGAATTTTTTTAATAGGATTTAATTAGGAAAATGGAGAGCAGCCATTGCACAGAATTCTCACACAATAATATTTTGTATTACTCATTGAATTTCAATTACAATACATATAAATAGTTGGAGTCAGATCCAACTTATTCCCAACATAGATATGGAAGTTGAGAGAATATCTCAACAACTCCAACAAACTAAAACCAACTCCAAACCAATTCCTAAATTAATCATTAATTCTAACACCCTCCCTTAATGATTACATTACAAATAAATCACATATTACAATTCTCAAATTACAATATAAATCTCTGTTTGATATGGTCTTCATCAACACTCTCACCCACTTTGAAATCTCTCGGTTTACGCTCTTTCTTCTCCACAACTTCGAGCTTCCCTCTCGACTCATTTAAAATAAAAACGCCTCTGACCATCATGATGTAATTGAAATAATCAACAATATTGACATACTCGGTTCGTCGGGTCTTCTGCAAGAAAAGTAGTCAAGTAATGAACCATCCCATGGACATTTCTCCATCTGTTGGATACTTAGCCTTTGGCTATCCGTCAGTATCTAGGAGAATAGTCTGAATACTGGATGTATTCAGAAGTTGATCAAACAACTTGACCTTCATACAAACACACAATGAATACCTGTAGCTGACGTTCCTGGGTTCACACGACCCATCAACTTTATAACAGAATGTAGACAAAACCAAACTAGTGACCATCTTGTGGCAAGGTCGGGGCTTCCACACACACCAGTTTGAGTTATGTTACTCTGTTCTTTAAATGGTTCTCCATTATAAAAAAAATTACAAACCAAAAAATATATACCATACTTTAAAACTTTCACAAAGTTAACAATGTGCAAACCAACAAATTCCACACATAGATCTGGCAAAAGTAATGGAAGAAATGTTCAGACAGTTCAATCTTTTCAGCACCCTCTTGAATCCCATCAATGATCTTTCTCGGTGCGTTGAAAAGAGCATGGTCTTTAAAGCGTTTTTCCCAGCTGGTGATGCTTGAATACATGGAGGTCAACACATCATTCATTATTCTCAGATCCGGAAAAAATGAATGTGAATTCCATTGATAACTTCTCATTGGCATATAATTGCAGCGATTCCTTCTCTCACGAACACAGTCTTCTCTTAATTTTCTGGCGACTCCAAATATGATTAACCCTTCACGGAGATCCCTTGCTTTCGTCTTGCACACGACGATTAATCGCCCAGCACTGACCCTGTCACAAACAAACAAGCAACACTCCAATCTCTGAAGTGGGAGCAGCTGCAGATCTAATCAGACGGAACTCTAGCAATAATGAATGGCAACATTGGATGATGGCTTACACAACAGCACAACCTCACGACTTACACACAGTAGCACAACCACTCTCAGCAGCTAACAACACACATAAATTTTAGAAATTCAAACAACAATATATATCTACTCTCCTACATATGTACAGAGAATATAAGCGATTACAGCTCTCACATTCTCCTGGCCTTCCCGTGAGGGAATCAAGCCAGACGAGGCTCTGATACCAAATTAGGAAAATGGAGAGCAGCCATTGCATAGAATTCTCACACAATAATATTTTGTATTACTCATTGAATCTCAATTACAATACATATAAATAGTTGGAGTCAAATCCAACTTATTCCCAACATAGATATGGAGGTTGAGAGAATATCTCAACAACTCCAACAAACCAAAACCAACTCCAAACCAATCCCTAAATTAATCATTAATTCTAATAGATTTGGGCATAAAAGGCTACCAGCAACGCCGAATCTGTCGAAAGGGTTCGTTGGATGGTTCTCCCTCACGATCAAGTTATGTTTCATTTGTCCATTGTCACAATTGGTCATACAGACAGCTTATAAGCCATAGGCCTAGCTAGCCATAACATTGAATTTGAGTAAAGCTAATTATACATTGAACTGCAATATCATGACATTGTACGCTATTATATCATGGATACTTCTGGCACTGTTGTTCATCAATATCAACATTTCGGTTAAATTTGAAGCCGCTAACGAATTACATGATCCAGCAGATCAAAACAATATCGACTGTTTGAGTTGGAGGGTGAACGTAGAATTGCATAATTTCAGGAATTGGTGGTCTGGACAGTTCCCCAAGATTGCCTGGCATACATTCAACAGTACATGCTGTATCGACAGTACGAAAGAGATCTGGCATCGTCAGTCAACATTACATAGAAAATTATAGAAGATTTCATACACCCTGAGTTGAGCATTGTTTGTCAGACAAACATTTCAATAATGTTCAATTCTTCTTTATTGATGCTACCAGGAAGGCTCTGGTTGAAATAGTACAGACCTGTGATGGAATCAACGTACTCTTCCAAATATCTTAGCAGGTTAAGATCAGATTAGGTTTCACACATAATTCAAGTCACTCAATCACAAATCAATACATAGATGAAGCTGCATTTATTAAGTCGATGAAGCATGGAGAATTCTAGAGAAAAATCTCATTTCATGTATTTTGATTTTAGTTTTATGTATGAATGTGAAGGACAGTTCAAGAGCTCCATTGTTGTGTGTGTGCATACTCTATTTTGCGAATGCTTGCTTTTGCTTGAACATGAACATGGTATCAGAGAAAGAGTAATACTCTTCAAAGATTGGAGAGAAATTTACAATCTATTACACAAAAATTTGGAGCTTGATCAACCCAAGACAGGAGCAAGAGCATTTCACGGCATCTGGTGCAAAAATATGATTAAAAATGCTTCGAAAAATTGCATTTTTGAGCTCGGTCACGAACTGCCTTTGTACACAGTGAGACTGAACTCTTTTGGTCTCCCATAGCTAGTTTTGGACCCATGACCAAGCGCTTTCAGTCACCTGGTCGCCCCCAGACTAAGGAGAAAATTTAACTAGGCAAGAAAACGTTTTAGGTTTTTCTGTTTTGCCAGAGAAAAATCCGTTTTGGTCAAGTTTTAAGGCAGTAAGGGGGAGCCGACTATCAACAATATATTCATGGCGTCTAGCAACAAACACTGTCACGAGGACTAATCTTAATAGGTAATAATTATGATGTATGGTCCATAAAAATGAAAAATTTTCTCGGGTCTCAAGATTGTTGGGAAGTAGTAGCTAATGGGTTCAAGGAACTAGATCTGGCGGATCTACATGCCATGATGAACGGACAAAGAAATGCTCTTGGAGAAATCAGGAAGAAAGACAACAAATCCCCATGGCTTATTCAGCAAGGGTTAGAGGAATTTTTTTTCCCAAAGTCGCAACAGCAAATCATGCCAAGCAAACAATGGATATTCTTGAAATCTACTATAAAGGCATAGACAAAGTAAAAAATGCCAAGTTGCAGACACTCAAGAAGAGTTTTGAGACTCTTCATATGACGTATTCTGATTCTATGGATCATTTCATAACCCACATCATGAGTGTCATGAATTAGTGGTGCACACATTGAGAAGACATTCAAGAGTAGAAAGTCGTTGAGAAGGTACTTCGTAGTCTTCCCGGTAAGTTTAATACGGTCGTATTTTCCATAGAAGAGTCGAAAGAATTTTCAACCCTCAAAGTTGAAGAACTCATGGGATCTATGTTAACCCATGAAAATAGGTTCAGTTGAAATATTGAAGCTTTAGAGAACGTATTTCAGTCTCAGACTCCATAAGAAAAGGTAGAGGTCAAGGGAATAGAAGTAGAGGCAGACGAGGCAGAGGACGCTCTCAAACAAGAGAGAGGTCATCTTTAGAATGTTCACAACAAAATGAACATTCATAATAGAGGCACTTTCAAAACCAAAGGGGGAGAGGAATAAACTTTAATCAGTCAATATGGACTGAAAAATCAAGGACTCAGTGCTATTATTGCAAGAAATTTGGCCACTACGAAAGTGAATGAAGAAAGAAGCAAGAAGATTTGAATAGAGGCAGATCAAATGTTACCAACACTGAAGTACCAATATCTGAATCAATGTTCTTCTCATGTCAAGTAACAGAAGAAGAAAGCAACAATCAAGATCTCTGGTTGCTGGACAGTGGTTGCAACAATCATATGAAAGGTAACAAAGATTTATTTTCTAGTTTAGATAGCTCTGTCACATATCAAATTAAATTGGGAGATGATTATCAAAAGAAATTTTTAGGCAAGGGTGTAATTTATGTATTGACCATACAAGATGAAAAGAAATATATTCATGATGTTTATTAAATACTTGGTCTTAGACATAAACTAATGAGTGTAGGCCAGATGAATGAACATGGTTATAGAGTCATTTTTTAAGGTTCCAAGTGTACAATCTTGGACAAACCACCCAATAAGAAAACCATAGCTACAATACAAATGACCAAAAATAGAATGCTTCCTTTGATATTAAGAAATGTAAATTTGTCACAATCATAAGCCCAAAATGTGTCAAGCTGAGATGATACCTGGCTATGGCATCTTAGATATGCTCATTTTCCATCTAGCAGTCTCGGTCTTTTACAGAATAAATCTATGGTCAAAGGTTTTCCCATTATAAATGAACAACAAAACTCATGTGAGAGTTGTATCTTGGTCAAACACCAAAGGGATAGTTTGCTCAATGCTTCCTACAGAGCAAAAGAAAATCTCAAGCTATTCTATATAGACCTTTGTGTTCCAATGCAAAATCATTCAATAGGAGGAAACTTTTATTTTCTAACATTCATTGATGATTTGAGCAGGAAAGCTTGGGTTTATTTTCTCAAGCACAAATCATAGACATTTGAAAAATTCGGAGAATTTAAATCTTTGAAAGAGATATAGAGTGGAAAATACATCAAAGTAATCAGATCAGATCAAGGAGGTGAGTATGAATCCAAAGAATTTTCAACATATTTCATGCAACATGGAATCAAGAGACAATTTACCACAAGATACACTCTACAACAGAATGGAGTAGCTAAAAGGAAGAATACACAAATAATGAATATGGACATAATTATGTTGAATGCCAAGAATTTTTCAAATGAATACTCAAGTGAAGCAATGGCATGATCAATGTATATTTTGAATTTGTTGCCAACTAGTAGTTTGAAAAATCAAGTCCCTCAAGAAGCATGGAGTGGTGAGGATAAATCTTTATGATAGAAGTGAAAAATGAATATTTTTTGGATATAGTGAATATTCTAAAGCATAAAGGTTGTATAATCCTATTACCAAGAAATTGATAGTAAGCAGAGATGTGAAATTCCAAGAAGATAAATATTGGGATAACCAAACAAGTGAAATGATTGTAGATCATATTCCTTCTATACAAGACAACAAGCTTCTCCACCAATATTTCCAAGATTGCAAGTACAAGGCCAAGGAGAACAAACATAGCATAGTTCATCTTCTTCTTCAAGCAATGATTTAGATCCCAGTATAGTAAATTTGAGGAACCAGAAAACAAGAAGCTTTAGAGAAATTTATAAGCAGAATGATGACGTGGATAAAAAAGAACACTCTGCTATGTTATCCTATCAACCAATATACTTTGAAGAGGGAGTCAAAAAAGAAAAATGGGTTGATGCAATGAACGAAGAAATTGAAGAAATTGAAGCAATTGAAAGAAATGACACATGGGATCATGTGGATCTCCCTATAGGTAAAACCAACATTGGAGTTAAATGGGTGTATAAGACAAAATTCAATGAGAAAGGAAAAGTAGAAAAGAAAAGGGAAAGACATGTAGAAAAAGGGTTTTCTCAACAACCCAATATTGACTATGGAGAAACGATTGCTCCAGTAGAGCGTTTGGATACTGTTAGAGCAGTTTTGGTAGTTGGAGCTCAAAAGAATTGTTAGTTTATCAAATGGACGTTAAATCAACCTTTCTAAATGGAATTTTATAGGAAGAACTCTATGTGGATCATCCACTAGGATTTCAGATTAAACGTAAAGATTACAAAGTGTACAGATTGAAGAAAAAATTGTATGAATTGAAGCAAGCTCCAAGAGATTGGTACATTCGCATTGATTTTTGTTTCTTCAACAATGGGTTCAATAGGACCAACACTGAACTCACACTTTACACCAAAAGATATCATAAAGGCAATATTTTGATAGTTTGTCTCTATGTTGATGACATGATTTATACAAGAAATTTGTTGTTGAATGAATTCAAAGAAGCGATGCAAAGTGAATTTGAGATGACTGATCTCGGTCTTATGAAATATTTTCTTGGAATTGAAGTTGAGCAATCTGAAAAGGGAATTTTTATCTGCAATGAAAATATGCCACAGATATTTTGAAAAGGTTCAAAATGAACAAATGCAAGCCAATAAATACACCAATTGCAATAGGTACAAAACGAAGTAAGAAAGTTGAAGGAACATCATTGATTATACCTTGTATAAGAGGCTTGTAGGAAGCTTCATGTACCTTACATCTACCAGGCTAGATATTATGTACGCAATGAGATTAATTATGAGATTTATGGAATATTCTAAAATCCCTCATTAGAAAGTCAGAATTTTTTTTTTGAGGTATATTGCAGGTACAACAGATTATGGAATTTGGTATTCCAATTCAGAATATGCTTCACTTGTTGGATATACAAATAGTTATTTTGTCGGTAGCATTGATGATAGAAAAGTTACCTCTGGGTATACATTTCTGTTGTGTACAAGTTTAATTTCATGGGCTTCAAAGAAACAACCCATCGTCACAATTTATTTAGGAGAAACAAACTATTTGGTAGGAACTTTAGTAGCTTGTCATGCAATGTGGTTGAGAAGGATCCTTAGTGATCTTTCACATGAAGAGAAGGAGCCAACTCCTATATTTTTGTGACAACATTTCAACAATTGCACTATCTAAAAATCATGTGTTTCACTGCAAGAGTAACCACATTGACACTCGCTACCATTTTATTCACAATCTTATCAACGATGGTAGCATCATGCTACATTTTTGTGGTTTGAAAGAACAATTAGCAGATACCTTCACCAAACCATTGGGAAGAAATACCTTTGAATTTCAGAGAAAACACATAGGCATTGTTTGTGCTGAGTTTTGTAATGGTCAAAATTAAGGGGGAGTGTTCAATGATGAAATTTCTCTCTCATTATTTGTTTGACTAAGACATAAAGATGGATAGGAATATTAAATGCATATATAAGATAGGTGAAATTTCATTTATTTGGTAGGTGAAGGATGGATAATTCTAGATAAATATTGCATCTCGCGTATTTTGATTTCAGTTTTATGTATGAATGTGAAGGAGAGCTCAAGATCTCCATTGTTGTGTGTGTGCATACTCTGTTTTGTGAATTCTTGCCTCTTATTGATCATTAACATAGTTGCTACACATCCATAAATATGTGACTAAAATGAAACATGTGCAACAATATGACACTTGTTATTCATAGAATTAATTTCTACTAAACACTACAAAGTGATAATGAGGTATTTTATAAATTTTAATTCTTGTTAATTAGGTAAAGTAAATTATTAATCATATTAAGTAAATGTGAAAAACAAGATAACTTACTCATTCATAAATGCAAGGAAGTTATGAACATTAATTGTTATTCATTGATTTGGGAGGACGATGAAGAATATGCCAAAGAAGATTTCCAAATTTTCTTTATTAAATTATATATATATATATATATATATATTAGGTAGTGTATATCCTAATTGCTTCTTACTTTAGATGTTGTGATGACATAAAGATTTCCAAATTTTCTTTATTAAATTATATATATGAAATTTAAAATTCTTAATTTTTTTAATAAATTCAACATAATAATATTACTATTTTTATTTATTTTTAATAAATAGGGATAAATTATAATTTAATTTTTTTTTTTAAATTAATCATTTAATAACTTCATTCTTATTATAATAAATATCATAAATTTAATTTATTTAGGCTATGATTTCATAAGTTAAGAAAATTATTTGAATTAAGAATTACATAATATTAAAGATTTAAAAAATATATATTTTATTCTTTAAAATGTTTCTTAATTTTTAAGAAAATTGCTTGATTTAAGAATTACATAATATTAAAAACTTAAAAAAATTACCTAAAAATACATATAATGAAAAAATTCAAATTCAAAATATAATTAATTGGTTCATAAATTCAATTTTATACATAATAAATCAGTGTGAAAAAATGACCTAATTCTTAATAAAGTTGGTTCTTTAAACTCACAGTTTCAAGAATAAAAACTCATTATGAAAAAGACAAGATTTATGAAACCTAGTGCAGATGCCTAGGGAGGATCTCCCTCATTCAAATATTAACTTGATAAGATAATAAGACTAGAATAAACATTAAGAAGATCTTTTACAATGGTAGAAGATGTTTTACGTAGTCTTATGTAAGTTAAAGTGAAAAGCTAAAACAATTATGAAATATTTAAAAATTTAATAATGTTTTATTTTTGCATAGCCTAAAAGAAAGAGAAGTGTTTTTTTAAAGCTAAAGTAAAATTAAACAGATTTAGATATTAATAACTATTCATAATATAAAAAATTTAAATTAAAACCTTTACGTCTTTTTAAAATGAATTAATAAATAAAATCAAATTTAAATATTAATAACTATTCATAATATAAAAAATTTAAATTAAAACCTTCACGTCTTTTTAAAATGAATTAATAAATAAAAATCATGAAATATTACTTGTATCCATAACATTTCAAAGAATGACTAAACTAAAACACCACTTTAAAGTTACAAACTCTAAAAATTATCTAATACACTTAATTAATTTTAACCTAAAAAATCATAATAATAATATTTATTTATAATTAAATAATAATATTATTATTTATTTTATTTTTTGAAGTAAGAAGTTTAGTATATTAAGGTTCTGTCATAGGCAAAAGGGAGTTCCAAAATACAGTGATGGTCCTGCTAAAATTACTGGATTGTCCCAACAGAGGGGAAACCAACCTAGTCAACAAACTAGTCACCATAAGCATAGTAATAAACTATAAAAAAGTAATGTCTGAGACAGAGTGGACATCCATAAAAAACGACAAACTAGCTGACACAACATCTAAAATAGCAAGAGCCTAGACACCTGACATGTAACCTGGCTAGGTGGCATTGAGATCTCTTGTCCATGGTTCCTCTTCGACAACTGTTGTCCCATCCCCCCACTGCACCTCGACCTCTTCCTTGGTCTCAGTGCCAAGGTCGTGCCTCGCGGTTTCCTCCTCATCCATGGTCGCGCTCCCAACCTATTTCAATTCCGACTCCGCTGCACTCTGCATGATGCCACCCCCAGCTGAGGTCGTTGCCTAGGGTTCCTGCTTCGAAGTCGCGCGCGCCTTGTCCTCTCCCTCGGCGGTATCTGCTTCAGGTTCTTGCCTAGAGGTCGCTCCCTCCGGGGTCGAGAGAAAAGTCTCATGCATTGAGGAGAGGAGCTGAAGGAAGAGCGCCACCTTTTCATTAGTGAGTTGCAGCTAAAATTGTAGGTCCTCCACCCCCTGGCGGAGTTCGAATACGAGGCCGTAGAGAATTGCCAAATTGTCTTTTTCCTGCTCGCCATTTATGGCATCAAAGGAGGGGAGCTCAGAATTCCCAGTCTTCCGCGTAGAAGGCGGTGGCTCGTCTCCTAAGTCTCTTGGAAGGGCCGAGCGAGGAGGATGGGTCGATTCATTCACAGGTGGAGCGAGGAGGAGATGCAAAGATGAGCATGGCGGCCGAGGCATAATTTCTAGGCAATTGGTGCTAGCTGTCGACGGAGCGGGAGGGGTATTGCTGTGAGGCGTAGCCTGGATGTGAAGGGATGGGCCAGTGGGAGGTGGAGCAGGCGAAAAAAATGAGGGTCGCCAAGGTCTCCAAGGAGAACCCCGCCGTGGTTTCCCTCTCAAACGCCGCTTATGTTTAGGCATAGGGTGCATGCAGCAAAGGTCACAGGTTTGGGTGTAGAAAGAAGCCACCGGGGACCAGTGGACGCTATCATAAGACGGCCATGGCTGCGCAGGGGAAAGCCCATCAAACCACCAGCAGAGACAATGAACGGAGACCAGGAGCAGAGCCATAACAAAATGCGGAGGCCAAATGTGTGCATTAACATCCTTTCCCATCGTCATAAGGGCGTATTAAAACTGCAGGAGGGTGGCGGACGGGGGCACGGGCCCGTCACGTGGCTCCGTGCCCCGTTGGCATAAGCCGTCCTCCAACATGCACCAGGTGGTCTCCACTGACACCCCATTCGAGGGATAATATTATTATTTTAAAAGATGAAGTTTACTTAAATTAAAATAAAGCGTTTTTCAAAATAAAATATAAGATTATATTAAATTTTAAACATTAATTTGAAATGTGGAATTTAAACACTTGTTAAGAAGACTTTAATTTAATGTAGAGACATTAAATAAATGAGATAAGAATCTAGGTAATTTCAAGATCAATGAATATTGAAATATAAGCAAAAGGGAGACCTCTCACCATATTTGCAAACCTATGCTAAATTATGTGATTTGAGGTATCAACAACTCATCGTAGTCCTCACACGACCATATGCTACATTTCTATTCATCCGCCTCGCTCTTATAGTGAACGATGTTGTTGCTCATCGTGAGAAAGAGGAAGAACTTATGATCGTATTTTTGTTGTGTTGATGGAAAAATCAAAGGCTCTTCAATGAATTACTTAGGTTTTTTCCTTAGGTACATGGAAATGGAGTTTGGAAGGTGTTAGTGATTCCATGTCTTAGATTCTTTCATCTTCGTTTGATTATTTGAACATATATTTAACAATTAGCCTATGGAAATCATGTAAAGGAATTCTAACGAAACCACAATGTATTGGCAAAGAAATAAGTTTTCCTAAATAAAACAATTTTATGATATAAAATCAAATACATATATTATTTTTGAATTTTTGAGAAAGTATATAATAATATAATTATATTTTGTAAAAGAAAATAAAGAAGTGGAAATGTTTTTCAATATAGTATTTCATATTTTCTATAAAAATAATTATAAAATATTTATTTAGGTTTAAAATGTATGGTTAAACTATGTTCATTCATCTATCAAGATTTAACAAAAACTTTAATTTCAAGATTTCTTGCAGTGCTGAAAGAGTCACGTGCTCAACAAGTTTTAGCGATCTTGTGATGTGCACTTGAAAATGTTGAGGAATCATCCAAAGGTGCCTGTGAAAAATATGATATGAGAATTTAGAAAAAGTTCTTCTAGAAAAAGGGGGTCTTATATTTGGACACTAAATGTTGGTAATGGTGGCAATGGTGTCAAAGGTAGATAAGGTTACATTCCCTAGACCTAGTTTGTACAAGTTCTTTATGCTCATTTTGAATGCAAGACTCACCATTTGGAACAATTGACAAAATTCCACCAAGCTCGAACAATTACCAACTATATTACCTCATTTGATCAATTGGCAATATCCATAGAGGGCTTGCCTAATTCATTTTTTAAAGAATGTTTTATCAGTGGTCTCAAAAAAACAATTCAAACACACATCTTGATGCAAAACCCAAAAACATGGTTGGAATATTGTGACATATCTAAAGAATATAAGATAGTGATCAATGCAAAAAAAAATACCTTTATGCACCACTTACCCAAGCCCCCATGTTGAGACTACTCCAAGCTCATCCAACTCATAGTTATTCTACATCCACAAGTTATGTCCCAAAAAGATGGCATGGAAATGTTAATGTCTCTTTCTTTATGATAGTTGTGTTGAGTGACATTGCAAAGGGAACAATGTAAAGAACATAAATTATTTCAAATGGATGTATCTCCACATGACTACTTAGAGGACATTCTTACTAAAAATACTCTTGGGGAAACCTTGGAAGAGACCATCCCTCCCATGGAAGATGAATTCCCCTTGCAATATCCTTGTCGGGAACCCCAAATTTTTTTCCATGCACTATTAGGTTTCTCAACAATCCAGACCTTGAAATTGATTGGCTACATGAATCATCCCGAAGTGATTTTGTTTATTGACGTTGACAACAATCACAATTTTATTCATAGGAGAGTGGCATGAGAAATCAATTGTTTTGTACATCTCATATCTAATTTTCAAATTATGATCATCGAGAGTGGTACGATGAAATGTTGGGGTTGATGTGAAAATGTGAAACTACATATTGTCGAGTATCATCTCAAAACTCGCATGTATGCTATTGAAATGGGTGGTTTTGATATAGTTCTCAAGATATAATGTTATGCACTTTCAGACTTGTCACCATGGATTTCAAAGAATTATACATGAACTTCTCTTAGGAAGGGTAGAAACATACCCTCAAGGGGGTTCCATCTGATTCCCTTGAAAGTATCATTTCTCATGGTATATGGAGAAGTTGTTAAAGAAAGACCACTCGATTATTATTGCAGAATTAAAATCCATACAAGTAGTCGACATCACCCCACAAGAGATTCACCTTAATTTCCAATTGGTTCTCTCTAATAATCAATAGGTATTTGAAACACCAAAGGTTTTCCACCTTCACGTGGGGAGTATGACCATGCTATTCCCTTCATTCTAGATAGTCAACCACCTAGTGTGCATCCTTATACCCAATGTGCATCCTTATCAACACTCTTATGCGGGAGTCATATGTCATGTCCGAGTACTAGTCCTCACTCATCACTAGTGGTCATGGTATTAACTAAGGAAGGTACTTAGTCCTCACTCATCACTAGTGGTCACGGTATTAACTAAGGAAGATACTTAGTGCATGTGTCCTCAGTTATGAGCTCTCAATAGGTTGATCATCAAGAACAAATTTTCTACACTAGTTATTGATGAACTCTTAGTGAACGAGCTTCATGGAACCAAGTTTTTCACTAAACATGACCTTCATTCAGACTACCATGATTTTAGGATCAAAGAGGAAGAAATCTATAAGACCACATTTCATACACATAATTGCCATTATGGGTGTTTAGTAATGCCTTTTGGCCTTTTTAGCGATAACCATGCTCGAATCTGTTACCTTTTTGTTGCGAAAAAGCTGTAATGTGAAATGAAGAGGGATGACGGATCAAGACGCCCAATTCAATTTGAGTGGAGCCTCTTGGTTAATGAACCATATTCATTTCCATTTCTCGCATGACTATTGCTGAGTAGAATCGAGGGTTCCAGTGATTGGAGAAGGTGATATATGGAAACAAGTGAGTCCACGCCCAGAACAAGCGAGCTGCCACCACGTATTTCGAGGGTACGACCCAAATTTTAAAACCGCTTAAGGGACGAAACCGGCCTTACACGGTATTAGAATACCCGTGTGATTTTACTACACACGATTTCGGGGGTTCCACGCCGATGTTAAAAGTGGTGAAGGGAATGAAAACACAAGACGACACGTGTCCTCTTTTTTCAACGTTCCTTCGTCGTCGATCTTCTGCTAGATCAACGTCTCACTGTTCGTTCTTTGATTTTTGTGATCTGCTCTTCCTTTCATCCAACTGGTTCTGCTCTCCGCTCTGTGAAGAGGCTTACACCTTCTATGATACCATGACAAAGTTAAAAGACAAATAAACCAACAAACATAAATGTGAGATAACTCATGTGGTTTTAATACCCTTCCAACTATTAAATAAATTACATAGAATACAAAAGGATCCAAATCATCCAATAGATCCATGAGCAAGCTGAAGATAACAATAACTAAATTGAATTCAAACTAAAGTCTAACTACGACTACCTAGAGTCTAACCAGACAACTGGCAGACAAGGTGGACAATTACATGGAGGGTACTCTAACACTTCATACTTTTAACTCAAAATATATTCCATTAAAAACTCAAGGAATTCCATCGTATTAGAGATACGTTTGGATTATTATGAGATGTGGCTTAATATTGAACAATCGTCATCAATAGAGGTCATGAAAGCATCTTAATATTAAAGACGCAAAGCACATTGTAATTGTTTGCGTGCAAATAAAGAATGTCCCTACAGAAACTGACAGAAAATATGATAGACACCGGACTCCATTGTTTCATGTTATTATTTACAAATGAATGTTATTGTTTACGAATGAATTAGTAAGATTAATTCTCGTTTAATTCTGGGCTTTCTTCTTTTTATTATTTATGGGCATGCTAGTCCAATGAATTTTCTTTAGCTCCATGATTTCTTCCTTTTTATTGTTTACATTTAAAACTTATAACTGGTTTAAATTTATGTTTAAGTCAGATGATTATATTTGAAACTTATTTATAATATAACTTTTATAACCATTGCACTTTACATGGTACATGCATGATCTTTTGAAATAATTTAAAGAATTTAGACTAGTTCATAATAGTATAATATATTTGTATAATCCATTGTAGTTTGGATCTTACAAAATTTTCTAATTTATTTTGTCCAGCTCTTGTTCCAATCTATTTTTGTCTATTTTAAGATTTTATGAAATGTTGTAATTAATTTTGTCTACTTTAGAGTTGTATTATGACTAATGTTATATTAGTGCAACCACAATCACATCATAAAAGTGGTTTATATAAGTGGGTGTATTATTAGTTTGGTTTATATAAAAATATATATTCATCTTTTTCATATTTTATAATATGGTTTGTGAATCTCAAGTTTGAAACAATCCACGCTATATCTTTAAAAATGCTATTTTACCATTTTTATTATAATATTATTTATTTTAATTTTAACAAATATTCAAACTATGATGTAACACAATTGTCTATTTAAATTTCATAAAAATAATATGCATAAAGAAACTAAGTAACTTAGAACAACCTTGTATCAAATTTTCATCAATAAACAACCCACATAATTTCATATCAAATTTATATATTAATTAATATTAATAAAAACATTTTCATTGTGTGTACAACCTTTATTTATGTAATATTTATAAAAATTAAAGAATGTATCCAAAATGTAGTTTGTAACACATATATTCAATTACAACATTTCAACTCACTTACAACAAGCATTCAAAATTCTTTACAACAACAACAAATTCAACAAATTACTATTTTTCCTTGTTACCAATTACATGCCCAAAATATAAGCCTATTATAAACATTCTCATATTCTTTTAGTGTAGTTATTCACATCCTTAGCGTCTTTGTCTATCTCAATTCAGTTATTGTCTGGGATCTCCATGCTTTCCCTACCATTTATTAGAACCATAAATTCTAACTATATAACCTCACCTCACCTCCATATTGATTTGAAATAGGACCACACCCTCAACAATTCAATAGATCCAACTATCACTACATTTTCGACAAATCCACATAATCTACTTTATCCAAGCCAAATGGATACTTTCTCAAAGGCCCAAAGTCAAATCCAACATATTTGACATCTTGAAAAATATAGAGTCAATCAACCAACAAGTTTTTCTTTAAATAGAAATGATTAATTAAATTACCTTCAGCTCTTTGACAAGCGGCCTGAAAATATCAACAATTAGCAACACAGCCTAAAAATATCAGTGTACAGAATGCGTACGGATAAGCGTACGACCCCTTGTACCGGTTATCAGATGTGGTTGCTTATTGAAACAATTTTTCCTGCCTTCCATCCATGCAGTAAATCGACCAAGCAATGGTTCTGTCACTTTCTCTCTTTGGTTAGCTCCATTAATACCAACAACACCGCTTCCAGCATCTTCTCTACGTCTTCTCGCATTGTTGCAGCGGCAGCCTAACTCTCACATTGCAGGAAATGGTGTGCCAGACTACTGCTGCCACTGGCATGTGCTGCTACCGCTCACCTTCACGACTTCCATCCGCTTCAATCCACCATTTCTCATACCAGAGGCCTCAATGCACGTACATATACACGTCAGTCACCCTCTCCATTTAGAAATCTTCGAGACCTACGGCAACATGCAGATCGATTTACATCGCATTGGATCCCATTGGCTCGGGTAAAAGGTACATATCACTTTACATCATCGTTATCTTCGTCTCCATTGTCATAACTCTCATTGTCACCCTCCGCAATATCTCTTGCTCCATCGAAGCTTGATATTCTCAGGAATTTTAACTGGAAAGAATTCACAGAGTCAAATTTTGGATTGTCTAGTTTCCTTTCACGACCCCCATAAAAAATAATTGCTGAAATATTTATATCTCAAGAAATTTTTCTGTCAACAACACTTTTGTCATTGCCCCAAAATGAGTCGTTTTGATCACCGATGAATAAGTCTGAGATCTTTTCCTGAGAACAACGATCATATCCTGCTCTCACTTTCACGACAGATCCCCTCTCTTCACACATCGAATTGGCCTCCGACAGGTAGATCGCAAGTCAAATCCCTTCCATTGTTGTTCAACGGACTGTATTTCAGTGGGTCGTCCATGCTTCACCAAGAATATCTCTCATGCATATTTTTCTGCATGGGCAGCTAAAACTCTATGCGGCAACGATTCCTCCACACAACTACTCCGACCATGGAAATATTCTCCTCATAGCACATTGATTCCCTTGATTGACAAACTAGAACAACCAAAATACTTCCATGGAAAAAACAGAGACATACAAACACACTACTCTACTCTCCACATGTTCTTGGTCCCTTGCGCATGGGAGTCAAGCCCAGTACCACTTTCATACCATATTAAAAAACGAGAGTAGATAGTTACACACCAACAATGCATCAAGCCCTCTCTTGAATTCATGTAAGAATACATAAAATACAAAAAAAAAAAATTCAAGATACAAAATTATCTTAATCACATAATTTATGAGTTGAGTAAATATCTCAATCTTGCATTATTCTATTCTAGGACTCTTAGTTAGAGAGAATCTCTCACATCTAACTAGTTCCAACAACCTCTTAAAGACTAGGAATATACTCTTCTCATAGAGATGAATTGTACCTACTAATAACAACTTCAAATATAATCACACATAAGACAAGTAGGGGTTGTTGGGTTGTGACAATACATCTTCCAATTACTTTTGTCCGTGTGGAGTTTTCTCAAGTGTTTAGCTTTCCATATGGATAGAAACACTTGAGAAACTCCCGTTTAAATGTGGAATCCCATAAGGAGCTTCTTGAGAATTGTAATACATTCTCTCCATTATTTGGCTAAGCAATAAAAGCATATCATTGCCCCCAATTCATGTGTTTTCTCTATGTCACTGTTTATCTTCTCTTACTTATTATCTTTGTTCTTTAATTTGGTTTGCAATCCACCTAATCCCAACAAGTGGTATTAGAGCAAGGTTGAGTGGTGGTTTGTGGCTGCCAAATTTGGTGAATCATGAGCCCAAGGAGGAAAGTCCGATCATTTGTTACCAAAACTGGAAGAGTGGAGTGCATGAGAGATTGAGTTGGATACACTGTGAAATGTTTCTGGAAATTACTTCAAGTGGGTCAAAAACAATTTGTGTCTATGTTGTCTCAAAGGATTGAAAAAGGTCGCGGGGGTGACTTGGCAACATGGGATGACCTGACACACAACACAAGTAAGCATTGGCGTATTACTGATCAAAACCATTCCATAGCCTTACTGTTGGCCATGTTAAGTTTGACGCACAACCACGTGGTGTGGGACAAGGTATTGTAAGCGCTTGAAGTGTTGCAAGAAGACTCTCATGAAAACTAAGAAACATTGAGTCTAGATGTGTCATCTCTATCAGAATTAGTGTACACAGTGTCTCTCAGTCAGATGGGTTTACTAGTTTCATGCTAAGTTGATCTCACCTTGATTATAGCTGCAGTGTTGCAAGTACTCGCGTTGGACCGATGCTTGAGGTGATAGCCATGGACTACGTGTTGTAATTGTAAATGCGGAAAACACAATTAACACATGGCAATCACATAAAATTAATACACAGAGAATTACGTGGTAAAACCCTTCCTGTAAGGGAAACCTCCACGAGGCAATGATAATCAGTCTTCTTATTGTTCAAGAGAGATAAATACAAACAACCTTTATAAATCAAGCTTCACATTCTCACCTCTGACTTAATTCCATTATTCCCCTATCCCTTTATGCCTCTATGGGCTTACATGAATGTAGAATAGAATTCAATTAGTTTAGAAATTATTTTCCAATCTTGTGCGTTCATACCAAATTGGTAGATTTGGTTGAACATCCTTCTACAAAATAGGCTCCATTAAATCTGCTCATATACACCGATTTTAGGAAATTAGTTGGCATATTCAACAATCTCCACCTTGACAACAATTTACCTAATCTATCATGCCCAATTTATTCATCACCTCTTCTGCAAGCCAAGAGAAGCCAAGCACCATTGTATCTTCTCTAAAAGCACTGGTTTTGTGAACATGTCTGTGTAGTTCTCTTTTGTATGAAATTTCTCAAGAGAGACTCCACGTTCACTGTCACACACCCACTACAACGACTTAGATTTTTCGTCTTTTTCTTTGAGGAACAAAATCCTCGAGACTTCTATGGGGCCTAGCACAGACCTTATCTTCCCTTATCCTCCTCCAAACAACCACAAGCTGGCCTTAGCACAAGCGCCTTTTGCAACTCGCGAGTCAGGAATCAATACGCTTGACTCCCCTTTCTCCAAACACTAATACTCGAGATGCTATATGGGTATGGCTCCCTCCTCACTAACACCTGCTACATGTAACCGTAGGCTAGGCCAAACACTAGCACCACTCGCAACCTCAACAGTTGAGGTGTTGAGCTCTCATGCTCCTCCTTCGCGAGTCCCCGAGACGTGAGAGGTCAATGTTGCGTGGATTCTGCCAAAATGACACACACACTCCACTTTTCAACCCTTCTATACTCTGCTCACGAGTTGTGTTGCCGTCGCCTGTCGCACGAGACCTCGGCTCTTGGCGTTTCCCGACCTTAGCAATCAAGGTGTAGCTTCTTCATCCTGCGAAACCTCGAGCCATAATAAGTCAACAATGGGTCACCCGCTTCCTAAGCTAAATACTAGCGCTACTCACATCTCGCGACTTCACGAGTTGGAGTGTTGAGCCCTCGTGCTCCTCCTTCGTGAATTCCCGAGATACGATAAGTCAACAATGGATTGACTCTTTCCCAGGCGACATGTGTTCATCACCTGTCAACCACATGGTCCCCACCTAATGAAGGTGCCACGTGTTCGCATGAGCCCTCGATGCTTGACACTTCGCGACTTCTACAGTTGAAAAGAAACTCTCTCAAGTTCCAAACCCCCGATAGGTGATAACCACGAAAGTTCTGATCCCACGGTTCTCCTATGGCCTGGATGCAATGGTCACAATCACGTTGCGATCTCGTGAATCGTGAGTTCATGCAGTCCTACCCTTGACCACTCCAAGTCGCGAGTCAGCAAAATGGTACTCTCCTGCCTATACAAAGGCTAAGATCGATGGTCAATAGGGCTCCTTCATATCCTTGGATCTACGGTTCCGATTCCTTCGCTACTTGCGAAGGATGAAAGGGGTCGAGGCATTAACACCTACGTTCCTTCCTCCAATCTAACAGTTGTGACATACCTCAGATCCCCCGAAAAGATCTTGTCCGTTCATCTAATAAACGAAAGGGTACTCTCCTTCGGTATTTGAAACTCGCTATCCTTCCTGAGCTTCGTTAGCTATGAAAGACTTGAGAGCTTTGCGCTCTGTCTCCTGGACTTGACTCTTAGAAGAGTCTTCAGTACAACTATTCATCAAGGGGTTCTGGGGTTCTATTTGATCGCAGAGGGCCTGTGCATATCGGCACTACCTCTCATGAGCTTAACAAACTCCATCCTCCAAGGGACTCTGAATGACTAGGTGAGTAAACCATCGTACATGCAACTACATCTAAGGTCGACGAGGTCATAGTTCGTGGCTCTAGCTTAAGACGCTACAGAATTCCAGAATTTATGACAACAAGTCATGTCCGACCCATATAATTCCTTACTTACCTAATTATACAACCCAGCACAAATAGAAGGGATACAGTATATCCATTAAGCATTCACTCACATTCCTAAAAGCATGCACAGTATAACCAATTCATACACAGTCACAACTAAGTTACACAGGGTAGGGAATCACTTATCTATTACAGGTTGCTGCCAACCAACTAACTCTGGGTGTTTGTCCTTCCACCTGACCATAGGCTTAGAGGCATTCATTCTTATCACTCTGGCCACCCTCGTGCCAAGCCATGATATCACCAAGGAATTCTCACAGTTCTCAAGGGTTCTCTCTCTGTTTCAGCTTCTGTTCGGGTCCTGTTTTTTGTAACTCGGAGCTTTCTCACTCAGTTGTGGCCTCGATGAGGTTTCTTAGATGCTCTTCAACATCAAGCTCGTAGCCTTCTATTCATGATTCGTTGGAGAGCTTCACGCCTCTCCCTTATGAGCTTCCACCCTCGTCTGGTGCCTCCTTTTCCTGTGTGTGTGTCCCTCTTACTTGGGAAGGTTTTTGCCAACCTATCTGGTTCCTTCTGTTAGAAGGAAGCTCAGGTCTGCAAGTCCCTGTGGTACTTCGGACTGATAGCTCATGTTTCCATTCATGGGGGTGGTTGGTGATTCAACCACCGGTCTTTTCTTCATTGACTGATTTTCTTTCCTTGGGATTCGAAGGAGGCTTGTCATCCTTATCAAGGGAGATTTGGGGTTATTTGATACATGAACCCTCTCTTAAAGTTTTCACATTCTTCCTCTAGTGATATCATGGCCAGTACTTTCAAGGCTTCACCCCCACAGTCAGTTATTGGCAACTCAAACAATAATACATTTACATTTTCCTCATGCATTAGCATGGTAATTCCTACTTTATGATTAATTACAAATTGGGGGAAACAGGGTGTTACAATTCCCTCCCCCTTAAAGGAACACCGTCCTCAGTGTTCTTTCTCAAAAACACATGTCATGCCTTTCTCATTCAGCCACTTCAGAAGTCTTGATGTTCATCCTCGGTCAGGTCCTTTTTCGAGATCTAAGTCTTTGTCATTTGCCTTCAATATTTCTTGGACACAAGCATATTAACCATAATTTTGTGCGAAAACATCTTACTGTTGTTCAAAATTAAAAAAGGAAAAATTTCATATTCTAGCACAGTGCTTATATGTGCAGTTTGTGGATCTATATCCACATGGTAGTTTTGTTATCGATGCTCATCACTTTCCTTGACGTACCCATTGGGTGCATGATTCCAATTCAATAGTTCACAAGAGCTATCATGATTTCATTTTCCTTTCCAAGGTTTTTCTGCACAGGAAACTACCCATTGTGTGCATGATCCCAATAGTTTACAAGAATTAATAAGAGCTCCTCTTCCTTGTAGTCACTCATCCTCTAGGCCCAGGCTCAGGCATCCCCTTCACTGTTATATAGTCCCTCGGGTGATCCATCTTTCCCTACTGAGGTTTTCTCGCATAGGAAAATTTTAGAGACTCTATCGAGTCTTACAGTCGAGGCGTCCCTCTAGTTTGTGTTACCTCAACATAATTTATTTCAGGTGATCATGACTTATCACGGGGTTCTCATGGCTTAGAAGTAGCCCTTTTTCATCATCTTCAGCTTTCACAGACTTCATCTATTCCTTTCTGGACATGTCTTTTCTTCCCACCTGTATCACAGGTATATAAAACTCATGAGACATCATTATAAATTTTAACTTTCAGAATTTTATTGCAAATCTGTCACCCATGGATTTTCCAATCTCGTGACTTGTTTTCATATTTGTTCTTCACAGGAACTAGATTCATAATTATGGGAATTTCCTTCCCATAATGGTTTGGCTTAGCAGGCAATTGGCCTTCCTTATGGGCTTACAATGCCGCCATATCCAAGACCCCTTTGCTTCCTTCACTTTCCACTTCAATCAGCCAAACAACTTGTTAACTTTTCCGTGCATATACATTTTATTGCACCTTTACAACATCGTCACAACAATTTTAGAATTGTGCATACTTAACAATTAAATTACTTTGTCAAAAAGGGAAATACCATCCCTTGTAATTTGGCTCAACAGGCAATCGATCTTCTTTATGGACTTACAACAATGCCATATCCAAGACCCCTTTGCTTCCTGCAATTCATTCTTTACACAGCCAAACAATTGTTAGTTTCATCTCAACATACCAAACTTTTCAAAACGTAGTTCAAAATTTAAAAAGGGTTTTAACAATTGTGCCAATATCCATGGCCACATTCATACCCAATACATTCTTGCATTTTTTTTCGAGTTTGTCACACTTTATGACCGGTTCTTGGCCATGGGGTGTTGGAATTTAACCAACCTTTTCCTCATATGGTTTATTCGTTTTCTCTTATTCTTACAATAGGACCATACTACCAACTATAGGTCGATCAAGATCCCAAATCCATACACATGAACTCAAAAATTTCACATGAATGCCTTTACGCATTCCTTGATTGTCAATGCATTCATGACATATCAATTCATGAATTCTTCCAATGGTTATAAATAGTGTTTACTACCAGAGGTTCATACCTCCATTATTCAGGTTCTTCATCCTGAGTCATACCTTACTTGGGTATCCAAGGCATACAACTGCCTTTCAAGTTTATGCATAACACTAAGACAATAAAATATTTCAGAAGGGGTTCCTACCAAATCCTTTCATACCTTGTGCCACATAGGCACAAATATCTTTATACCGGTTCTTGGTTGCTAGCACTCTCTCTCTGATATTATCCCATCAGTGGTGCTCCATGGAGACTTTTAAAGTCCCTTCAATAATCGTTCCACAAGAACCTTCTCATAGTCATCCTTTGATTGAGGTTGCTCATCGTTGGCAACTATCTTCCTCAATATCTCCAATTCATTTCTATACATAGCATGCATCATCATAGCCACAATTACATTAGTCGTAATATTAAACCAAATGCATGTATCATAACGTTCGAACTCATAAACATCCTCAAATGTTTCCATAAGTGCAACACAAACAAATTTCGATTGTATCTTCGGCAATACAATCCTTATTACTTAGGGTGTCAAGACCTTTTCATTCATCAATGTACTAGCGTTCTCATCCCATAGAAAACATAATGCACAACAAGGAAAGAATTGAGGGCTCTCCCCTTCTTCAAATTCTTTCTACATCGCCTGGGGATTTTCAGCCCAGTCGAGTTATCTCTAAGGTCTCACTGCCTTTTCTTAATCACAGCTTCAACCAAGCCTCATCAGTTAAACATAATCATTTATTCATTTAATCATACTTAGGGGATTTACTTGCCTCTTACAAACTATATCGGTTTCCACAACTGCTCTTTTTCTGAGCAACCTTGGTTAGGCCTCACCCTAACCCTTTTTGGGATACTGCAACATGCTTTAATAGAAACTCTTTGCTCATAATGAGTCATGAACATATGCATCCCACACACTTCCATTCGGTTATCAGAATGGTCAATATTCAGTTGTTGGTCTTCTATTAATTACACGATTCTTTCAAAATGTAATCCAGGATTCTTATATATATGGACAGGCCTTGTAGCCCATTGTCTAATCTCCAACAATTATTAGGGTTGTGACTCTGTCCTTCTGACAAATTCCTTACACAGTTCCTCCACCGGGAACTCCTTCAGCATGCAACTTCCTTGTTGCATATCCATCATTATTTGTGATGGCCTTAGCCTTGAGTTAGTTTTGGATTTTTTTTTTTTAACTAAATATTCCTCTTAAAGAATATAAACATGCATCTTTACTGTTAAGATTAGTCAATTCATATTCATTCACAATCCTTCTCATGTGATGCTGAAAGGCATAATCATTTGTCTCTTATTATGACAAGAGAGCATCATTGCTCATTTACCCTTTCATCTAATTATATTGGCATTTCCTGAGGAAATGGAATACATTCCCCTCAGGCTATTATTTGGAACAGAACTTTCATGACTCCCTAGAATGGAGTCAGCTTATTCCTCCATAGTAATCCTTCAATATTGGCAAAAGTAATAATTGCTTTATATTTCGCTCATTGGGAAAAACCATATCGTGCCTATAACTATACTCTTACATCATACGTGTGCATTACTTTGCACGTTTAGTATCATTCATACCTTACTGGTATTAATATCAGGCTTCCTATTATGAATCTTCACATTGCATTCAACTCATGAGTATTCATCATACTAGCTCACACCTTCTCCTCACACGACCACCGGCGGTGACCACGATCCGAACTAAAAGGCACTTTGCATTTTGTGATTTCGGGATTCATGTTGCAAGGAACTTTGGTTCTTTGATCCCCGAAATCCAAAAACCTGAAAGACCGAAGCTAAGGTTTTCTTGGCTCTTTGATTCACATGACCCTTCGCTCAGTACCTGGGTTCAACTCCTAGACACACGTCGAGATCTCGTGTTTCGGTGAATCCGCATACAATGCCCCACTATTTCCCAAAACTTCTGATCCATGAGGGTCCGACAACCTGGATCCCATGGTCCAGATCTCTCTAGCAATCAATGGTCATGACCAAATCCCGGCTTTTCACCTTTCGGGACTCTGGCAGAGTCTTCACCCCTTTGTGAAGTTCTCTTCTGGACGATCAATGGTCCAAATCGCTCCTTGATCAATGACTATGATCTTTTCACAGATTTCTCATTGCTTCTTCCAATCCCTTTGGTTCTACTAAATTCCAGTATCTCCTCGCAACTAACCATTGCGCTACTTCTCCAAGATTGAACAACTCAAAGCAATTCGGTTCTTTCTAAATGGATCTTGACTCTCGATCCTATCCAATTTTCAAAACTCTTTTCTAAAGGATTTCTCCCACTCAATCCTCCATACTTGTTCTTTCTTCGAACTTCAGTTTTTTGTGCTTCACCTCTGAACGCTTCAACTCTTCAAAACTTAGAAATTTTTTCTAAGTGTTTCCTCTCAAGACTTAAGACCACTACTCCTGGTATACTCCGTGTTCAACCTCCATAGTTTTCAAACTTTAACACAAGCTTGATTCTATACACATGTTCGGCGTACCAAATTTCCCCGCTATCTCTTCTGAGCTTTTAAGTTACTTATAGGACTAATCTCATAGTCGTAACTCATATGGATGTTACCCTATCTTTATGGGAACAACCAACAAGGGTCACTCTTGGGAATTAGCAACAGTCCCAAAGGACTCCTCTTAATCTTGCTTAAACAAATTATCCTTGTTGTCGATTCTAACCATTATAGGTTAGGTAATCTGACCCTATATATTTTCATTAGTCCTCTCAATCACGAGGAGTTATATGCTCAGTGTTTAGTCTTTTAATAATGCAGTAATTATAAATTTCTAAGGACCCTACCAGAACTTACCAGATTTCCCAAATCATGAAAGAATTCTTCATTTGGATCTTAAGTTCTTACCTATCCAGCCATGTCAATTGCAAGAGACTCTACCTGCTTTAGTAGGTAGCCATCGTCACACTATAACAGAACAAATCAGTTCATGTCCCTTGTCTGGCTCGTGTAGCTTCATAGCACAATTCATTCCACCTCTGTTATTCACACTCAGGTCTTATCAGTAATACTGATCAGTGCATTCCTACTCCTATAAGAGTAGTTACCATTTTAACAGAGGGGTTAAAGAAATTCCCAATTTACAGTTTCATTCAGCGGTCCTTCTTCTTAAAGAGAAAATGCAGATAACAATGTCTCTTTACGTGGCTCGTACATGAGCCCAAGCATCCCAAGTGTTGTAACCATGCTTTGATACCAATTTGTCACACACCCACTAAAACGACTTAGATTTTTCATCTTTTTCTTCAAGGAATAGAATCCTCAAGACTTCTATGGGGCCTAGCGCAGACCCTCTCTTCCCTTATCCTCCTCCAAATGACCACAAGTTGGCCTTAGCACAAGTGCCTTTCTCAACTTGCGAGTCGGGAATCAGGACTTTCGACTCCCCTTTCTCCAAACACCGATACCCGAGATGCTATACGAATATGTATCCCTCCTCACTAGTGCCTACTACATGTAACCGTAGGCTAGGCCAAACATTAGCACCACTCGCAACCTCGCCAGTTGAGGTGTTTATCTCTCGTGCTCCTCCTTCATGAATCCTCGAGATGCGAGAGGTCAATGTTGCATGGATTCTGCCAAAATGACGTGCACACTCCACTTGTCAACCCCGCTATACTCTGCTCACGAGTTGTGTCACCACCGCCCGTCGCACGAGACCTTGACTCCCGACATTTTGCGGCCTTAGCAATCAAGGTGCATCTTCTTCATCCTATGAAACCCCAAGCCACGATAAGTCAACAATGGGTCACCTGCCTCCTAAGCTAAATACTAGCGCTACTCACATCTCGTGAATTCACGAGTTGGAGTGTTGAGCCCTCGTGCTCCTCCTTCACGAATTCCTGAGATACGATAAGTCAACAATGGGTTCAATCTTTCCCGGGCGACATATTTCCATCACCTGTCAACCACATGGTCCCCACCTAATGGAGGTGCCACGTGTTCGCATGAGCCCTTGGTGCTTAGCACATTGCGTCTTCTACAGTCGAAAAGAAACTCTCTCAAGTTCCCAACCCCCGATAGGCAATAACCACGAAAGTTCTGATCCCATGGTTCTCCCGTGGCCTAGATCCAACGGTCACGATCACATCGTGATCTTGCGAATCGTGAGTTCATGTAGTCCTACCCTTGACCACTCCAAGTTGGGAGTCAGCGAAATGCTACTCTCCTGCCTATACAAAGGCTAAGATCGACAGTCAATAGGGCTCCATCAGATCCTTGTATCTATGGTCCCGATTCATTAACACCTACATTCCCTCCTCCAATCTTACGGTCATGACAGACCTCAAATTCCCCGAAAGGATCTCGTCCATTCATCTAACAAACGAAAGGGTACTCTCCTTTGGTATTTGAAACTCGTTATCCTTCCTAAGCTTCGTCAACTATGAAAGACTTGAGAGCTTTGCACTTTGTCTCCTGGACTGGACTCTTAGAAGAGTCTTCAGTACAGCTATTCATCAAGGGGTTCTAGGGTTCTATTTGATTGTAAAGGGACTATGCATATTGGCACTACCTCTCATGAGCTTAACAAAATCCATCCTCCAAGGGACTCAAAACGACTAGGTGAGTAAACCATCATACATGTGGCTACATCTAAGGTCGACGAGCTCACAGTTCGTGGTTGTAGCTTAAGACGCTACATAACTCTAGAATTTATGAGAACAAGTCATGTCCGACCCATATAATTCCTTACTTTCCTAATTATACAACCAAGCAGAAATATAAGGGATACAGTATATCCATTAAGCATTCATTCACATTCCTGAAAGCATGCACAGTATAACCAATTCATACACAGTCACAATTAAGTTACATAAGGTAGGAAATCACTTATCTATTACAGGTTGCCGCCAACCAACTGACTGTGGGTGTTCATCCTTCCACCCGACCATAGGATCAGAGGCATTAATTCTTAGCACTCTGGCCACCCCCGTGCCAAGCCATGATATCACCAAGGAATTCTCACAGTTCTTGAGGGTTCTCTCTCTGTTTCAGCTTCTGTTCGGGTCCTGTTTTCTGCAACTCAGAGCTTTCTCACTAGGTTGTGGCCTCGGCAAGGTTTCTTAGATGCTCTTCGACATCAATCTCATGGCCTTCTGTTCGTGATTCGTTGGAGAGCTTCATGCCTCTCCCTTGTGATCTTCCGCCCTCATCTGGTGCCTCATTTTTTCGTGTGTGTGTCCCTCTTACTTGGGAAGGTTTTTGCTGACCTATCTGGTTCCTTCTGTTGGAAGGAATCTCAGGTCTGCAAGTCCCTGTGGTACTTTGGACTGACAACCCATGCTTCTATTCATGGGGGTAGTTGGTGATTCAACCACCGGTCCTTTCTTCATTGATTGGTTTTCTTTCCTTGGGATTCGAAGGAGGCTTGTCATCCTTATCAAGAGAGATTTGGGGTTATTTGATACATGAACCCTCTCTTATAGTTTTCACATTCTTCCTCTAGTGATATTATGACCAGTACTTTCAAGGCTTCACTCCCACAATCAGTTATTGGCAACTCAAACAATAATACATTTACATTTTCCTCATGCATTAGCATGGTAATTCCTACTTTATGATTAATTACAAATTGGGGGAAATAGGGTGTTACATTCACTGATGACTTGTCTTAGAAAATGGTACTTGATAGGAATATGTTTTGTTTTACTGTGGCAGGCTGGATTCTTAGCCAAGTGAATAACAATTTGACTATCACAAAGTAGCTTTACTTTCTCCTGCATCCTTCCAAACTCATCAAACAAACCTTTAAACCAAACCACCTCTTTGCAAGCATGTGAAGCAGCTATATATTATGCTTCTGTAGTGGATAATGCAACAATGCTCTGCAACTTTGACATCCAACTAATACCTCCACCTGCAAGAGTAAATACATATCCTTAAGTCGACCTTCTCTTGTCCAAATCACCTCCAAAATCATAATCAACATATCCACATACTAATTAACAACTATTGTTATGGGTGATATAGTAATCACTTGTGCCTCTCAAATATAGAAGCACCCATTTCACTGTTGCCTAGTGCTCTTTACCTGGATTTTCCATATACCTACTAACAACCCCAACTGCATGTGAAATGTCTAGCCTTGTACTAACCATTTCATACATTAGACTTCATACTGCATTAGCATATGGTATTAGAGACATATATTCCTTTTCTTCTTTTGTACTAGGACATAAACTTAAAGAAATCTTAAAATGGGAAGCCAAAGGGACTGAAACTGGTATCACATCGTTCATACCAAACCTCAAAAACATTTTCTCCAGATACTTCTGTTGTGACAACCAAAGCTTACCATTCCCCCTATCTCTAAATATCTCCATGCCAAAAATCTGCCTTGCTGCTCCTAGATCTTGCATATCGAATTTCCTAGCCATCTGAGCCTTTAACCTGTTGATTTCAGTTATGCTTTTTCTTTCTAAAAGAATATCGTCAACATACAATAATAAGATAATGAATATGCCATTATTCAATTTCTTAAAGTATACACAATGATCATACTCACTCATATAATTTTGGCTCACCATGAAAGAGTCAAATTTCTTGTACCATTGTTTGGGTGATTGCCTCAGACCATACAATGATTTCTTGAGCATGCAAACAAATTTCTTGCTGCGATTCTGAACGAACCCTTCAGGTTGTTCCATGTAAATTTACTCATCCAAATCTCTATGTAAGGAGGTAGTTTTAACATCTAGCTACTCCAACTCCAAATCAAGTAATCCAACTAATGCTAACACAATTCGAATTGAAACAGATTAACAACTAGTAAAAAAATCTCATGAAATTCAATACCTTCTTTCTGAGAATATCCTTTCGCAACCAACCTTGCTTTGTACCTTTCCACCTTATCATCAACACCCTTCTTCAGCTTGTAGACCCACATGCAACGTACATCTTTTCTGTCTCTTGGAAGTTCTACCAAGTCCCATGTGGAATTCCTCACTAATGCCTTCATTTCATCGTTCATTGCTTCTTTCCATTTACCATTGTTAGAACCCTTCACAACTTCTTGATAGCATGAAGGTTCATCATCATTAGTACTTAAAGAAACCGACAAAACAAAATCATCATACCTTCTTGGAGGATTTCTGACCCACGTAGACCTCCTTAGGGAGGTTTGTGGCTCATCCACATTCTGTTTATTGTTATCATCAACCATGTATTACTCTACAGAAAACTCTTCATGAACATCTTCAAAAAATTGTTCATGTTCAGTTTCATCTGTATTTGAATAGGTTTCAAACTGAATCTGTTGATACTTAGGTACTTCTTCCAGTTTCATTTGAAAATCTACATCTGATTTTATGAGAGATGATTCATCAAATATTACATCTCTATTAATGGTGACCTTGTGGGAAATAGGATCCCACAACTTGTACCCCTTAATACAATCACCATATCCAACAAAGATAAGCCTTTTTAAATTTTAGATCTAGTTTAGAATGTTGATGTTTTAGACTTAGAGCATAGGCTTCGCAACCAAAAACATTAAGATTAGAATAATTACAAGGATGACCTGTCCAGACCTCTTCTGGAATTTTGCACTCTATTGATGTTGATGGTGATCGATTCACCATATAACAAGCTGTATATACTTCTTCTTGTTAATATTATGGTAGTTGTGGGAGGTATTTAACCCCATGTGTGAACCTGACGAGAATATAAGACTCCGAAAAGAAAGAGAAACCCTAATGAGTTGGCTAATAACCCTAGAAGCCTTGTCGGCTCAAGAAGAAAATTTATATTAGGCTATTAGCCTCCAAGAGAATAAGTCGACCATAATTAATAATAATATACTGAACAGACACATATCCAGAAAGAGAAGTCGGCCCCAGCAAACTGGTAGGATTACTATAAATACAGGGCACCAGTTCTCATTTGTCACATCTCAGGACTGCAATTTTCCCAGTTGGTGCGCACTGCAATTGCAGTCTAGTGCACAGGTTTGGAGGAGGGTTGCAGGTGTAGCTGCAGCAGCAGCTAGTTTCATTATTGGCTTGGATATCTCTTGGCTAGGGTTTGGAACATCTGATCATCCTTTTGTGTTGTGCTATCCTTGGGGAGAGATGTGCTGCTCTTTGTTTGGCTATCTAGCCTAGGGTTTGCTTTCGGAGGAATTTTCAGTCAAGGTTAAGGTGCTCGGAGGGAGGCTTTGGCCTGTGGTTGGGTGACGAGGGTATCGTCAATGGTCAAACGAGCACACCATCTTCTATATTCTAACACTTCTAACCATAGTTCCTGCAACAAGTTGGCGTTACTAAGCATACTCCTTGCTCTCTCTAAAAGAGTCTCATTCAAGCGTTCAACAACTCCTTACTATTGAGGAGTATAGGCAGTGGTTTTATTCCTATGAATTCCAAAATCCTTGCAATAGTTCTCAAATTCCATCGATGTAAATTCACCACCATTATCAGTTCTTAAACATTTAATGGACCTACCAGTTCTATTTTCTACCAAAGCTCTAAACTGCTTGAAAACAGTAAATACATCAACCTTTGTTTTTAACATATGGATCCAAACCTTCCTAGAGAAATCATATATAAAAGTAATAAAATATAATGATCCTCCATATGAAATAGTAGGGGATGGCCCCCAAACCTCAAAATGGATATAGTCAAGGATTCCTTCACTGGTGTGTTTTTCAGTTTTAAATTTCTGCCTATCCTGTTTTCCATCAATACAGTGTTTGTAGAAATCTAACTTTAAAGACTTTAGACTAGGAAGTAACTTGCGTTCAGTTAATAGCTTTAATACTTTTTCACTCATATGGCCTAGCCGTTGATGCCACAGTCGAACAGAATCACTGTCGTTCTCAGATATCGTTGTCGCATGATCTGACTCAGTTCTTCCTTATAACAGAAACAAGTTACCAACCATCTTCGCTTTCATAACCAGTAGGATTCCTTTGTAGACTTTTATAACTCAGCCTTGAAAAATACTCTTATATCCTCCAGTGTCTAAGACTCCCAAAGAAATTAGGTTCTTCCTAAGCTTAGGTACACGTCTCACATCAGTTAGTATTTTAACAGTTCCATCAAACATCTTAATTCGAATGCTACCAATTCCCACAACTTTACATGAGATATCATTTCCCATGTAAACTATTCCATCATCTATAGACTGGTAAGTAACAAACCAGTTTCTATGAAGACACATATGATTTGAAGCACGAGAATCTAATAACCATTGTTGATCATGACGTGAACCAATACTAATTGATAAAACTTCATTAGTCATACCTGAACATGTTGCTGAACCCCTTTCAGTAGAGTTCGCTTCCTTCATTTATTTTGAAGGGTCATCTTTGGAGGATTGTTGTCGCTTCCAACAGTCCTTCTTCAGGTGTCCCGATTTGCCACAAAACCATCACTTAAGCTTTCTCTTTTTTCCCTTCGACTTTGACCGAGAGAAATCCCTCCGACCCTGTCCTCTTTCTTTAGGTCTGCCTTTGACCATCATCGCCTCAGATGTAGAGGTTTTTGAATTGGATTTCTTCCTTGTTTCCTCAGACAGTAATGCTCCAACAATAACATCAAAATCAATAATTTTTGTTGTGCAGAAACTAATAGAGGTAACAAAGTGATCCCATGACCTGGGCAAAGAACACAATAATGTAATTGCCTTTTCTTCAGAATCGAATTTTACTCCCATGCTAGTCAACTGAACTAAGAGAGTATTAAAAGTATTTAAGTGATCAGGTATTTGTGTACCTTCCTTCATGCACAAACTATACAATTTCGTTTTCAGGAAGATCCTGTTCGTCAAGGATTTTTTCATATACATACTTTCTGGCTTCGTCCACAAACCTATTGTTGTCTTCTTTGCAACAATGTTGAACAAAACATCATTGGACAAACACAAGCATATGGCACTCAGTTCTCTCACATCGATCTCATCCCAGTCTTCATCTGTTATGGTCATGGTTTTATTTTATTTTCCCAAAAGTGCCATCACCAGGTCTTGTTGCACGAGAAAATCGTGCATCTTAACCTTAAAAATCTCGAAATTGTTCTTGCCATTGAACTTCTCAATTTCAAATTTCGCGCTCTAAGTTCTCTCCATCTCTTCGATCGTCGCACCTGACAAGAGGAATGGACCGTGATGAGTAAATCTCCGTGGAACCTGTAGTATAACCTTACAATCGTTGCACTTTACAAAAACTCTCTAGCACCACTAGACCTCGCCCTTTTGTATCTCTGAACCACATCCTCCTTTCTGAATATTCCCATAATCGTCACAAAATTTACCATAATATATTTAGCATGGAAAGATAATTTTGAAGGGCACGTTAATTCTAGTTACCGAGGAGACAACAAAACAATGATATTTTATCAAAAGAAGGCAACGTTCACTGCAAAAATATAGTGGTGGGTATTCCTTGAGTCTGTGACTCTCCAACCAAAAATGAAACCTCGTCGTGTTGTTCACACAGGCCAGACCACAACTATTTTCAGAGAGAAAAAGGACATAATTTTAATAGGAGAGTCATCGCACCTTAACAAGAGGAAGGACCCACGATGACTAACAAAATGACACGCCTATGCACAGATGGACCTGCTGCTTCTCACTGAAATTTCACTGCTCCTTCAAACGATAGACAACACTACTCAATGACAGACATCGTTGCTCCTTCTTAGAGATTTGAAAAATGCATGGACCCTCCATTGGCCTCGTTTTCTTTCACCATGGATCTCCAACCAGCTATGATACCACTTGTTGTAATTGTAAATGCGAAAAACACAATTAACACATGACAATCACATAAAATTAATACACAGAGAATTACGTGGTAAAACTTCTTGTAAGGGAAACCTCCATGGGGCAATGATAATCGGTCTTCTTATTTTTCAAGGGAGATATATGCAAACAACCTTTATAATTTAGGCTTCCATTTGACCCAATCTTCACTCTCTCATCTCTGAATCAATTCCACTATTCCCCCATCCCTTTATGCCTCTATGGGCTTACATGAATGTAGAACATAATTCAATTAATTTAGAAATTATTTTCCAATCTTGTGCATTCATACCAAATTGGTAGATTTGGTTGAACAACCTGCTAAAAAATAGGCTCCATTAAATCTGCTCATATCCATTGATTTTAAGAAATTAGTTGTCATATTCAAGTCCCTTGACATGGTTGAGTAACACAAGTAGAGGAAGACGCCAACATGGGAATGGAAGATGGGGGAGACAATTGATAAAGAGGAAGGTTCATATGCCATGGATGTAAATGGAAAGTCTTCTTGAAATGCTTTTGTGGTCTGACACCATTGTTGTAAATGGCTAGTCTTCTAGAAACAATTTTACAAGTTTAGTCGATATTCATAGAATGAGTTGTCGAAGTCGCTGACAGAGAATACCATAGTGTGGGCCTAGGTGTCAGTTACAGATCCAATTCCAACACAGGCCTTGGCCATGGTGCTAAAGAGGCTATTGGTTGCACTGTCATTATTGGTCCTGGTGTCAGGATTGGTATAGATTCAGGCTCTGTTAGCAACTTTGTTCACGAAGATGTATTGGACCTCATATGAGTTGGCAAAAGAGGATGAGTGTACCTATGGTGGAGAAAAGAGAATCAAATGGTGGAAGTCTCAAATGCTTAGCTCGAAGTGGATTTAACACTTTTTTATATGTCAATAAGCATATGACTATAAGACCTGGTTATGCATGCACACCCCAAGTTTGAATTGCAACTGATAAAGTCTAGAAGACCTAGGTGATAGGGGGAAATATGTGGTATTCTCGGATACCCTATCTTTGTGGGAATTTTGGACGATTTTGGTCATGGGGGGAAGTTAGTTCAAGAGTCATGGATTCAAGCACGTGGTTTTGGTAGCTTGTGGTTGTCGATCCCATGGATTGCATACTACATTAGCCTGGAGGTGAGAGGTGAAAGATCACTTGGTTGGCTTGGTTGGATTCGGTCAAGAAAATACATCTTTTTTGGTTATGGTGATGGAGTTAAGGGATGTAGATTGTGGGATCCTACTTCCCACAAATCATCTTTAGAAAATATGTGTACATGGAACAATTAAGAGTTGTTAGGATTGCGTAGGGAGGTTTGTTTGCAAACTCAGAGAATCATTATATGGCTTAAGATAACCAGATAATGGTACAATATGTGTGATTCCTTCATGGTGAGACAAAGTTCTTAAAAAGTGAGTACGATAATTGTGTTTATGGAGTATTCATTATATTGGTGTTATGTTGATGATATTCTTGTTGCAAGAGAAGAATGGTGATGTAGGAGCATCATTATCACATCAAAAGGAAGCGAACGTGGAATCAGAATCGACACCTCAACGGATCGAAGGAGCCAAAACCGACCTTAATCAGCTTGGTAGCGGTGTGAATATCTTTTTGATTTTATTGTTAATTAATTAGTTGTTCGTAAAGTTGGGCCACCGTTTGAAAGGACAGAACCATTGTAAATCCTTTACACGACTGTAATGTATTACAGGTGTAGGATATTAGCCCTGATTAGTCATGAGGTTGCATTAATTGAGTAGGTAACCGCTTGAATAGAATGTAATAGTATTTAGATATGAGGATGAAGAGTGAAAAATATTTGGGTCCTTAGACAAGTTTAAATTGTGTCTATAGGATATAGTCACTATACTGATGTTTTCTTTAAATTGAATAGAATAGAGGAAATTGACCCAAATATATAGCATTGATATTGTTTACAGTTTAACTGTGTTGTTATGTGTTTGTGAATGAATGATGTTCATAGTGAGTGAATGAATGGATAATTGTATAAGTTCAATTGTTTCTCTTACCCAAGATTATGAAGGGAGTGCATGCAGAGTGCAAGGAGTGTGTATGAAGAAGTATTTTCTAACTTACAGCTCAAAGGAGATAGCGAGGCAATTTCATATGTAGAGTGTGCATATTGAGTGAAAGGTGTGAGTATAGAAACAAACATGTGTTAAAGTTTGAAAGATCAGGAGGTTGAGCATAGAGTATGCCAGGATGGCGTCAGAACGTCTTTTGAAGAAGAAAAAGAATGCAAGTGTGCATTGAGGGGCGAGATTTAAATTTCTTTTACCAGAAGCTCAGGAGGAATAGTGGTTTTAAGTCTCGAGAGGAAACACTTAGAAAAGTCTCCAAGTTTTTAAGAGTTGAAGCGTTCAAAGGTGAAGCGCAAAAAATTAAAGTTCAAAAAAAAAGGAACAAGTATGGAGGATTGAGTGGGAGAAATCCTTCAGACAAGAATTTTGAAGTTTGGAAAAGATCGAGGGTCAATATCCATTCAAAAAGAGCTAAAATCTTTCAAGACGTTAGATCTCAGAGAAGTAGCGCACTGATTAGCAGCAAGGAGTGATCAGAATTTCACAGAACCAAAAGATTTGGAAGAAGTAGAGTGAATTTCGCGAAATCGCGAAATGGGAAATCCCAAAATCATCAGGACCGCCCATTGAAAGGAGACATGTGGCAAGAGATCAACATTTCGCTAACTTGCAGAGTGGAAAGGTCAAAGGGTGGAGTCGTGAGAATTCACAAAATCCAAAATCACGAAATGATCATGGTCGTTCATTTGAAGTAGGATGTGTGGCGACAGATTAGAGTTTTGTTGAATCGTGAATTGGGAAGTTGGAGGTAGAAGTTGTGAAAACTCACGAAACATGAAATTGTGACTTGATCATAGTTGTTGGTTGGAGAGCTATTGCTGACCATTGATTTGATCCAAAAATTTCACAATTTCAGGTATCGAGAGTTAGAAGGATAAAGAGTCGGTTGACTCATATAGCCGTTACGCGAAATCGTGACGTGCCTTTTCGGATAAGCATGTGGTCACAAGGCATGGTCACGTGGAGCAGACTTGCGTTTTAATGCTTATGCATGAGAGTGGAGTTTTGCAAAGACCCGTGGATTGTTTCTCAGAGGTTCCAGCAGGGAATTGAAGACTGTTTTAATTTAGTCTTGAGAAGATCCTAAGGCCAGGAGGTCGCACAACCCTTGGAGAGAAGGGGGGTCTACACCAAGTGGTAACAGAGCCTGAAAAATATTTGAATTTGAACTCAGTGTGTTAGGAGTAGTTGAAACGATGCCGTCGAGGATACACACAAGACAACCTATGGAAAACCGTGTTGTAGGAAGAGAATTGAGAGAACTTCGCGCAAGGTTGGAAGTGATGGAAGCAATGCAAAGGAGAACACCTTCCGTTGAATATGTCAGTGATGTAGAAAGTGAAGAAATAGAATTTGAAGAAGTTATAGGGGAAGATGCGGCTGAAGAATGCTTATTGAAGGTTGTGGTGAAGTTGGGAACTAGAGAGAAAGTAGAAGTCCCAATGTATGAAGGTAACCTGGATGCTGAAGAGCTGTTGGACTAGATAAGGTCCCTGGATAAGTATTTCGACTATGAATATGTCGAGGAAGGAAATAAGGTGAGACATGTTGTCACCAGATTAAAAGGACATGCAACACTATGGTGGGATGAACTATAGGGAGAAAGAAGGAGCAAAGGAAAACCGAAGATAAATAATTGGGATAGGATGGTAGCCAAAATGAAGCCTAAATTCATACCTAGGGATTATCAGATAGAGTTGTTTAGAAAATTGCAGAATCTAAGACAAAGGGGTATGACAATAAATGAGTATATAGAAGAATTTTATAGGCTGAATATTAGGACTGGACAAAGAGAAAAGGATGATAAAAAAGTTGTCAAGTATATAAATGGTTTGAGGTATGAAATTCAAGATGAAATCAGTATGATGACTGTGAGGATAGTGGAAGATGTTTATCAGATAGCATTGAAGGCAGAGGAAAAGTTAGCCAAAAACTAGAGTCAACAGAACAGAAGCAGAGGCTTAAATAGAGGTAAGGAGGTTGTCTATGATAAGGCACCAAAAGCTAAGGATGAGAATGAGAAATCATATGGTCGTTTTGAAAGTGGAGGAAGTTCCCAAAGAAGACCATTTGGTGGAAGAAATTAATTTCCTCGAGGAAGAGGAAGAAGTAGAGGAGGTGGATTTAGATGTTATGCTTGTGGAAAGACATGACATATGTCTTGGGAAGGTCCTGAGAGGAAGAGAGAAGGAGGAGGAGAAGCACACATTTCAAAATCCCAGAAGAATGTGGAAGTAGAGGTAGCAGAAGGAGGACAAAATTTGATGATGAGCAAAGTTCTTCTAAATCCAGAGAAAGAAATAGAAGACTCAGTTCAGTGAACGAGGTTATTCAGGACTTCTTGTAAGACAAAGGAAAAAGTTTGGAAGATGATAATAGACAGTTGGAGTACTGATAATTTGGTATCGACAAAGATGTTGGAGAAGCTGTATCTAAAGACAATTGCACACTCAAGACCATATAAAGTATCGTGGTTGCAGAAAGGAAATCAAGTAATGGTAAGTCAACAATGCAAAGTTGAATTTAAAATAGGAGGCTATAAAGATGATATTTTGTGTGATGTAATTCCCATGGATGTTAGTCATATTTTGTTGGGGAGACCATGCAAGTTTGATAGGAATGTTATTCATGATGAGAGAAAAAATACTTATACTCTAGAGAAGAATGGTAGAACCCACATGTTACCGCCAACGGAAGAGAAAAAATAAAAGAAAGAAGTCGACACAAGAATACTTCTCATGAGTGGGAAGGAACTCTTGAAGGAGATCAAGAAGGGTCAGGAAATGCAATTTGTTGTAGTAAGAAAGCCGAGATTTATCCTTACCAATACTTCTTTGGATGATTTACCTGAAGAAATCCAAGAATTGTTGGAGAACCTTTTTGACATATTAGTGGATGAGTTGCCTCACTCATTACCACCCATTAGTAGTATTAGCCACCATATTGACTTGATTCTAGGATCCAGTTTTCCAAATAAAGCAATGTATAGGTTGACACCTCGAGAGAATGAAGAAGTTAAGAAGCAAGTTCAGGAGTTGTTGGATAAAGGTTTAGTTAGGGAAATTCGAAGCCCATGTGCAGTGCCAACTGTATTGAGTCCAAAGAAGGATGGAGGATGGAGAATGTGTACAAATTCTAGAGATATCAACAAGAGCACAATCAGGCATAGATTTTCTTTACCCAGGATGGATTGCTAGATGGATTTTTTGAGCAGAGCAAGCTATTTTTCAAAAATAGACTTGAAGAGTGGAAATCATCAGATAATAATGACAGAGGGAGATGAATGAAAAACAACATTCAAGACAAATAAAGGTTTTTATGAATGGCTAGTCATGCCATTTGGATTGAAAAATGATTCAACCACATTTATGAGATTGATGAATGAAGTACTGAAGGAATTCATAGGTAAATTTGTCATTGCATATCTGGATGATATATTAGTTTTCGGCAAAAAAGAGGAAGAACATTTAAAGCACTTGACATTAGTGATGATGATATTGCAGCAAGAAATTTTTTTTAATAACTTGAAGAAAAGTTCTTTGATGAAGACAAAGATCATATATTTGGGTTTTGTGATCTCTTCAAATGAATTGAAGATGGGTCCAGAAAAGGTAAGAGCACTCAAAGAATGGTCATCATCCAGGAGCATATTTGAGCTGAGAAGTTTTCATGGTTTAGCAAGTTTTTATAGAAAGTTTATCAAAAATTTTAGTGGTATATGTGCACCCATGATGGATACCATGAAGAAGAAACATAGGTCTTTTAACTGGACAGAGGAATCTGAGAAAAGATTCAGAGTGTTGAAAAAGAAGATAACAGAACAACCAGTTCTGGTTTTACCAGATTTTGGGAAGACATTTCAGGTGAGATGTGATGCAAGTGTAATAGCCATTGGATCATTTTTGAGTCAAGATAATAGGCCAGTTGCTTATTTCAGTGAAAAGTTGAATGATGCTAAGGAGAAATATTCTACATATGACAAGGAATTTTATGCTTTGAAAAATTGGAGGCATTATTTAATTCCAAAGGAGTTTGTCTTGTATAGTGCTAATCAAGCTTTGCAATTTATTACTAGGAAAGAGAAATTGAATCAGAGACATCCTAAGTGGGTAGAATTTATGCAGAATTTTACTTTTGTCATTAAACATATTTCTGGAAGTGCTAATAAAATCGCAGATGCTTTGAGTAGGAGAAATTTGGTTGTACAGGAATTTCAAGTGGAGACCTTAGGGTTTGAGCACCTTAAGAAAATGTATCACGAAGATTCATATTTTAAGGAGGCTTATGAAGCATATTGAAATCTTTTGTTGAGGGATAACAACTCATGGTCACAATATTTGATCCAGGATGGATTGTTGTTTAAAGGAAGCCAATTTTCCATACCACTAGCATAGCCACTAACTCGCAACTGAGAACACCGAAAGGTATCGGCTGAGAATGCCGACGCTCCATGCTCATGCAATAGGTGGGTCGGCCAACCATCAAATATGAAACGTGCGGACATCTGAGACGCACGCACTGAGGAGGAAGTTGAAGTAGTGCTCGTTAATAATCCAAACGTGGCAATTATATGGTGCTACAGTGATTTCTTAATATGATTAGTTAAATGTTAAAAATTAAATAGGTTAACGGATGCATTCAAAAATACAAGGAAGTTATGAAGAGTAAATCACATTCATTGATTTGGAAGGACGACTAAGAATATGCCAACATCTTCAATTGTTAGCCATCGTATTAGAAGTTTAGATTAAAAGGTCATTAATCGTGCCCATTGCCAATAGGTATACGCCTTTCGACGTAAATATATTCAATGAGAGATAAGTGTACCACCCCTTGTGGAGGTTATCAGATGTGGTTGCTTATTGAAACAATTTTTCCTGCCTTCCATCCATCTAGTAAATCGACCAAGCAATGGTTCTCTCGTGAAACGCTAGACTTGGACGCGGCTAGTTCTCTTCTCGTTCTCTTTCTCTCTTTGGTTAGCTCCATTAATACCAACAACACTGCTTCCAGCATCTTCTCTACGTCCTTTCGCATTGTTGTAGCGGTAGCCTAACTCTAACATTGCAGGAAATGGTGTGCAAGACTACTGCTACCACTAGCATGTGTTGCTACTGCTCACCTTCGCGACTTCCATCCGCTTCAATCCACCATTGCTCATACCAGAGGCCTCAATACATGCACAGATCAGCCGCCCTCTCCATTTACAAATCTTCGAGACCTACAACAGCATGCAGATTGATTTACATCGCATTGGATTCCATTGTCTCGGGTAAAAGGTGCATATCACTTTACATCATCGTTATCCTCGTCTCCATTGTCATAACTCTCATTGTCACCCTCCTCAACATCTCTTGCTCCACCGAAGCTTGATATTCTCAGGAATTTTAACTGGAAAGAGTCTACAGAGTCAAATTTTGGATTGTCTAGTTTCCTTTAACGACCCCCATAAAAAATAACTGCTGGAATACTTATATCTGAAGAAAATTTAGTGTCAACAACATTTTTGTCATTTCCCCAAAATGATTCATTTTCATCACCGGTGAATAAGCTTGAGATCTTTTCCTGAGAACAACGATCATATCCTCCTCTCTCTTTCACGACAGATCTCCTCTCTTCACACATCGAATTGGCCTCCGCCAGGTAGATCGCAAGTCAAATCCCTTCCATCGTTGTTCAACGGAATGTATTTCAGTTGGTTTTCCATTCTTCACCAAGAATATCTGTCATGCATCTTTTTCTGCATGGGCAGCTGAAACTCTATGCGGAAATGATTCCTCCACACGACGAATCCGACCATGGAATTATTCTCCTCATAGCACATTGATTCCCTTGATTAACAAACTAGGACAACCAAAATACTCCCATGGAAAAAATAGAGACATACAAACACACTACTCTAATCTCCACATGTTCTTGGTCCCTTGGGCATGGGAGTCAAGCCCAGTCCAACTTTCATACCATATTAAAAAAGGAGAGTAGATAGTTACACACCAACAATGAATAAGCCCTCTCTTGAATTCATGTAATAATACATATAAATATAAGAAGTTTTTTCTCCAGATAGAAAACTATTTTAATCACATAATTTATTAGTTGAGCAAATATCTCAACCTTTCGTTATTTTATGACTCTTAGTTAGAGAAAATCTCTCACATCCAACTAGTTCCAACAACCTCCTATAAATTAGGAATAAACTCTTCCCATAGAGTTGAATTATACCTACTAATAACAACTTCAAATATAATCACACATAAGACAAGTAGGGGTTGTTGGGTTGTGACAATACATCTTCCAATTACTTTTGTTTGGGTGGAGTTTTCTAAAGTTTTTAGCTTTCCATATGGATGGAAAATCTTGAGAATATCCCATTTTAATGTGGAATCCCATAAGGAGCTTCTTGAGAATTGTAATCCATTTTCTCATTTATTTGGATAAGAAATAAAAACATATCATTTCCCCCCATTTCATGTGTTTTCTCTATGTGACTATTTATCTTCTCTTCTTTATTATATTTGTTCTTTAATTTGGTTTGCAAGCCACCTGATCCCAACAAGTGGTATTAGAGCAAGGTTGAGAGGTGGTTTGTGGCTGCCAAATTTGGTTAATCATGATCCCAAGGAGAAGGAGATTTCAGTCGTTGGTTACTAAAACGGGAAGAGTGGAGTGCATGAGAGATTGAGTTGGATACATTGTGAAATGCTTCTGGAAATTACTTCAACTCGGTCAAAAAAAAATTGTGGCTTTGTTGTCTCAAAGGAATGAAAAAGGTCGTGAGGGAGACTTGCCAACATGGGATGACCTGGCACTCAACACAAGTAAGTATTGGCATATTACTGATCAAAACCATGCCATAACCTTACTATGGGGCATGTTAAGTTTGACCCACAACCACGTGGTGTGGGACAATGTATTGGAAGTGCTTGAAGTGTTGCAAGAAGACTCTCATGAAAACTGAGAAATAATGAGTCTCTATGTGTCATCTCCATCACAATCAGTGTACATTGTGGCTTTCAGTCAGATGGGTTTACTAGTTTCATGCTAAGTTGATATCACCTTGATTGTAGTTGCAGTGTTGCAAATACTTGCGATGCTTGGACCGATGCTTGAGGTGATAGCCATGAACTACACAGTGGACATCGAGCTCATATGGACTGTCAACCCCTTGACATGTTTGAGTAACACAAGTAGAGAAAGACGCCAACATGGGAATGGAATATGGAGAAGACAATTGATAAAGAGGAAGGGTCTTATGCCATGGCTGTAAATGGTAGGTCTTCCTGAAACTCTTTTGTGGTTTGAAGCTATGGTTGTAAATGACTAGTTTTCCTAAAACAATTTTTTAAGTTTAGTTGATATTGATAGAATGAGTTGTCGATGGAGTCGAAGCCGCTAACAAAGAGGACTATAGTGTGGGCCTAGGTGTTGGTTATGGATTCAATTTTGACACAGACCTTGGCCATGCTACTAATGAGGGAGTTGGTTGCAATGTCATTGTTGGTTGTCATGTCAGGATTGGTATAGATTTAGGCTTCGGTAGCATCTCTGTGTACGAAGATGTCCCAAACCTCTTTTGAGTTGGTGGAAGAAGATGAGTGTAGTTGTGGTGGAGAAAAGAGCATCAAATGGTGGAAGTCTCAAATGCTTAGTTCGATGTGGAGTTAACACTTTTTTATATGTAAATTGACACATGATTGTAAGCCTAGTTAGGAATGCGTACCCCAGGTTTGAAATATCATTGATAAAGTCTAGATGACCTAGGTGATAGGGGAGTATGCGAAATTCTAGGATACCCTGTCTTTCTGGGAAGTTAGGTCAAGAGTCATGGATTAGAGAACATCGTTTTGGTATCTCATGGTTGTAGATCCCATGGATTGCATACTTCATTATGCTGTAGGTGAGAGGTGAAGGCTCACTTGGTTGGCTTGGCCAGATTCGATCAAGGAAATATATCTTTTTTGGTTATGGTGAGGTAGTTAAGGGATTTAGATTGTGGGATCCTACTTCCCACAAATAATCCTTAGAAAATATGTGTACATGGAACAATCAAGAGTTGTTTAGGATCACAAAGGGAGATTTGTTTGCAAACTCATAGAATCATTGTATGGCCTAAGGTAACTAGGTAATGGTAAAATATTGATGCAGGAGCATCGCATCCACGCTAGCAGCCAGCCAACCACGCCAGCGAATTCAAATCGCGCATTTAATGGAGGCAAAGCCTCATTTCAAATTTAAATGAATGTAATTGAATGTCTTAGGCTGATGAGCCATGAAAGTCGTGCCTTTGTGCAGGCGTTAGATAGGATCGGCTTTAATGCTAGATCGGCTGAGATCTAGATCCAGATGCTGGACTAGAAAGCCCATTGAATGTAATTTATTAGAGTAGGTAGACCTGGAGGGAAGCGCTCGATGAGCCCCTCAGGTAAAAGAGATTTTGATATCTCATTTTGAGTTAGGCCAGATAGGAGTTAGAGTAGAGAGGAGCCAGAGAGAGCTCGAGGAACACCATTGTAAAATACAGGCATTCGCCATTGTTAATATAACAGAGCAGTTTTTCCTGCATTATTTTGTCTTATATGCATGTCTGTGTGTGTGTTCCATATATATGTTGTGAATGTATGTTATGTGGAGGCATTCTACAGGGGTTTGTGTGATTTTCAGGTTTGAGAGGTCTTTGAGGCTTCATACCAGGAGGGTGTGACAGAACGTTGAGGTTCTGAGAATCGGTGCACTGAGGATGCACTTCTGAACTATGCGGAGTCAGACAAAGATGTGGTGAGGCACATGACTGAAGTCAACAACTCAGAGGAGGAAGACCTCAAGGTTGTTGCATACCTTGGAGGCAAGGCTGTGTAGCTGAAACACAGTTGTAGACAGAACTTTGTTGTAAGTTCTGTAGAAGCTCTGCCAGGTGGGCATTGAGCGTAAGCACAAGGTGCTGAAGGAAGAACTCTGTTGAGAGTTTGAAGATAGAAGTCAGAAGCTCTAAGGAGTTATGAGAAGCTCTTCCTGGTGGCATTGAGCGTGTGTGTGCAAGGAGTGCACAGAGGAAGGAACCCGGCTGTGAGTTCAGAAGACCAGAATCACTGAAGATTATGAGAAGCTCTGCCAGGAGGGCATCGAGCGTGTGTACAGTGGTGCACAGGAGAAGATACTCTGCCAGGAGGGCATCAAGGGAGTGTGAAGATAGGCACAGAGGTGGAGAGAACTCTTTGAGTTCTATATTTTGAAGGAAGGATCTCCACTGGGTTGTTGAATACCCAGAAGTACTCAAGAAGAAGCTTGAACAAAAGGATAGCCAGGAGGGCATCCATTTCATTCTCCATCTGAGGGAGAAGAAGGATAAAATCCCAAGGGGTCTGAGTGTTCGAAGAAGCTCAAGAGAGACAACATGGTATATGCGCGAAGACTCTACAGGAGGTAGAGGTCAAACCTCCAAAGATTTGAGAAGAACAAGCTCAGGAAGGGCAGCGTTCCATTCGCGCGTGAGGCCCGAACTCAAGGAGCTCACGGAGGAAGAAGACAGCAAAGGCTGAGACCTTTGAAAGAGTGAAATTCTCCCAAGTGCACGGAAGAAAGCGCAGAAGCTCGGGAGGAGTAGCAACAGCCATTCGATCGGCAGGAGAACAGATCTGGAACGTTAAGGGAGCTGATGTCCAGGAGGAGCCACAGCAGGTGGAAATGGCGATGAGGATCTGGGTCGTTCGTTGGGAGCAGATGCGTGTCATGAGATTACCCACATCGAGAACTCGGGCACTAGAGGTTGGAAGAGGAAGTCATTCAACTTCACGAGTGGCGAGGAGGCGAGAGATCCATGTTGTGGGGCCTAGCTGACGTCATCTCGGGAGCTCATAAGAGGAAGGGTTGAGAAATTGGGATTCAAAGTCACGAGGCGGCGAAGTGGAGAGAAGACAGGAGCCATCCATCTGAAGGGACAGGTGTTAGAGATCGAGAGATCTCGCAGACTCGGGGCTCACAGGGTGAACACCTAAGTGTTTGGCGTTAAAATTCGCGAGACGCAAGGCCACGAGGAAGTGAAGTGGCGAGGAGGCTGTGAGCCGTCCATCTGAAGAGACAGGTGGCAGAGATTGGGAAACCTCGCGAACTCGGGGGTTCGCGGGTTGAGAGCCCAAGGGTTGGGTACTCAAAGTCGCAAGGACGCGAGCAGCGAGGGAAGGACAGTCGTTGGATCTGGGTCATGGGAGGACCGTTGGATCCACACGTGGGGTCGTGCATTGGAGCCTCGCGAGAAAAGGCTCGAGAACTTGACCTCGTGAGAAGCGAAGTCGTGAGGGAGCGAGGTCGTGAGTTCAGCACCTCGGACCTCAAGAGTTGACGGGCAAGTTACTCAAACTCGCGAGTAGAGAAGTCGCGAGGGAGCGAGGTAGCGATAGCATGGAAGTCCCGAGAGAAGTGACGGGTGTGGACGAGTTAAGTCACATGTGCGCCTCGGGGTTTCGGCACCTCGGGTATCGGAGGTTGGAGAACCGAAAGTTTGGTACCGCGAATAGCGAGGTCGTGAGTAGTGAAATCCCTCAGGGAAAATTCAACGAGTTGATGGACCATCGGATCTCGGGGATCCGAGAGCCCAACGTTCAACCTTTGAACTCGCGAAGTCATGAGTTCTGATTCCCTGATAAATCAAGGAAGGGGGATCACACGAGAGAACTGTGGGGAGCAGATTTTCCGATAGGGAAATAGAAGATCCTTAGAGTTCTTCGGGCCGAGAAAAAGAAGATCCTATGAGCGGACGTGCCCGAGGTTGGGGGTGCGCCTGCATCAGGTGGTATCAGAGCTGGAATCTGTTTGTATATTGCAGACAGAGGAGTAGGAAAAAGACAGAGCACTGGAGGACTCTGTAGGGTGATTGTTTACAGGCAGGCAACAATCAAGCAGACAGTCAGGGAGACTGTGAGGATGAAGCTGAGCACTCAGGATTTGAGGGGTGACAGAAGAAGATCTATCAGGGAGACAGATAGACACAGTAAGATGGCTACTGAAGGCCATAGAAAGAAGAGCAAGGCAGAAAAGCTTGCCGAATGGGATAGAGAAATGACTAGAGAACTCTATGAATTAAAGGCAGACATAGAGGAGTTCGAACTGCAGATAAGGCAGGATAGGAGGAGGAGATGGATGCAAAATTTGCCCATAAAGAAGGCAAAAGCAAAATGGCCAGTCAGTGAGCTGATGGCTAGAAGACAACGTAGGTTGTTGAGAAAATGGTTGAGGTATACTGAAAACCTCAAGGCCATAGAGGAAGAGATGATTGATCACTATTGGCCAGAGACTGGAAAGGGTCTCGATGATTGGGATGATGAAGAAGATAAATTGGAATCGTCTGAGGATCTCATAGACTGCCAGGAGAGCAATGGAGAGTTTCCATATTGCCAGATGGGCAAGGGAATAGAGAATGAATTGGGATCATCTGAGGATCTCAAGCACTGCCAGAAAAGCAGAGAAGAAGAAGAAAGTCCAGATTTCCAAGAGGGCAATAGATTGAGATCAGTTGAGGATATCAAAGACTGTCATGAGGACAGCGAAGGAATTTCTCATTGCCAACTGGGCGATGATCAGAGATCACTGCAAAATCTCGAAGACTGTCAGGAGGGCAGCAGAAGCACCAAAGACTACAAGATGGGCAGCATAAACGTATTGAACTGCCAGGTGGGCAGAGATGAACAATTGAGACGATCTGAAGGTCTCATGAAGAGTTCAATTCAGCAGGGTTTGCTGATGAAGATGGGATCAGTTGATCTCATAGTCTGCCAGGAGGGTAGCGGAAACATCCCATATTGCCAGGTGGGCAGGGATGAGCAGATGAGACTATCTGTGGGTCTCATAAACTCAGAAATAAGTTGGAATCAGCCAGGGGAGCTGACAGAGTAGGTGAGCTCAAATTGGGATCAACAGATGCAGCTAACAGAAAAGGAGGAACATCAGGATGGTATTCTGATGATTGGGGGAATTGAAGTATTCCTACCATGTGCCCAGGAGGAGGCAGAAATTCGTGTTGCAGATGGTGCAACAGCAGAACAGTCGCAGTTGGAGATGACTGTCAAAAGGAAATTGGAGCAGACATTTGAGACTGCCCAAGCGGATGAAGGGAAAGAGAATGAGCATTCCGAGGAATGGCTCAATGACTTCAGCCAAGAAGTTGAGGAAGCTGCAGCACTGAAGCTGACAGCAGAAGCAGAAGAAGAAGCAGAAGAAGAATTGGAGCAGACTTTGGAAGCTACCCAAGCAGAAGGAGAAAGCGAGCATTCTGAGGAGTGTCTCGGCATATTCAGCTAGGGAGCTGAAAAGAAAGAAACTGTAGCACTGAAGCTAGCAGCAAAAGAAGACAAGGGGCAGGTAGGTAAAGTTATCACTCCATGGGAGATGGAGCTGGAAATGCTGGAGGATTGGCTGAACAATCCGGGGCCAGTGAGAGAACTAGCAGAATTTGAGCTATCAGGGAGGATGACTGAGCAACAGGTCAGTCAAGAAGAGACTGCAGAACTGAAGTCTGTAGCAGAGTGGCAATTGAAGGACACAGATGAAGATGAAGAAGATAGCATGGGAGATCATGGTGATCTGCCCAATTGCAGAAAATTTTTGCAGCTGAGGAGACTGCAAGAATAGCACCAGCCACTAAGAAGCTGGATGCAATGATAGAGGAGATCAGAAAGCTGATGTTGGGATCAACAGAGACTGCCAGCAGGGAGCAGCTGAGCAGAAGGAAGGAAGCAGCAGCAGCAGGATGGAGCGGATGAAAAGCTCCAAAGACTTATTTGGGATCCAGGAGGATTTCCAAACAGCTACAGTGAAAGCTCATGAGCAGGCGCTCATGATTTTTGCAGCTGTGGAGTATGATGCAGGAGCATCGCATCCACGCCAGCAGCCAGCCAGCCACGCCAGTGAATTCAAATCATGCATTTAATGGAGGCACAACCTCATTTCAAATTTAAATGAATGTAATTGAATGTCTTAGGCTAGTGAGCCATGAAAGCCGTGCCTTTGTGCAAGCGTTAGACAGGATCGGCTTTAATGCTAGATCGACTGAGATCTAGATCCAGATGCTGGACTAGATAGCCCATTGAATGTAATTTATTAGAGTAGGTAGACCTAGAGGGAAGCGCTCGATGAGCCCCTCAGGTAAAAGATATTTTGAGATCTCATTTTGAGTTAGGCCAGATACGAGTTAGAGTAGAGAGGAGCCAGAGAGAGCTCGAGGAACACCATTGTAAAATACAGACATTCGCCATTGTTAATATAACAGAGCAGTTTTTCTTGCATTATTCTGTCTTATATGCATGTTTGTGTGTGTGTTCCATATATATGTTGTGAATGTATGTTATGTGGAGGCATTCCACAGGGTTTTGTGTGATTTCAGGTTTGAGAGGTCTTTGAGGCTTCATACCAGGAGGGTGTGACAGAATGCTGAGGTTCTTAGAACCGGTGCACTGAGGATGCACTTCTGAACTCTGCGGATTCAAACAAAGACATGCTGAGGCACAAGACTGAAGTCAACAACTCAGAGGAGGAATACTTCAAGGTTGTTGAATACCTTGGAGGCAAGGCTGTGTAGCTGAAACACAGTTGTAGACAGAACTTTGCTGTAAGTTCTGTAGAAGCTCTGCCAGGTGGGCATTGAGTGTAAGAATGAGGTGCTGAAGGAAGAACTCTGTTGAGAGTTTGAAGATAGAAGTCAGAAGCTCTGAGGAGTTCTGAGAAGCTCTGCCTGGTGGCATTGAGCGTGTGTGTGCAAGGAGTGCACAGAGGAAGGAACCCGGCTGTGAGTTCAGAAGACCATAATCACTGAAGATTCTGAGAAGCTCTGCCAGGAGGGCATCGAGCGTGTGTACAGTGGTGCACAGGAGAAGATACTCTGCCAGGAGGGCGTCGAGGGAGTGTACAGATAGGCATAGAGGTGGAGAGAACTCTTTGAGTTCTATATTGTGAAGGAAGGATCTCCACTGGGTTGTTGAATACCCAGAAGTACTCAAGAAGAAGCTTGAACAAAAGGATAGCCAGGAGGGCATCCATTTCATTCTCCATCTGAGGGAGAAGAAGGATAAAATCCCAAGGGGTCTGAGTGTTTGAAGAAGCTCAGGAGAGACAGCGTGGTATATGCGCGAAGACTCTACAGGAGGTAGAGGTCAAACCTCCAAAGATTTGAGAAGAACAAGCTCAGGAAGGGCAGCGTTTCATTCGCGTGCGAGGCTCGAACTCAAGGAGCTCACGGAGGAAGAAGACAACAAAGGTCGAGACCTTTGAAAGAGTGAAATTATCCCAAGTACAGGGAAGAAAGCGCAGAAGCTCAGGAGGAGCAGTGATAGTCGTTCGATCGGCAGGAGAACAGATCTAGACCGTCAAGGGAGCTTATGTCCAGGAGGAGCCACAGCAGGTGGAAACGGCGACGAGGATCTGGGCCGTTCGTTGGGAGCGGACGCGTGTCGTGATATTACCCACATCGGGAACTCGGGCACTGGAGGTTGGAAGAGGAACTCATTCAACTTCACGAGTGGTGAGGAGGCGAGAGCTCCGTGTTGTGGGGCCTAGCTGACGTCATCTTGGCAGCTCATAAGAGGAAGGGTTGAGAAATTGGGGTTCAAAGTCGCGAGGCGGCGAAGTGGCGAGAAGCCAGGAGCTGTCCATCTGAAGGGACAGGTGTCAGAGATCGAGAGATCTCGTAGACTCGGAGCTCGCAGGGTGAACGCCCAAGTGTTTGGCGTTAAAAGTCGCGAGACGCGAGGCCACGAGGCAGCGAAGTGGCAAGGAGGCTGTGAGCCATCCATCTAAAGAGACAGGTGGCAGAGATCTAGAAACCTCGCGAACTCGAGGGTTTGTGGGTTGAGAGCCCAAGGGTTGGGTACTCAAAGTCGCGAGGACGCGAGCAGCGAGGGAAGGACAGTCGTTGGATCCAGGTCACGGGAGAACCGTTCGATCCGCAAGTGGGGTCATGCATCGGAGCCTCGCGAGAAAAGGCTCGAGAACTTGACCTCGTGAGAAGCGAAGTCGTGAGGGAGCGAGGTCGCGAGTTCGACACCTTGGACCTCGGGAGTTGACGGGGAAGTTACTCAAACTCGCGAGTAGCAAAGTCACGAGGGAGCGATGTAGCGATAGCGCAAAAGTCCCGAGAGAAGTGACAGGTGTGGAGGAGTTAAGTCACACGTGTGCCTCGGGGTTTCGGCACCTCGGGTATCGGAGGTTGGAGAACCGAAAGTTTGGTACCGCGAATAGCGAGGTCGCGAGTAGTGAAATCCCTTAGGGAAAAGTCAGTGAGTTGACGGACCATCGAATCTCGGGGATTCGAGAGCCCAACGTTCAACCTTTGAACTCGCGAAGTCACAAGTTTCGATTCCTCGATAAATCAAGGAAGGGGGATCGCACGAGAGAACTGTGGGGAGCAGATTTCCCGATAGGGAAATAGAAGAACCTTAGAGTTCTTTGGGCCGAGAAAAAGAAGATCCTGTGAGCGGACGTGCTCGAGGTTGGGGGCACGCCTACGTCAAATATGTGTGATTCCTTCATAGTGAGCCAAAGTTATTAAAAGTGAGTATGATAATTGTGTTTATGGAGTATTCATTATCTTGGTGTTATGTTTATGATATGCTTGTTGCAAGTGAATAATGGTTTAGGTCAGTGGGTTAAAGGCTCAATTGGTCTACATGTTTCAGATGAAGGATCCATGAGTAGAAAAAAAAATATTGGGCATAGAAGTACATAGAGACAAAAAATGGTAACCTATGGTTGCCGCAATTCTATGGAGAAGATATTGATGATGGTTCAGTATAAGCATTGTGAAAATGGTAAATATCCCTTTAGATTTCCTTTAAGCTTTATTCAAGTTTATATCTTGATAATAAGGAAGAAAAATATTATAGGTCTCTTGTACAATACAACAACAAGGTTGATGATTGCACTGGAATGTTCAAATATTTCACATGGAGTTGGTGTTGTCAGTGGACACATGGAAAAAACTAGGTAAAGAGAATGTAAATTGGTGCTTCAGTATCTTAGAAGCCTGAGTATCACCTACATTGGTTGCAATGATTTAGTTTGTGGTTATGTTGATTCAATGGATGTGGAGTGGTCCATACTAAAGAAAAATGTGCAAACATGTCCACGCAACCAATATTGTTAGAGAAGTTGTGGTGGTGTTTGTATTATCTTGGCTTCTAGGAAGGTGATGTTTGATTCATTGGGAAAGGTGTCAAGAAATTGTTGTCAAGTTGGAGATTGATGGGTTGTGACAACACACCTTGCAATTACTTTTGTTTGGGAGGAGGTTTCTCAATCATTTGTCTTTATATATTCCTAGAAACACTTGAGAATATCCTATTTAAATTTAGATGCCCATAAGGAGCTTCTTGAGAATTGTAATCCATTTTATCCATTATTTGGCTCATCAATAAAACCATATCATTGCCTCCATTTCATGTGTTTATTGTGTGTGAATTTTTATCTTCTCTTATTTATTATCTTTGTTCTTTAATTTTGTTTGCAAGATGCCCGATCCCAATATGAGTTACATATTATAACATGGATTACAAAGATGAGATGATCCAAGATTCTAGCAAATATAAAATAGATATATTAATCATGTTTTCATATTTGGTTTGATTTGTCAGTTTTAATAGTATATCACATTTTATTGGTGAGTGGAGTCTTCAATCGAAAGGTTGAACATTTCAAAATTACTTACATAATTTATATCTAGAAATCTTAACAATAATATTTGCAATGTTATTTGGAGTCTCTTTTATGTATAAAATATTTGGAGAAATTATTTGATCAATCTATGCAGGATAATCTTTCCTGTTTTGGTAATGCTCCGGACCAAAAATTATTTTCAATTTGTTTTAGTTCTAATTCACACTTTTCTATGATTTTATGTAATAACAAGGGTCTAACATTTTGATCCATCCAATATCATCTCTTGGATTTGAGGTCTAAAGTTAAGATATGTTAAGGACAATCCATTAATCTACCTTCCTAATAAATTTGAATGTAAATTACTAAGTTCAAGCATCGATAATATGTCCAAAGACAATGTGCCATTGACGTTTAGTATCTTGACTAACACGCCTTCAATTCTTAGAGTATGAAATTTTAATAGTTGAGGACACCTTATTATACTTACCGAACAAATTTCCTCAACAAATATGGATAGAGTGAGAGAAAATCTAAATTGCGTTTGACATGTTCATTTTCTGAAGTGAGCTTTGACTATTTAAATCATGACGCATGGGTTGTATTCCAAAGTTAAAGAGGTGAATATTATTTATGTGTAAATGATATTAATTGAATAAGTGATTTCATTACCACAAGACATGAAAGAAATTGGGAACTAAATAATCAGAACCTTATAATTTAAATGTTTGATATTTTGTCATGTAATGGGGGACTTTTGGCTCTCCACGATTTGGGAATCCTATGGTTGTTGAATGGTTGTTCAATATGTGTGATCTAGAGGCAATTTGTATCTCGTTGTAAATGTAATAAAAACCAAGTGCATTGGTCATTGATTCAATATACTCTGGAGAGGTTATTGTTGAATGACTTTGTTGTGATTTCGATTTATAAATAGATTATGTGGAATTTTTATTAATATTTAATGAATCTCTAAATTTGTTGTATGTTGTAAGTATTTTTTGGATGACTTTGATTGTAGGTTATTGAGTACTGTAAAAAGTGGTCTAAGAGAAAGAATATCTTGAGATTAAACATTCCTAGTTGTAGTAGATAGTTCGAACAAAGAGAGAAGTATTAGGTTGAATTGTCTAAGATGTGAAGTGAGTGGTTCCTAAGTTCAAAAAACACAAATCTTGGATCCACACACTCTGAGATAATTCTACCTAGTAGCTCAATGTTTTCTTGAATTATATATTAAAGGTGAGAGTGTTCAATCTGAGGATCCACTTTTTATGATACAACTTGATCAAGTACTAGGGCGCATGCAATCAAAATTAAAGAGTGAAATAACTCACATCATACAACAAATTTTCATATGCATTAGTGCTAATAGATATTACACACCAAAATAAAGGAATTTGATAACAACATCTTCAAAATTACAATCAATGGTGAATTATCTTGGGACTAATTAGATTTTCATTACCTTATTAAATAAAAACTAATCATGAACTATAGGAGGCCCATATCCTAGGGAGATAGGAAAAAATCACATTACATCAAATTTTAAAATATTTAAACTATGAGGTAATGGCAGTTCTATTCCTAATTTGTTCATTTCATGGGGTAACCCAAACATTAATTACATAGTAGAATTCACAAATAGATAATAATCACCTCTTAAAATTCCAAATACAACTGAAGCTTTGTGATTTAAATAGTCGATGTTGACTTGGAAACATGAACATGTGGAATGCAATTTTGGTTTTCCTATCGTGTTAAGAGGAACATTGTTTTAACTCCATACTTTTATAATAAATTTGGAGGGAAAGTATAAGAATATGTCCTCTACGTGATATCCAAAATTTTTACCCTGATTCTAAGAATTGAAGGTGCACTAACCAAAACAAAAAACCCCTATTATCATAGGAATTTGGAAAATTTAGTGTGTTTTCTCCGCACAGTGGGGCTTCACCTTGTTGACCAATATGTTATCACATTCATTCATAATAGTGGTTCTAAAATTGTGAAAAACAAATTTAATATATTGTTTCTCTTAGCGAGGGGAGATGTGAGGTATGGTAGGATTTATAGGTATTTGGGCATATAAAAATTGATATCTAGTAAAAATATGGTATTTTTATTATTGGAAAAATGTGTTACGAGGGGGGTCCAATAAAAGGATTTCGAGAGGTATTTTTAAATATATATTGAAATTATGGGTATTCTTTAATATCCCATAAATGCACATGTTATGTCATAGGTTCATAGAGTGAAGAACTTTTCGCTCCACACGTCGCTCCACACATATTTGCACTGCTTAATTTCCATATTTGCTTATGAAATTTGGCGAAAGGGTTGATGAATGTTTCATGTATAACATATCAAAATTCCATACTGTAATATCCCTCGGTAGAGCCCTAGTTGTAATTATGAATTGTAATCATGTTTTGTAGGCTGGTGAGTCAAGTATTGATAAGCTGGTGGGCTTATGTGTTTAATAGTCCAGAGAGCCTAAGCGTTAAAGGCCAGGAGCCCGATTTTGTATATGTAATTATGAAAAACATTAATATAATATATAAACATTGTTGCGTGCAGACCGACCATGAAGAAATAGTGATGGGAGACTAAGCTTCCACAGAGAGGGTAAGGGAAAGGGGGATGAAAGGTTGGAAAGAGAGGCTAAGTTTTGAGCCTAGGGTATAAGCTAGGGGGCTTACTTCTAAAAGGGACAATAATTTATTATTATTTCCTAAAAGGCTAAGGTGAACAATTGTTGAGTGTTGTTCTATGTTCTTGGAAAGGGAACGTATGCAAAATGGAGTGCATGCATCCCCAGGAAGACACGTGTCGACCTAGTCGCATGCAGTTAAAAGATGTAGAAGTCAATCGTGGAGGGGGTTCACACCTCATCCTGCCATCCTTTGCATCTGATTTGGGTGTACCCTCACCCCGAGTTTTGTTGGCCATCCTCCCCTGAACCGTTGGGCTTCTTCATTGATACACATTTCCTGAGAACTAGAACTGTGAGCCGTCCTGTGTAATTCCGTGAACTCAGTCTGTCCACAAATGCATAGCCGAGTTCATATCCTGAACCGTTTGGGGTTCATAGCCCTCTGTTTGTTTTCCTGAGTGGTGTTGACCCATTGTTGTCGCTGTTATCCTCACTTTGCGGGATTGAGTTGAAGATGGCTGATGAACTAGGTTGTCAGGCCCGTTGTAGAAGAGGTAGGTTTTCAGGCCTGTGAGTGGCTCAGTCCAAGAGAGAGAGAGTTTGCTGGGAAGCAGTTTTCTCCCAGAGAGATTCCAGCACCAACTATGGAGCTTTAAGACTTCCTGATCCAGCCTGTTGTGGAGACCTAGAGAGGGAGGTGAAGAACCAATGGACTGTGCTTGTGAAGGTGTATACTCTCTATTGGAACATGCATGTGGGGAATGAGATTCAGTGAGTAGTGGGCGTAAGAAGGATCCTAGAGAGAATCCTTTCGTTTGCTCTGTGTTGTTTTCCTATAATCTTAGCCTAGTCTAGGATTCCCTTGCCTTGGGTGGAGCTTGTTCCCAGCTCAGGGGTGACCCACTACTGAGCATGATGAGCAGCGTAGTCTAAGGTTGGGAGGTTCTCAGAAGGCCTGCCCGTAGTTGGTGGATTTACTAAAGTATCAAAGATAAGTATCATTATGTGTTTAATTTCAGTTAAAATGAATGTCTGTGATGCTTGTAATATTATCATCTATTATGTTGCATGAATGAATTACTCTTAATTCCATTAATTATGTATGTTAGCAGTAATACTGTGATTACTCTGTATTGTTGGTTAACTATGTTAAATGTGTTAAATGGATTTAATGCATGTTATATATAAAAGGATGAGAATGTTTCTGCATAGTAGTGTTGCCCGACAGTGGGGTTGATGGTCGGGGATGTTGGAAATATATTCCAGAGTTTTAAAGACTAAGTTAAGGTTATGTTGGTTGTGTTTTCCCAGCCTGGTGGTGGCAGGGGACATTACAATATGGTATCGGAGCCCCAGGTTTCAACACTGAGCCTGGATGGGCTGGATAAGTGGTATTTTGGCTCAAGGTTTCAAGAGGAAATTATGTCTGGAGGAACTATTTTCGGACCTCAGAACCTTCCTGAGTGCCAAGAAGTTACCTTGGCCATGTTACAAAGCTCAGGAGGAGTAGCGTATCGTAAAACCATGATAGAAGTGGAATTAGACCGAAGAGTAATGGGGACTGTAGGATCTGTTCAGAAGGAAGGGAAATCCTTTTTATGACCGTCATATCTAGAAAAGGTATAGGAGGGTTATCCTGGAAACCTTTCGGAGTTCAGAAATCAAGAGAAGCAAGGTGCACTGAGGAAAAAACTTCTAAAATCCGAAGCTCTAAGGTCCTGGAAGATATCTACACCGTAGATCTGAGAGGAGAGATCGACCATTAGATCTTGAGAAGTTGCGCTCGAGTTAGTCACGAGAACTCTTCGGAATTCATGAAGTCGAAATATGGGAAGTGAAGAGAGGTGAACACCTCTTAAGCATGAAATAGCTAAGTGGATGTGGACCATTGGTTGCGGGAGAGATAAGGATCATCAATGATCCAGGGAGAGTTCATAACTCTGGCAATCGAGAGAAGCAGAATGTTCTAATGAACACACTTCTGAAGCTCGAATTTTCGAAGTGAAAGGGTAGACGTGGTGGGGCAAGATGATGTCACCTGGGGTGATGCAGACCTTCCTAAGCGTACCACATTTCTTCGCCTTAGTTGGTGAGAGAAGCCAGAAGTTTGGAACTCACGAGATTGGAAGGAAGCAAGTCAGAAGGCTTCTAACACCCGAAGCTCCGAAGTCTCGAACTCTCGAAGCTTCGATGACAGAAGTTCCATCGCGAATTTCAGTTGTTGGATGTTGGGTAGACGTGGACCGTTGATCCACCCTACTTCGTGAGATCATTAATTCAAAAATACAAGAGTCTGTTGTGAGGTATTGTGAAGAAATTCGGCACCTGAAGTCGTGAGTAAGAGCCTATCGAACTAGCGCAAGGTCACAGCTTGTGGTCGCATGGGTTGGGAACTGAGAGAAAAGGGCTAAGACCTAAATTTGTTACAGAGCCAAGTAGAGAAAATCCATGAAATACAAATGTTTTCTTGACTCATATTTGTTTATGAATGTTGTGGAATTTGTTAAGGAATGATGTCCTGACAAATTTTGGTGTCTACACGTGTGTTGCAGAAGTTTAGCAAGTGCCAGAACCATTTAGAGTTGCCACTGAGTGAGAAGAAATGGAGGAGACAAAAAATGCTTCCAGTTTAGAGAATGAAGCTAAAGGGATGTATGTTCATTTGGGAGTTGAAGGATTGAACTCCAATATACATGGAGAGGAGATAGATAAGGAAGGAAACATGATGAAAATCATTGCAATATTGTAGAAAGATTCCCAAACTCACTGAGAAAATAGCAGAAAATGTAGGAAAGCTTAGGTAAAACAAGGTGAATTATTGGCACAGAGTCAGACCCAGGGTTCAATGCTACATCAGCGCACCAACAAAACCCTAACTACCGGCGCTTTTGGCAACACCTATGAAGCAGATGAAGTCTCACCCGAGGTAGATGCAAGGGTGGTTGTAGGACTCCAGTGTCTGCAACCTTAGCTAGGACACGAATCTGTGATTGTAACACCTTAACAGAGAAATTAACAATTAGAGTTCATCAATATTTAACCAGTGTCTACTTCGCAGATAAAACCCTAATTATAGAGCATCGCAATATTCAACCAGATCTAACATCTAGCAACACTTAGCATAAAGAAACAGATCCAATCTAGCATTCATTTACATTATTAAGCACAAATCATATGCAGATCTATCTACCATTCATCTATATCAAATCACTTAAGCAATTCAACACATAAACACATCAATACATCGCAAAAAGCATAGCAACATAAGATATATGTGGTTCACCCTTGGCCTGGGGCTACGTCCACCAACTCTTCTTCGCTTCTATTATCTTCTGTCAATTAGTTACATCCACAGAGCCTTGAGATATTCCTCTGTAGAGGACAAGAGATCTGTGCACTTTGCTAGATCCTCCTTCCCTGAGTTACAACACATATCCTTCCACAGTCTCTTATGATCACTTGCACTTAGCCTTACAAATCTTGCACAACATGCACAGAGCAATTACAATTATCACTTGCACTTAGCATCTAACATCACATAGATGTCTTCATTTCCTAACACTTAGCAAGGTATCAAGCCCCTTGTTGCATCGCCTAGACATTACAAATGGGCCTAAACATGGGTAAACCCATGGGTCGACATCCCCATACCCGTTACATAAGCCCAAAACTCAAAAATCCCTAAAAAGTGGTTTAGATCCCGTAATCTCCAGTTTGACTTGCGCTCAGCCTTCGACAGCCTGTCGAAGTCCCAAAATTAGGTCAAACATGACCAAGGATCCTCAAAACTTGGTCAATGGCCAACAGGCCCCCAACACTCACCTGTGACTCATCCCGAGTCACTCTGGTATGGGTAGCTCTACTTCGAAAGCCTCAAGCTTCTTTGACCTGTTGTTGTGCCACGACCTCCTGTTCGAAAAAATCTTGGATTACTACTTTGTTAACAGGTCCCTCTAAGCGTTGTTCATCTGCAACGACAACTTGCTCCAGTTTTTCTCCTCAGCCTTCAATCTCTGCAAATAATTGGCAATCCTCGTCCTGTATTGGTTGGAGCCTCTGAGTCACTTCCATGACCTCACTATGAATGGTGTGGACCTACTGTTGAGCAGTGCGCTATTCTTGGGATCACTTCATCCTCTCAACAGTTGATAGGGGCTTCAAGTGCGCTTGTACTATTTATTCTTGCTTCTTTGCCTCCTGGAGATGTGATTCTAGTGCCTTCAATTCAAGATCCTCTGTGAGTTTCTCATAAGTCTGGGAACTACGATAACTTAGCTACTTACATTCCATGGCGAGGGTATTGATTCTCTCAACTGCACTTCAAGCAATTTCTTCTCTTTGGTCTTACACATCCTGCGGAGTTCTAGGCACTGTTCGTAGCTCTAAGTATGCTATTCTTTGTTGAAGTTGTTGGATAGCTTCTGCAAGATGTTGTTCCACTTGGTCTTCTGCCTTTGGTTCTAATCCTGTCTCAGACTGAAGTTCTCTATCGACTGCTTCTTTGACTCCAGGTTGTTCTATGAGTAGATGTTCTTTTTCTTGCTTGGCTTGTGCCCTCTCTTCTTCAAGATTGGATTAAAGGTCCTCCTTCTCCTTTTGTTCAACCCAACGTTGCTCTACCATTTCTTCCTGGTCTTTTTTTAGGGCTATTGTGGCCTGGTCTTTCTCATATTGTGCTCGACGAAGGTGAGCTTCGATCGCATCAGCAAGTCTGTGGAGCTGGGCAGGCTCATCTCCCAACTCTGGTTCTTCTAATGGAGGGGGCTCAGTGGATACTGCGCAGCTGGATTGAAGGGCTTGTTGTACCCCTCTGAGTTCAACCTCGATTCTATCGTACATCTCCTCCTTCTTTGCTTCATGTTTTTGAAGGATGTCCTGTGAGGCATCTTCTATAGCTACGATGAAGAATTCAAAGTCATCTATAGTGAGCATAGTCTTCATCTTAGTCAAGGTGGCTCTGGGTTTCTTTCAGGAAGTAGGTTTCATGGGGGAAACATTCCTTTTATTCAAGGGATCATCCTTATCAACAGGATCCTTAGGTGGTGTTACTTCACCTTTCTTCTGTTGATCTTATCTGCCATTTGTCTTTTCTACTTCCAGTTGTGTTGTTTTGATATCCCGACGAAGTTCCAGTTTCGTAATTTTTCCTTTTGCGAAGTTCCCTCTAAAATATTTTGCAAGTTTTCTATCTTTTCTCTCTTCTTATTGAGCTTTCTGGCCTTCTTCCCTGTGATCTTTGTCTTGTTATTTCTCTTTTCATTCTGATTCTTATCTCCTTTTGGTATAGTAACTTCGCGTTGTTGAGATTCTTTCGTAGGTTCGGAGAGTAATACTTCTTCTCTCTCTAGGGTAGGTACTTCAGTCTTTTGTGAGTCTTCTTATGTTATTTTAACTTCGACATCCAAGTTTCTGGTTCTAAGTAGCTTCGATCTGTTCTCTTGTTCTTCAATCAAGTGTGTTATCCTCCTAGTCATGAAATCTTTTAATGCTTGCTTCTTTTGCTCTAAGACTTCCTCCTCTTTTCTTCTGGCTTGATCCTTTTCAATCCAAGGTTTTCCTAGTAATATAGCAAATGGGGCATTGTTCTCAATAAATTTAACAATCTCAAAATCTTCCTCTGTCAAAGTTCCATGAGAACTCATAGATATCTGGGTGAGTGTTCCACACAGGGTTATCAACTTTCCTCTAAATAATCCTATTCATCCCAATGAAGAAATTTTACTAGGTTTTCCTAAAGTTTCCCAAGTTATTTATGTCATGATATTCACTCATGTTTCTAAATCCAGAACACAGTCAATGTCGAAGTCTCCTATTCTTGCTTCTATGCATTCTTTTTCTTTGAAGATATCTGATAAGTTGATATTTCTGTGATCATTTAGGGTTTCTTTCATTTGTATTAATACATTCTCTGATTCTTTCTGGGGTTCTGCCATTGTCTCAATTTCCTAACCTTTCTCAAGTTTTTCTTCTCTCATATTCATTCTTTCAAGCTTAGCAATCATTCTAGGGAAATATAAAACTTCACGATCCATAGCTTTACAAGAAAGACAACTAGGTCTTTTACGAGGGAATTCCTTAGTAAGATGTCCCAGTCTTCTACAACTCTAACAAAGGGTTAATCTTCTTTTTCTTTTAATTGATTCCCAAATTTTCCTGTACTGCGCACTACGATAGTAGCTAACCTACAAAAAATTATTTCTAGGATCCTGCATCCATTTGTTAGTCCAAACATTCTTTCTATGCATAGGAATAACATATCTTTCACTATTTTTGTCAGATATACTCATATAAAACCTTCTTTCAGCTAGTTGTGCCCTACTTATCAAGCTACGACAAAATTTATCAAACATACCTAGATCCATACTTTTGAAACAAAAATTTCCACTTATCTTACTTTCAACAGAGCACAAAGCTTTCAGATCTAGAAACTTTCACTATTCTTACCTTTTTCAAAGCACAAGGCTTCACGATCTTACCTTTTTTCTTTAGATCCAACTTTTCTTCTTAGCACATAGCTTCACCAGTCAAGTAGACTATTGCCCACTAGGGAAATAGATCTACGCTCAGAGCTTTCTCTTTTCCTAAGTTCCTAGCAATAACAATTCCTATCCTAGCAATGGAACCATTTGTTGGCACAGGGGTAGACCCGGGTTTCAACGCTACAACAATGCATGAACAAAACCCTAACTACCGACCCTTTCGGAAACACCTACAAAGCAGATGAAGTCTCACCCGAGGTAGACACAAGGGTGGTTGTAGGACTCCAATGTCTACAACCTTAGTTGGGACACCGATTTTTGATTGTAACACCTTAATAGAGCACTTAGTAGTTACAGTTCATCAATATTTAATCAGTATCTACTTCACAGATAAAACCCTAATTACAGAGCATTGCAATATTCAACCAGATCTAACATCTAGCAACACTTAGCATAAAGAAATAGATCATATCTAGCATTCATTTACATTATTAAGCACAAATCATAAGCAGATCTATCTACCATTCATATATATCAAAGCACTTAAGAAAGTCAACACATAAACACAACAATACATCGTACAAAGCACAACAACACAGGATATACGTGGTTCACCCCCGGTCTGGGGCTACGTCCACCAATGCTTCTTCTCTTATATTATCTTCTGTCAATTAGTTACATGCACAAAGCCTTGAGATCTTACGCCGCAGAGGACAGGAGATCTGCGCACTTCGCTAGATCCTCCTTCCCTGAGTTATAGCACAAAGCCTTCCACAGTCTCTTACGATCACTTGTACTTAGCCTTACAAATATCGCATAACATGCACAGAGAAATTACAATTATCACTTGCACTTAGCACCTAGCATCATATAGGTTTCTTCATTTCATAGCACTTAGCAAGGTATGAATCCCGTTCCTACATCTCCTAGACATCTATTTATACATTACAAAAGGGCCTAAACATGGGTAAACCCATGGGCCAACATCCCCATACCCGTTACATAAGTCCGAAACCCAAAAATCCCTAAAAAGGGGTCGAGATCCCATGATCTCCACTTTGACTTGCACTCCACCTTTGACATCTTGTCGAAGTCCCAAAAGTAGTTCAATCATGACCAAGGATCCTCAAAACTTGGTCAAGGGCCAACATGAATTCAACATAAATTTTCTAAAGAGTTTGGAGAGAATCGAAAAGAAATTGGAAAAGGAGAGTGACTCCAACAAATGAGGGAGTTGTAGGACCCCTGAGAGGAAAATAAGATCACAGAGTGTTAGTAGGCATCAACGTCACTCCCCAAAGCATTCCAGTAAGGAAGCACATAGTAGTTCAATCCCATATCCTACTAGAAAGCACAGGAGATGTGGAGTGGATGAACTGAAGGGAGAAATGAACAAGATTAAGCCTTTACATTTTATGAAGAACACAAGAAGGAGGAAGATGCCGAAATATGGTTGTTGGGCATGAGGAAATATTTCCAACTGCAGCATTATTTTTCTCATACAAAAGGTAGAATTGAAATGTATCAATTGAAAGGAAAAGCATCCATGTGGTGGGATCAACTTATGCAAGTGCAACACATTAGAGAGAAAGATATCTCCTGGAAATAATTAAAGAGGTATTTCGAGAAGAAATACTGGACTAAAAGATACTACAATAGAAAGATGAAAGATTTCTTTGAACTCAAGTTGGGCAGCATGACCATTGATGAGTATGAATGAAGGTTTTTGGAGTTTTTGAAGTATGTTCCATTCATCAAAGATGAGACTGTCAAGATTCAAAGGTATCTGAGTGGAATTCCACCTTCCATTGGGGAGAAGATTCAGTATGATGACCTTAAGACCATGAAAGAAACTATAAGAAGAGAGAAATTCTTATATGAGCAACAAAGAGAAAAGCCTACTTTTCGGAAGTCTTGGGATGACCAGAAGAAGTTTAAGAAAGAACAGAGGCAGAAGGGAAACAAACCTCCCTTTTTCAAAAGCAGTCCTCAAGGACAACCATCATTTAGAGAACCAAGAATGGCAAATTTAGGGGAACAAAGTCCAAGACAGATGCCCATTCAGTGTTGGGGCTATTAGGGGAAGGAGAAGTACAAATATTGTCGCCACAAAAATGGCAAAGTGAGAGTTGTCCATAATGTTCAGCAAGATGAAACAGTGGAGGACATGGGCAACAGAATGCTAAGGATCTACACAACCCTAGACAACAAGCAAGATGAATATCAGTCGCACATGATTGAAGTGGAAGGTATGATCAACAACCATGCCTTTACTATTTTAATTGATTTAGGGGCTAGCCATAGTTATATAGATCCTAGAATGGTGGAAATTTTGCAATTGTCGAGAAGCAAACATGAAAAGTCTTGGTTAGTGAAGTTGGCTACAGGAACCAAGAGAAAATTCACTGAGTTGGTTAAGTCCTGTCCTGTGGACATGAATGGATTGAGCAGAAAGGATGAATTGAACATTCTTCCTTTAGGTTCTTATGACTGTCTAATTAGGATGGACTGGTTGGACCGGAACCATGCCATCTTAAACTGTCATAGCAAGGCATTCACTTTCCTGGATGAGGAAGGAAATCAAAAAATAGTCTAAGGAATTCCCAAAGTTGTTGCTATCAAAAAAATCTCAACAATGCAGCTAAAGAAGTGCTACAAAAAAGGTTGTCAATTATTTGCAGCCCATGAGGAGTAAGCATCTAAGGATGAAGTCTCAAAGATTGAATATCATGTTGTACTAAAGGAGTTTGAATATGTATTCTAGGAGATACCCAGAATACCCCCGAAGAGAGATATTGACTTCTCTGTAAACTTGATGCCTGGAGCAGCTCAAGTGTCGAAATATCCTTACAGAATAAGATCGTTGGAGCTAAAAGAACTGCAATTACATCTTGAAGAGCTTCTGAATAAGGGGTACATATACCCATGTGTCACCTAGGGGTGCCCCGATCCTATTCGTAAATAAGAAGGACGGGATGCTAAGATTGTGTATCGATTTCAGACATTTGAACAAAGTAACTGTTAAGAACAAATATCCTCTCCCAAGGATTGATGACCTCTTCGATCAGTTGAAGGATCTGAAGATATTTTCGAAGATAGACCTTAGGTCAGGATATCACCAGATAAGGATAAAGGATGAAGACTTTAGCAATACCTCCTTTAGAACAAGGTATGTTCATTACGACTTCATAGTGGTGTCATTTGGTTTGTCGAACACACCTTTTGTTTTTATGTGCCTAATGAATGGTATATTCAGGAACTATCTAGACAAGTTTGTCATCATATTTTTGGATGAAATTCTGGTGTATTTCAAGTCAGAGGAAGAGCATGAACAACATATGAGGATGGTGTTGCAGGTGCTAAGAGAGCACCAACTATATGCCAATTTGAACAAGTGCTCGTTTTATCGGGAGTAGATCCATTACTTGGGGCATATTGTTTCAAAGGATGGGATAGTTGTAGATATTTTTTCTTTAATTTTGTTTGCAGGATGCTCGATCCCAATATGATTTACATATTCTAACATGGATTACATAGATGAGATGATCCAAGATTCTAGCAAATACAAAATAGATGTATTAATCATGTTCACATATTTGGTTTGATCTTTTGGTTTTAATGGTATATCACATTTTATTGGTGGGTGGAGTGTCTAGTCGAAAGGTTGGACATTTCAAAACTACTTACATAATTTATCTCCAGAAATCTTAAAAATAATATTTTCAATGTTATTTGGAGTCTCTTTTATATATAAATATTTGGAGAAATTATTTGATCAATTTATGCAAGATAATCCTTCATGTTTTGGTAATGCTCCACACCAAAAATTATTTTCAATTTGTTTTAGTTTTAATTCACACTTTTCTATGATTTTATGTAATAAAAAGGGTCTAACATTTTGATCCATCCAATATCATCTCTTGTATTTGAGGTCTAAAGTTAAGATATGTTAAGGACAATACATTAATCTACCTTCCCAACAAATTTGAATGTAAAATACAGAGTTTAAGCATCGATAATATATCCAAAGACAATTTGCAATCGAGGTTTAGTATCTTGATTATCATGCCTTCAATTCTTAGAGTATGAAATTTTAATAGTTGAGGGCACCTTATTATACTTACCCAACAAATTTCCTCAACAAATATGGATAGAGTGAGAGAAAATCTAAATTGTGTTTGACATGTTCATTTTTTGAAGTGAGCTTTGACTATATAAATCATGACGCATGGGTTGTATTCCAAAGTTAAAGAGGTGAATATTATTTATGTGTAAATGATATTAATTGAATAAGTGATTTCATTGCCACAAGACAAGAAATACTGAAAAATCAGAACCTTATAATTTAAATGTTTGATATTTTTTCATAATGGGGGACTTTTGGCTCTCCATGATTTGGGAATGCTATGGTTGTTGAATGCTTTTTCAATATGTGTGATCTAGAGGCCATTTGTATGTCTTTTTAAATGTAGTAAGGACCAAGTGCATTGGCCATTGATTCAATATACTCCGGAGAGGTTATTGTTGAATGACCTTGTTGTGATTTTGATTGATAAATAGATTATGTGCAATTTTTATTAGTATTTAATGAATCTCTAAATTTGTTGTATGTTGTAAGTATTTTCTGCATGACTTTGATTGTAGGCTCTTGAGTACTGTAACAAGTGGTCTAAGAGAAAGAATATCTTGATATTAAACATTACTAGTTGTAGTAGATAGTTTGAACAAAGAGAGAAGTGTTAGGTTGAATTGTCTAAGATGTGAAGTGAGTGGTTCCTAAGTTCAAAAACCACAAATCTTGGATCCACACACTCTGAGATAATTCTACCTAGTAGCTGAATATTTTCTTGAACTATCTATTAAAGGTGAGAGTGTTCAATTTGAGGATCCACGTTTTATGATACAACTTGATCAAGTATTAGGGCACATGCAATCAAAATCAAAGAGTGAAATAACTCACATCATACAACAAATTTTGATATGCATTAGTGCTAATAGATATTACACACCACAATAAAGGAATTTGATAACAACATCTTCAAAATTAAAACAATCAATGGTGAATTATCTTGGTCCCTATTAGATTTTCATAACCTTATTAGATAAAAACTACTCATGAACTATAGGAGGCTGATATCCTAGGGAGATAAGAAAAATCACATTACATCAAATTGTAAAATATTTAAACTATGAGGTAATGGCAGTTCTATTCCTAATTTGTTTCATTTCATGGGGTAACCCAAACATTAATTACTTCGTAGCATTCACAGATAGATAATAATCACCTCTTAAAATTCCAAATACAACTGAAGCTTTGTGATTTAAATAGTCGATGTTGACTTGGAAACATGAACATGTGGAATGCAATTTTGGTTTTCCTATCATGTTCAGAGGAACATTGTTTTAACTCCATATTTTTATAATAAATTTCGAGGGAAAGTATAAGAATATGTCCTCTACGTGATATCCAATTTTTTTACCCCGATTCTAAGAATTGAAGGTACACTAACGAAAACACAAAACCCCTACTTTCATAGAAATTGGGAAAATTTAGTGTGTTTTCTCCACACAGTGGGGCTTCACCTTGTTGACAAATATGTTATCACATTCATTCATAATAGTGGTTTTAAAATTGTGAAAAACAAATTCAATATATTGTATCTTTTAGTGAGGGGAGATGTGAGATATGGTAGTATTTATAGGTATTTGGGCATATAAAAAGTGATATCTAGTAAAAATATGGTCTTTTTATTATTGGAAAAATGTATTACGAGGGGGGTCCAAGAAAAGGATTTCAAGAGGTATTTTTAAATATATATTGAAATTATTGGTATTCTTTAATATCCCATAAATGCACATGTTATGTCATAGGTTCACAGAGTGAAGAACTTGTCGCTCCACACATATGTGCACTACTTAATTTCCATATTTTCTTATGAAATTTGGTGAAAGGGTTGATGAATGCTTCATGTATAACATATTGAAATTCCATACTGTAATATCCCTCAGTACAACCCCAGTTGTAATTATGAATTGTAATCATGTTTATGAATTGTAATCATGTTTTGTAGGCTGGTGAGCTGAGTATTGATAAGCTGGTTGGATTATGTGTTTATTAGGCCAGAGAGCCTAAGTGTTAAAGGCCAGGAGCCCAATTTTGTATATGTAATCATGCAAAACATTAATATAATATATAAACATCATTGCGTGTAGAACGACCATGAAGAAAGAGTGATGGGGGACTAAGCTTCCACAGAGAGGGTAAGGGAAAGGGGGATGAAAGGTTGGAAAGAGAGGCTAAGTGTTGAGCCTAGGGGCTAAGCTAGGGGGCTTACCTCTAAAAGGGACAATAATTTATTATATTTCCTAAAAGTCTAAGGTGGACAATTGTTGAGTGTTTTCCTAAGTTCCTGGAAAGCGAACACATGCAAAATGGAGTGCATTCATCCTCGGGAAGATAGGTGTCGACCTGGGAGCATGCAGTTAAAAGCTACAGAAGTTAGTTGTGGAGGGGGTTCATAAGTTTGTGTCTAATCTGGGTGTACCCTCATGCCGAAGTTCGTTGGCCATCCTCCCCTGAATCGTTGGCCTTCTGCATTGGCACACATTTCCTTACAACCAAAACTATGAGTCATCCTGTGTAATTCCGTGAACCCACTCTATCCACAATTGCAGAGCCAAGTTCATATCCCAAACCGTTTGGAGTTCACAACCTTCTATTTGTTTTCCTGAGTGGTGTTGACCCGTTGTTGTTGTTGTTATCCTCAATTTGCGGGATTGAGTTGAAGTTGGCTGAAGAGCCGGGTTGTCAGGCCCATTGTAGAAGAGGCAGGTTGTCAGGTCTATGAGCATCTTTCTCGAGGAGAGAGAGAGTTTGTTGGGAAGTAGTTTTCTCCCATAGAGAGTCTAGAACCAGCTATGAAGCTTTGAGACTTCCTGATCTGGCCTATTTCCGGGACCCAGAGAGGGAGGTGAAGCACCGATGAACTATACTTTTGAAGGTGTATACTCCAGGGTGTAACAGGCATGTGGGGAATGAGAGTCCATGAGTAGTGGGCGTAAGAAGGCTCTTGGAGAGAATTTTTCTGGTTGCTCTGTGCAGTTTTCCTATAATTTCAGCCTAGTCTAGGATTCCCTTGCCTTGGGTGGAGCTTGGTCCCAGCTCGAGGGTGACCCACTGTTGAGCATGATGAGCAGCGTGGTCTAAGGCTGGGAGGTTCATGGGAGGTCTACACATAGTTGGTGGAGTTACTAAAGTATCAAAGATAACTATCATTATGTGTTTAATTTCAGTTAAAATGCATGACTGTGATGCTTGTAATATTATCACGTATTCTATTGCATGAATGAATTATTGTTAATTCCATTAATTCTATATGTTAGAAGTAATACTGTGATTACTCTGTATTGTTGGTTAACTCTATGTTAAATTTGTTAAATGTATTTAATGCATGTTATATATATAATTATGAGAATGTTTCCACGTAGTAGCATTTCCCAACAATGGGGTTGATGGCCGGGGATGTTGGAAATTGATTTCAGAGTTTTAAAGTCTAAGTTAAGGTTGCGTTGGTAGCATTTACTCAGCCTGGTGGTGGAAGGGGACATTAAAATATTGTATCAGAGCCCTAGGTTTCAACACTGAGCCTGGATGGGCTGGATAAGTAGTCTTTGGGCCCAAGGTTTCAAGAGGAAATTGTGTCTGGCGAAACTATTTTCAAACCTCAGAACCTTCCTAAGTGCCAAGAAGTTACCTTGGTCGTGTTACGAATCTCAGGAGGAGTAGCGGTATTGTAAAACCATGATAGAAGTGGTATTGGACCGCAAAGTAATGGGGACCGTAGGATCTGTTTGGAAGGAAGAGAAACCCTTTTTACGACCATGAGATCTGGAAAAGGTACAAGAGGGTTATCCTATAAACCTTTTGGAGTTTGACAATCAGGAGAAGCGAGGTGCATTGAGGCACAAAATTTTGAAATCCGAAGCTCCAAGGTCATGGAAGAGATCTACAACGTAGATCTGAGAGGAGATCTTGACCATTAGCTCTTGAGAATTTGTGCTTGTGTTAGTCACGAGAACCCTTCAGAATTCATGAAGTCGAAAGATGGGAAGTGAAGAGAGGTGAACACCTCTGAAGGAAGAAAACACGAAGTGGATCCCAACCATTGGTTGCAGCAGAGATAAGGACCATCAATGATCTAGGGAGATTTTGGAATTGTGGAAATCGGGAGAAGTGGAATGTGCTAATGCACAAACTTCTGAAGCCCAAAGTTTCAAAGTGAAAAGGTAGATGTGGTGGGGCTGAATGACGTCTCATGGGGTGATGCGGACCTTCCTAAGCATACCACATGTTGTAGCCTTAGTTGGTGATAGTGGTACTATGTGGGCTAGGAGGATAGAGAAGCCAGAAGTTCGGAAGTCGCAAGATTGGAAGGAATCAAGTGGGAAGGCTTCCGACACCCGAAGTCTCGAAGTTCCAAAGTTCCAAAGCTTCAATGATATAAGTTCCACTGCGAATGTCAGTTGTTGGATGTTGGGTAGACGTAGACTATTGATCCACCCTACTTCATGAGATAATTAATTCAGAACTCCAAGAGTCTTTTGTGAGGTATTGTGAGGATTCTGACACCCAAAGTCACGAGTAAGTGCCTATCAAACTAGCACAAGGTCACAGCCCACGGTCGCATGGGTTGGGAACTGAGATAAAAGGGATAAGGACTAAAATTGTTACAGAGCCGAGCAGAGTTCGGAAAAGTCATGAAATATAAAAAAATTCTTGACTCGAATTTGTTTATGAATGCTATGGAATTTTTTAAGGAATGATGTCCTAACAAATTACAGTTGTCTGCATGTGTGTTGCAAAATTTTAGCGAGTGCCAAAACCGTTTAGAGTTGCCACTGAGTGCGAATAAATGGAGGATACACATAATGCTTCCAGTTCAGAGAATGAAGCTAAAGGGATGGATGTTCATTTGGGAGTTGAAGAATTGAACTCCAATAGACATGGAGAGGACATAAATAAGGAAGGAAACATGATGCAAATCATTGAAAGATTACAGAAACATGCCCAAACTCACCGAGCAGATAGCAAAAAACTCAGGAAATCTCTGGAGAAACAAGGTGAATTCAACGTAAAGTTTCTAAAGAGTTTGGACATAATCAAAAAGAAATTGGAAAAGGAGAGTGACTCCAGCAAATCAGGTAGTTGTAGGACCCCTAAGAGGAAAATAAGATCACTGAGTGTTAATAGGAATCGGCGTCTCTCTCCAAAGCATTCCAGTAAGGAAGCACATAGTATTTCAAGCACATCTCCTACTAGAAAGCACAGAAGATCTGGTGTGGATGAACTGAAGGGAGAAATGAACAAGATTAACCCCCTACGTTTGATGGAGAACACAAGAAGGAGGAAGATGTCGAAACATGGTTGTTGGGCATGAGGAAATATTTCCAACTGCAGAATTATTCTACTCAAGAAGAAGGTAGAATTGCAATGTATCAATTGAAAGGAAAAGCATCCATTTGGTGGGATCAACTTGTGCAGTTGCAAAACATTAGAGAGAAAGATATCACTTGGAAAGAATTCAAGAGGTATTTTGAGAAGAAATACTTGACTAAAAGATACTATGATAGAAAGATGAAAGATTTATTTGAACTCAAGATGGGCAACATGACCATTGATGAGTATGAACGAAGGTTTTTGGAGTTACTGAAGTATGTTTTGTTCATCAAATATGAGACTGTCAAGTTTCAAAGGTATCTGAATGAATTGCCACCTTCCATTGGGGACAAGATTTAGTATGATGACCCTAAGAACATGGAAGAAACTATAAGAAGAGAGAAATGCTTATATGAGTAGAAAAGAGAAAATCCTACTTTTCGAAAGGCTTGGGATGAACAGAAGAAGTTTAAGAAAGAACATAGGCAGAAAGGGAAACAAACCTCCCTTTTTCAGAAGCAGTCCTCAAGGACAGCCATCATTTAGAGAACCAAGAATGGTAGATGTTGTTAAGCCCTAATATTGGCTCATTACCCCTTAATTGGGGCATATTATATTAGTAATGTTATTTTATTTATGTCGTCTTAGGCCATTTGTTGTAATTATACCTCCTAGTCTCGTATATATACCAAGGAGACATTTTCATTTTGAATCATCTTGTACTTGAACATTTAAGTGGGGTAAAAGGAGGTTTCCCCCTCGAAGAGGCTTATTATCTGAAATTATCTCTTTTTCAAGGTGTTGAGTACTTTTTCTGAGGTTTTTTTATGCTATATTGATATTTGGTTCTTAACAGATGTAGGGGAACAAAGGCCAAGGCAGACGCCCATTCAATGTTGGGGTTGTCAGAGGAACCACAAGAACATAGATTGTCCCCACAAAAATGGTAAAGTGAGAGCTGTCCATAATGTTTAACAAGTTGAAACAGTGGAGGACATGGGCAACAGAATGCTAAGGATCTACGCAGCCCTGGACAACAAGCAAGCTGAATATCAGTTGTGCATGATTGAAGTGGAAGGAATGATCAACAACCATGCCTTTACTATTTTAATTGATTCAATGGATAGCCATAGTTATATAGATCCTAGAATGGTGTAAATTTTTCAATTGTTGAGAAGAAAACATGAAAAGTCTTGGTTAGTGCAACTGGCTACAGGAACCAAGAGAAAATTCATTGAGTTGGTTAAGTCGTGTCCTATGTACATGAATGGATTGATCACAAAGGATGAATTGAAAATTCTTCCTTTAGGTTCTTATGACTGTCTAATTGGGATGGACTGGTTGGATCAACACCATGCCATCCTAGACTGTCGTAGCAAGGCATTCACTTACCTGGATGAGGAAGGAAATCAGAAAATAGTCCAAAGAATTCCCAGAGTTGTTGCTATCAGAGAAATCTCATCAATGCAACTGAAGAAGTGCTACAGAAAAGGTTGTCAATTATTTGTAGCCCATGTAGAGGAAGCATCTAAGCATGAAGTCCCAAATATTGGAGATCATGTTGTACTAAAGTAGTTTGAAGATGTATTCTAGGAGGTACCCAAACTACCCCCAAAGAGAGATATTGACTTCTCTGTAAACTTGATCCCTGGAGCAGCTCGAGTGTCGAAAGCTCCTTACAAAATGAGTATGTCGGAGCTGAAAGAAATGCAATTACAACTTGAGGAGATTCTGAAGAAGGGGTACATACACCCAAGTGTGTCACCTTGGGGTTCCCTGTTCCTATTCATAAAGAAGAAGGATGAGACGCTGAGGTCGTGTATCTATTTCAGACAGTTGAAGAAAGTAACTGTTAAGAACAAATATCCTCTCCTGAGGATTGATGACCTCTTCAATCAGTTGAAGGATGTGAAGATATTTTCAAAGATAGACCTCAGGTCGGGATATCAGTAGGTAAGGATAAATTATAAATACATCAGCAAGACCGCCTTTAGAACAAGGTATGGTCATTACGAGTTCACAGTGGTGTTGTTTGGTTTGTTGAATGCACCCGTTGTTTTTATGTGCCTAATGAATGGTGTATTCAAGAACTATCTACAGAAGTTCGTCATCATCTTTTTGGATGAAATTCTGGTGTATTCCAAGTCGAAGAAAGAGCATGATCAACATCTAAGTATGGTTTTGCAGGTTCTAAGAGAGCACCAATTGTATGTCAAGTTGAACAAGTGCTCATTTTATCAGGAGTAGATCCATTACTTGGGGCATATTGTTTTGAAGGATAGGATAGTTGTAGATCCTGAGAAGATTGAGGCCATCAGAGAATGGTCAGTGCCAAAGAATGTGATAGAAGTCAGATCCTTTATGGGTCTAGCTGGTTATTACAAAAGGTTTATCACATGGTTCTCAAGGATAGCTCACCCTATCACTTCCTTGCAAAGGAAGGAGAAGAAATTTCAGTGGACAGAGGAATGTGAGCAAAGATTCTAGCGATTGAAGTAGCTTTTGACCAGTGCTCCAATATTGAGGGTTGCAGATCCAAACGAAGATTTTGTGGTGTGCACAAATGCATGTAAAGAAGGACTGGGAGGAGTCCTCAGTCAGAATGGATTCGTAATTTTTTATGAATCTAGAAAGTTGAAAGAGAACGAAAGGAAATACGCAACTCATGATTTGTAGTTGGCGGCCATAGTACACGCTCTAAAGAAATGGAGGCATTACCTCATGGGAAGGAGGTTCGAACTGAGGACATACCATAATGTTCTGAAGTATTTGTTTGACCAGCCAACTTTGAGTACTAGGCAGAGTAGGTGGTTGGAGTTTCTTTTTGAGTATGACTTTGATATCAAGAATATCAAAGGAAAGGAAAAAAAGGTGGTTGATGCACTCAGTAGGAGAGTATACGAATTACATGCTACAGACATTATCATGTATAAAACTGATATAAAGGGCAAATTTTTGGAAGCCGCAAGCGCAGACTTGCAGTACAGGGAATTGGTAGCAAATCTACAACAAGGTAACTTGCCACTGAAAGTGGAGAATTATAAATTAGAAACTAACATAACACTTCTGTACAAGAACACGATTTATATACCTAATGCCCAGGACTTGAAACATATGATTTTGCATGAAATGCATAATGTGCCTTATGTTGGGCACCCTGGATATCAGAAAATTGTGGTGGCAGCCAAGAGCCATTACTTTTGGCCAGGTATGAAGAAAGAGATTGTAGAATACATCACCATATGTATGGAGTGTTAGAAGGTTAAAGATGAGCACAGAGACCCAGCAGGGTTACTGCAACTTTACCCATTCCTGAGTAAAAGTGGGAAGTGGTGACCATGGATTTCATCACGGAATTGCCCAGAACAGGAAAGTAGCATGATTCAATCATGGTGGTAGTGTACAAGCTTATGAAAGCTGCCCATTTCATTATGTTAAAGACTACTCACAAAGTAGCGAATGTTGTCAATATTTTTATGAAGGAAGTGGCACAATTGCATGGAATTCCCAAGACAATTGTGTTTGACAGAGACCCGAAATTTAACTCAAATTTATGGAAAGGGTTGTTCAAAGGATTTGGAATGAATCTAAACTTTAGCACAGCCTATCATATTTGAGTCTGATGGATAGACAGAGTGGGTGAATCAAGTGATAAAAGACATACTAAGGATGTATGTGATGGACAAACCATCTAAATCGGAAGACTACCTACACTTGATAGAGTTTGCCTACAATAATGGGTATCAAGCATCATTGAAGATGAGCCCATTTGAAGCACTTTATGGAATAAAGTGCAATACTCCAATAAGCTGGGATAATCCAACTGATAGGGTAGTAGTTGGGCCAGATTTGCTCAAGGAAATGGAAGAACAAATGCTAAAAATTAAGCAGAATTTAAAATCTTCCCAAGATAGGCAGAAGAGTTATGATGATAAGAACAAAACCCACAAAGAGTTCAAAGTGGGTGACCATGTTTTCCTGAAAGTGAAAACCAATAGAAGTTCCCTGAAGCTGAGAAACTGCACCAAGTTGGCAACCAAAGTTTGTGGGCCATTTGAAATCCTAGAAAGGATTGGACCAATTGCATATATGCTTACATTACCTGCATCCATGAATGTATATAATGTGTTTCATGTTTCATTGCTTAAGAAATATATACCTGATGTTATTCATGTAATCGATTGGAATGTGATTCAGGTGGAGCAAGAAGGTGTCCTGCAACTGCATCATGTGCGCATATTGGACCGGAAAAGAAAACATCTCTGGAATCGAGCCATAAGGCTTGTAAAGGTCTAGTGGACCTGGTACGGTCCTGAGGACGTGACTTGGGAACATGAATATGCTATGTAGGCAAAATACCCGCATCTTTTTGAAGATTTTGAAAATCTTGTTGATGTTGTGTAAAAAGTTGCACCAAGGACAGTGAAAAAATAAGGGGAGGGGATTGTAATATCCCTCGGTAGAGCCCCAATTGTAATTATGATTTGTAATCATGTTTATGAATTGTAATCATGTTTTGTAGGCTGGTGAGGTGAGTATTGATAAGTTGGTGGGCTTATGTGTTTATTAGTCTGAAAAGCCTAAGTGTTAAAGGCCAGGAACCTGATTTTGTATATGTAATTATGCAAAACATTAATATAATATATAAACATCGCTATATGCAGACCATCCACGAAGAAAGAGTGATGGGGGACTAAGCTTCCATGGAGAGGGTAAGGGAAAGGGGGTTGAAAGGTTGGAAAGAGAGGCTAAGTGTTGAGCCTAGGGGCTAAGCTAGGGGGCTTACCTCTAAAAGGGACAATAATTTATTATGATTTCCTAAAAGGCTAAGGTAGACAATTGTTGAGTGTTGTCTTAAGTTCCTAGAAAGGGAACGTATGCAAAATGGAGTGCATGCAGCCCCAGGAAGATAGGTGTTGACCTGGGCACATGCAGTTAAAAGATGTAGAAGTAATTTGTGGAGGGGGTTCACACCTCATTCTGTCATCGTTTCTGTCTGATATGGGCGTACCCTCATGTCAGAGTTAATTGGTCATCTTCCCTCGAACTATTGGCCTTCTGCATTGACACGCATTTCCTGAGAACCAGATTTTGAGTCGTCCTGTTAAGAACCCAAAGACTGAATACAAAATATCACAATAGATCTGAATATATCTGAATACAATCACCACACAAGATATATGAAACCATATAGAAAACCACCACTTTACTATATCAAAACCCTTGAGGTAGGGCAACACCATACAATGGATCCTATTATGGAAGGGATATTATCGTGTTCACTTGCCTCTTCGAGGGGGCTTCCTCCTAATGAGATTCAAATCACAATACAAAATTTCTCTTTATATCTCATTACATTGCTTGAACCCCTTTATATAGTGCTACCATCACCTAAGAACATTCTAGAGGATGAATCTTCTAGAAGTAGAACCTTCTAAGAAGTCCTCTTACATTTATTATATCTAACTACCCATTTACTATATCTAACTACCATAGTGGGCCTTATTTAATAATATAGTGGACCTAGTCCACCTTACATTGAATGACCTCCACTATTATCACTATGGGCCCTCTGGGCCCCCACACTACCTCTCTAGCTACCTTACATTCCATCCCCCTTATGAAAGCATTTTCCTCAACGCTTGATGTACAACCATATACCAGGGTCTCATGGATAAGTGTGGACCATTGCGATGAAGTAGACTAGAGAACCAGGGTCCCATTGAGAAATGGTAGCCACCATGCTAAAGTAGTCCAACCACCATTGTAAACCAGGGTCCCATGTCCAATTGCTCATGTAAACCCCACATGGAAGATATCGACACTCAATAACCAACTGAAAATGATGCTCCCAATACTGACACCTATCATCTAGATCCAAATAAGAATATCCATCCACATAGTGGAAGATGATCAAAGATGAATCTGGAAGGAACAATACCATTGTAGAATATTCAGGCTAGACACTGGTAACTAGCTCTTGATGTGGGACATTGATGTTTTCTATAGAAGGTGGAGTAGAGTCATCAAATAAAATATGGAAGTTGTTGTCATCCCAAAAATGACAACTATCCATATACCAATCATCGCAATCGCATCGATATCATACCAAGCATATATTTCTTGATTATACTCATCTTGGATGTCTGTCATAAGAAATCTCTCATGCATGCTATCCAATGAATCTTGAATACTACGAAAACTATCATTGAGGCCATCTCAAAAGGCATCCAATTTGTCTTTCAATGTCTAATACAATTGGGATTTGAATGCTTCAAGAATTTCTTTGAGGGTTTAAGAGGAAATAGCCATCTGAGCACCCTATGAACTCTTCAGTCCCACAGCCGTCATGAAAAACCCAAAAAATAGAACAATAAGTTACGACAGAAAAACACGACTTTTTTTGTAAAAACCCTAAAAAACCGTTGAATTTAAAATGCTAATAACTTCACTTCCCAAACTCCGTTTCGGCTGTTTTTTTTTTAGAAATTGGGTGAAATTGTGAGAGGAACTCAGATATGTAATTTTTTTTTGGCAAATTCGGCCTCCATCTTCTACATAAAAAAAAATTGTGCCGCCGTCCACGGAAAAAACCCTGAAAAATTGAAGATTTTAAAACTTCAATATCTTGACTTCCCGGACTCCGTTTCAGACGATTTTGTTTTTTAACTTGGGTTTTTTCTGAGAGGAACTCAGATATGCAACCTGTTTCTGCAAATTTTTCACGGAAATATACCAAAAAATTTTGGAATGTCGCGGCCTTCTTTCTTTTCTTCGAAAAAAAAATCTACAAAAATAAAAAATATTTTCCCACAATGTCTGCTAAGGAAAGTTCTCTGTTACCAATTGTTAAGAACCCAAATATATCTACAAATATAATCACCACAAATATTGAATACACAATAGATCCACATAGCAATACAGAAGAACAATATGCAAAATCTCATTTATTACTATCAAACCCTTGAGGTAGGGCAACACCATACAATGGATCCTATTATGGAAGCGATCCTCTCCTATTCACTTGCCTCTTCGAGGAGGCATCCTCCTAATGAGATTCAGCTCCAAATACAATACTTCTCTTCATGTTTCATTACATTGCTTGAACCCCTTTATATAGTGCTACCATCACCTAAAAACATTGTAGAGGAGGAATCTTCTAGAAGTAGAACCTTCTAAGAAGGCCTGTAAGCAGCTCTCTCCATCAGAGAGAGAACCTGTTGGGAAGTGGTTTTCTCCCAAAGAGAGTTCAGCACCAGCTACGGAGCTCTGAGACTTCTTGATCTGACCTTTTGTCAATACCCAGAGAGGGAGGTGAAGCACTGATGGACTTTTCTTGTGAAGGTGTATACTCCCAGGTGGAACATGCATGTGGGGAATGATAGTCCATGAGTTGTGGGTGTAAGAAGGCTCTTGGGGAGAATCCTTCTGGTTTCTCTGTGTAGTTTTCCTATAACCTCAAACTAGTCTAGGATTCCCTTGCCTTGGGTGGATCTTGGTCCTAGCTTGGGAGTGACCCACTGTTGAGCGTGATGAGAACCGTGGTCTAAGGCTGGGAGGTTCATGGAAGGTCTGTACGTAGTTGGCAGAGTTACTACAGTATAAAAAGATAAGTATCATTATGTGTTTAATTTCAGTTAAAATGCATGTCTGTGATTCTTGTAATATTATCATGTATTCCGTTGCATGAATGAATTACTATTAATTCCATTAATTTTGTATGTTAGCAGTAATACTTTGATTACTCTGTATTGTTGGTTAACTCTATGTTAAATGGATTTAATGCATGTTATATATATAAGTATGAGAATGTTTCCATGTAGTGGTGTTGCCTAGCAGTGGGGTTGATGGTCAGGGATGTTGAAAATTGGTTTTAGAGTTTTAAAGACTAATTTAAGGTTGTGTTGGTAGCTTTCTCGGCTTGGTGGTGGCAGGGGATGTTACACATACCTTACCAAAAATTGATGGCAACATACTCATTAAAATACAAAATCCATGTTGTTTTTGAAAATGAGGAAAAATGTGAAGTATAACCAACATAAACTAATTTTTTTTTTGGGTATGGAATATTATAAAACCCCAAGGATACTCGTGCATCATCAATAAACTAGAATATATATATATATATATATATATATATATATATATATATATATATATTCTAAAGAAATAAAATCCCTCTCTCACCCATGTGTTAAGTCTTCCAAGTGAGGACTTCATTGTTTATATCTCAAAACAAATTCCACCCTTTTCCCCTTATTTTTCAAATGTATGTTAGCATTCTAAAAAAAAATGGGTTTTGATTTTGAAAAATCAAGTGGTCACATGTTCAGATATAGGAGAGTCATGTTGAATATCTTGACTAATAATTATTCACCTTTCATTTATCTAGGAAAGATGGGGAGTGTTAAGTTGATGATGTTTTTGTTAGGAATAATGTAGAAATGAATAAAACAACAAATCATTGGAATGTCAAATCTAGAATTTGTTCAAGATGGTATAGGTTTAAAACTAGAAGATTAGCATATCCGATTTGGTTAGAGTTTGTTTTGTTTGGAGTTTGTTATAAATTTGAATGCATTTCCATGTAAATGATGTGTGTGTATGAATGAGAAAATTTGCATCATTTCTTCTTTTTAAAATATTGTTGTGTTAAGGTTTAATAGTTGTGTTTTTTATTTGGTGTCAGATAACATTGTCGATGTGTGGGAGGACTCCATAGAAGTATACACCATCTGTGTAGAGGATATTGTTGCAGTATCAGTCTGGAAGAACCATGCCATCAAGGAAGAGTTTGAATACATGTGTGGAGAACTTGTGGAGAACTTATGACCTATGTGCTAGAGAAGTTGTCGTTGGAGTAATTTTTGTCTAATTTCTAGGTGATCATTTCCTGCTGAGGAGAGGACCAATCCACGTGTGTACTGAGGAGTGAGTTGGTTGATTTTTTCCTGCTGAGGAGAGTACCAATACGTGTGATTGTTTTGTAATTCCTAGCTGATCATTACTGAAGGAGAGAATACAACCATTATTTTGATTAAAGAAGGCACTGGGTGCAGAAGTGATTTCTATGAGACAAGTGTTGTTTAGAACCCCATGATGGAGGATTCCTTTCCATAGGTTATTAGAAAATTTCATTGTCATCCGCCTCTACGAAGTTTATTTTTGAATATCTTCCTCCACATATGTTCCTGCAGTGGAGAAAATATTCCCAAGAAGAGAACAGAATCATATATAGAGAAGGGCCACGAACAATGAAGGGGATCTAAGGTGTGCTGTGATATGGGAGTTTCTCAAGGAGTTTGATTTATGAGAAGGAATAGAGAGTTGTTTTCTATTGTTGTAAAAGAAGAGGACCAACATAATGTAGAGCTATCACAAGACTTCCAAACCTTGTGAAGGTGTCAAGGTAATTTTTATTCACAATTTTTTTTTTATTAATTTCACAGTTGTAGCAATAGTTTGTTTGAAATGGAAAATCCATTAGCATAATATTGTCTAAATAAGTTAACAAAGTTAGATGGAAAATTATTCCAATTGGAAATTTAAGATGCAGACATTGACGAAAGGCTATATTATATGGTCAATTGCGTCTGGTGATGAAGTCAAGAAAGAATCCCATGCACCCACAACAACATCAATTTGTGATTCAAAGCGATGAGAGACCAAGGAAAAAGTGCTCCTGAGAATGTCCATGAAGGATAACATCATTTCACATATTAGAGATTGGAATACATCTAATGAGACATGGAAGACACTTAAAGATCTGTATCAAACAACACATGAAAACTGAGTACTATTTTTAAAAAGTAAATTCCTCTCAATTGAAATAGAGGAAAACAAATTATCAGTAACTTTCTTTCTAGAATCAAAGAACTTAAAGATAAGCTTGGTTATACTGGTGAAAAGATCTCCATCACTGATATAGTTATTGTTATGTTGAATGTCATGTTAGATGATTATCAAATGTTTATCATTGGTATTGCAAATAGAGAAAAAACACCTTCATTTGGTGAATTGATGAGTATTTTGTTGCAATATGAAGAGTGAAGAAAGAATATTAATAACATGTCTCAAAGTTCTGATTTGGTGTTGGTAGCCAAACGGAGACAACTATTCAAAGAAAATCCATGGGAAAGAAGCAGAGGAGGAAAGAAATATTCCAAACAACAACAAATGATGGCACAACCAAGGAGAAATACCACTATAAAAAGGAATGATGGATGGTACTATCGTGGTAAGCCTAGTCATTTTTTTTCTATGGATTGTTTGAAAATGAAGTTTGATGAATCTAAATATAAAAGGAATTCAAAGAATTTTGTTGATATATATACCACAGTGAGTTATTTCAAAAGCTTGAGGTTGTTTATTTTCGATGCTTCCTTATCTGTTGAAAATGATGATGTTAATGCCTGGTTCATTGATTATGGTGTTTCAATTCATATGTAGTGTAATAGGGATTGGTTTGATACATATCATGAAAATAATAATGGTGTTAATAACTATCTAGGCTATGATAGATCACATCAAATCAAAGGTTATGGAGATATACGCATTGATTTTTCCTAATGGTCGGGAGAAACAAATTTAAAATGTGATGTATGTTCCTGGAATTAAGAGAAATTTAATTTGAGTTTCACTATTGCAGATCAAGATTTAAAGGTTGAATTTGTTAAATCACGATGTTTTGTGTTCAAGATATCCATGATTGGTACAAATTTGTAGAAACAAGAATCAGAATTGAGTGATTGTACAAGATTGATTTAACAAGGAAGGGTCATCAAGCATTGGCATCAATATCAATGTCGCCAAAATAGTTATGGAATCAAAGGTATGGTCATCTAAATAATCATTATTTGGTGTTACTTCAGAAAAAAGAAATGGTAAAGGGTCTTCCAATTCTTAAGTATGAATGTGTTGAATGTGAGGGATGTGCATTAGGGAAACAACATAGGGAAGAGTTTCCAACACATACATATCATAGGAACTAAGATATTCTTGAACTAGTGCATACAAATGTGTGTGGTCCTATGAAAACAAGGTCTCTTGGTGGAGCATATTATTTCCTTATATTTATTGGTGATAGAACTATATACACTTCGATGTATTTTATGAGAAAGAAAAGTGATGTTCTTTAGTATTTTAAGGAATTTAAAAATTTGGTGGAAAAACAAACAAGAAGGTTCATCAAAATTCTATGATCAAATCAGGGAGGAGAATACACATCAAGGGATTTATTCAAATATTTCAAAGATAATGGAATAAAAAAACAATTTACAGTGTCGCATACTCCTTAGCAGAATGGAGTAGCCGAGAGGAAGAACAAAACTTTGGTTGAGTGTGCTTGGAGCATGATAAAAGGTAAAAATATTTCTAATGTTTTTTAGGCTCGAGAAATAAGTACTATTGTATATCTTAAAAATAGAAGTCCGACAAAAATTCTAGAGAAAAAAACACCTTTTGAATCATTTTATGGCTTTAAAACAAAAGTTAGTCACTTGATCATTTTTGGAAGCAAAGCATTTTCTCATATTCCCAAAGAAGACATAAGCAATATTGATGCCAAGGAAATCAAATTTATTTTTATTGGTTATCTAATAGATCACCAATCTTAAAAAATGTTTGATCCTCTCACTCATAAGGTTTTTTCAAGGAGAGATGTATTATTTCATGAACATGTAGATGAAGGTAAAAAATAAGATAGTAATGGTGTATGGCATTTTCCTAATGACAATGTTGAAAGTGTCAAAGAAGACGAAGATGTTGAACAGGTTCAATATGAAGGTTTAAGCATCTTGGACACTTCAGGTAGGTAGAGTTCACCAATAAGGGATGAAGGAACTCCACAGAGTAGAAGAAGACATGAAGGAACTTCACAAAGTAGTGTTGCACCAAGGAGATCAATATGACAATCTCAGACACCTATAAGGTATAAATATTATGTATTAATGATTCAAGTTTTGAATGTAAAGGAACCTAGGTAACTTTTGAACAAGATGCAATGAAAGAAGAACATGATGCTACAATGAGAAATGAAACATGGAAATTAACAAAACTACCCAAGAATAAAGTCCCTATAGGTTCAAAGTGGTTGTACAAGTTAAAGTTTAATGTTGATGGTAGTATAGACAAATATAAGGCAATATTGGTTGCAAAGGGTTAGTCATATAAATAAGGTATAGACTATGAGAATACTTTTGCACCAGTAGAAAAAATGAACACAATCAGAATAATGATAGCATTGGTCACTAAATATGATTGGATACTGCATCCGTTAGATATAAAATCAACTTTTCTAAATGGAGAATTAAAAGAAGAGGTTTATATTGTTCAACCAGAGGAGTTTGTAAAGCAGGGTTAGGATCATCTTGTCTGCAAGTTGAAGAAATCTTTACATGGACTTAAACAATCTCCTAGGTCTTGGTATGTTAAAATTGATAATTTGTTCTTTCAGCAAGGATGCGTTCAAAGTAAATGAGATCTAATCTTTATATCAGGAATGATGCAAATGGTCATGTTTCTTTGATTTCTGTACATGTTGATGATATTATTATAAAAATAAGTGTTTCTAGGTTGATTGATGATATCAAGAGACAATTGTCACATTTATTTGAGATGAAGGATCTTGGACAGTTACACTATTGTTTAGGCCTTGAGGTATGGATGGATTGTGGTATACTAAGGAGTTACTTAGTAGATTTAACATCAATGAATGTAAGGTAGTATCTACTCCATTAAAAAAATGTTAAGCTCAACGGTTACGATTATTCAAAGGAAGTGAATGACACTTTGTATCGACAATTGGTGGGAAGTCTGAATTATCTCACTACAACTAGACCAGATATTGCATATTCAGTCAGTATACTTAGTCATTTTGTGGCTAAGCCTCATCATAATAATTAGAAAATAGTGAAGAGATTCCTTCAATACTTGAAAGGAACTATTGGTTTTAATATTAAATATACAAATGATTATGATGTTGAGTTGATAGGTCATTTTGACCCTGATTGGGATGGAAATCCAAATGAAAGGGGGTCAATCTCTGGATATGTGTTCAGTCTCGTATCTGGAGCTATGTCATGGAGAAGTAAGAGACAACCAACTATTTCTCTGTCATCCACGAAAGATGATTATACAACATTATGCAACGTTATCTATGAAGTGATATGACTTATGGAAATTATTGAAGATGTTGGATAAAAGAAACAAGTACCTACAACCATCAAATGTAATAATCAAAGTTATGTCAAATTGTCCAACAATCCTGTGTATCATGCCAAATCAAAACATATTGAGGCACATTACCATTTTGTGAGGGATAAGATTCAGTCAAATGAAATCGACTTGAAATATTTTAATACAATTGATAATCTGGCAGGCATTTTTACTAAGCTTGTTGGAATGGCTAAATTTGAAATGTGTAGAACTAAGTTAGGTGTTGTAGAAAATTCATTTCTCTATTAAAGGGAAGTGTTAGGAATAATCTAGAAATGAATAAAATAGTAATTCGTTGGAAGAAGAGATCTAGATCCATTCTAGATTGTTCATATTTAAAACTAGAAGATTAGCAAATCAGATTTAATTGGAGTTTTTTTTTGTCTAGAGTTTTCTATAAATGTATTTCCTTGTAAATGATGTGAGTGTATAGATTTGATAATTGATCTCATCTCTTCTTTTTCGAAGATCACTATGTTATTGTTTAATAATTGTGTTTCTAATTGTTTTATCTATCTTAATGTTAGTATTATTTATAAACTTCCCATGACTAAACATGATTTTTTTAAATAACTTGTGTGTATTAAATGGTTGCTTCTTATTTATAAAAACACATCTATATGAACTATCATATTACTATGTTAATTTTTTTTAAATATCATAACATTTTATATGTAATTAATATCAATCGAATTAAAGATATGTGTTCGATGAAATAGACTATCGAGTATTGGATAATTACTAATTAAGTATTAAGTGTTTCAAATCAAAAATAAATATTAAATCTTTTGGTTGGATTTTGAGTAAAATTTGTATTGAATAATTACTAATTAAATATTAAGTGTTTTAAATAAAAAATAAATATTAAATTTTTTGATTGGATTTTGAGTAAAATTTGTAAAAAAAAAAATGTTTATGTAAAAGAAAAGTGAAAACTTAAAATGTTTACAAAATTATTAATAATTAAAATATTTTTAAAACTATTTGTAAATGAAAAGGATTTTTTTTTTTATATGGTTGAAAAGGAAATTTGATTTTATGAACGATAACTATTATTTTTTTATATGATTGAAAAGGATATTTACTTTTATCATTGCTCCTATAAGGTGAAGACAGAGTTGGTTGACCATTATTTATGCCCTATTTTGAATTGATTTATAATTATAATTAATATAAATATTTAATTTCATAATTTATTAAGTAACCTTTCTCTCTATGAAAATAATTAGTCAACTCTTCTTAATTTATTTTACTTGTAATGTAAAATGCAATCCCAAATTTATGAAGTAATATAACGTCATTAGTGATTATGAGGAAATAGATGTCCACACTACTTGTAATGTTATATTATTTTTGAATTATAGGACTTTATTCTAGATTGACAAATAAAATCAAGAAAATGTTGGTCAATTTTTTTTTTTATCTATACACATGCTCATGATCATGTTATTCATTTAAAAAAATATTTTATTTTATTTATTTAAAATAATATAAAAAACTAAATATCATATTTTTGAATATAAACTTGTATGTAAGATTAATAACGTTGGAAGGTGGACACACTCTTCAACATTCAATCCTTATCATCTTGCTAGTCACCTAAACTACTTTTTTATTTAACCTGATTAAAAAGAGGCGAAAAAAGGTTAAGGAAACGCTTCTCTATCTACGAAACCGATTCGTGAACTCTTCACTATGATGCTGGTTGTCTAAGAAACCAATTCGGTGAACTCTTCCCTACTCGTTCATAGAGAATAAATTTCAATCATTTCTTAATATATAAGAGAGAAATGAAATAAATCATAATATTTTTTTATTTAGGTGTTAAAACACATTTTAAAAAATTGCATTTACAATTTTAATATTATTTATTTAAAAAATGTCTAATATATTTATATTTTTAATAATTTTGTAAACATTTTAAAAAATTGCATTTACAATTTTAATATTATTTATTTAAAAAATGTCTAATATATTTATATTTTTAATAATTTTGTAAACATTTTATATCGTAAATGTTTTATTTATCTAAGAGGAAGACTGTTTCATCTTTAACCTTCTTAATGTTATAAAGATGGTAGATATTTAAGAATCTACCATCTTTGTGACACTAAGAGGGTTGAAGATGAAAAACACTTCCTCTTAGATTAGATCCCAATATATAAACATTGGTCGCAATAAATACCTTCCTAACCTCCTAAGTCATCAAAACTATGATGATCTTGTGAAGCTTTTCTTAATGCTTTTTGAATACATAAATACAATTTTGAAGAAATAGAAGTAATATTTAACCTTCTTAAGGTCCCATAGACCAATTGATCTCAGTGAACATTAATCATCATGATCATCATAAAAAATATCGTAAATTAAATTAAAATAATATTGGATTTTATATAAAGAATTTGACATGTCATTTTTAAAAAATAAATAAACTATGCAATTATTAAATCCTTGAAACGTCGCAAAATTTTCTCTAAACTTTTTATTTAAATATTTATAGAAAGAGATCATTGGGGGGGTCACCACCCGAGGAAAATAGCCATGCGACCACTCTACATGTCGGTATTTGCCAAACCACCTCTACCCCGTCACTTCTTATAGTGAACATTGATCGCAGTAATGGTTTGTGCACCACCTGGCCTACCACACTCTATGGTTGTCAAGCTCACACCATGAATTTGATGGACCCTTGGTACTTCTCTTGCACCTGGTTTGTCCCTCCCATTTAGCTCCTCATAATGCAAGTTACTCTTGCATTAATCCTAACTAATTACCCCTGTTCTCATAATGATGACTCCTCCTCCACCTTCCTCGACCAAATTCCTACCCCCTTTATCATCTCTCCCAAACTCCTTTCATTTTGTTACCCCTCCTCCCTCATGTTCATTCCTTTCCCCTTCTCCTCTAACTCATTGTCTTCCTATTCTACACCTTATTATTTGTTATCTGGCATTTCCAGCACCCCTCCAATAGAAGGAGGTCGCAGTTCTCGTCGTGGCCATGGAAATTCTTCTCGACCCCATCCTCGTCATACTAGTTCTTGCTTTACAAGAGTGGCCAAAGAGTCCTCCGACTCTTATGTAGCTCATACCCTCCACCCACATTCAAGAAGAAATAGAGCTCGTGGAAGTAGACGTTCGAATCTTAAGATGCTTCGTATCTAACTATGAAGTCTCAGAATCAATCCACTCTTGGATTCCAAACACGAGAAATGGTCCCAAGTTTCTCAATACTTTAAGACAATTTAACTAAACTAGCACATGAGGCTCCTGCGTAAACATGTTTTAATGAATCGAAAGAAAGATAAGGACGAGGTTCTGCTTCAGCTGGACGAGATACAATCCCAATTGTAGCTTCAAGGCCTCAAGATGAATCTGTTAGCCAAGAAGATGGCAGCAATGGACCTCTTAACCATCACTTTGGCCAACACTCAGGCCACTCAAGATGAGGTTTCTTTTTTTGTTGTTTAAGCTAAGAGGTATCGGGATTCTAATACTACCTTACCCTTACTAAAATAGGAAGAATTTACAAACATGCTTTGTTTTAGATATAAAAGATAGCATCAATTTTAGTTATGCCCACACTTTTTCAGTTTAAAGGACAATATTTTCATATCACTTCAAATAATTTGATGCATTGTCGCTGGTCTAGTTTTTATAGTGGCAGGCCAGCAACAAGATTTTTGTATATTTTTACTATAGCAATATAATGTTTCATAATAACTTACCAAAAAAAATCTTAGTTTTTTTTTTAAATTCCAGCTCAATCCTAAAGAGATCGTAATAAAACCTTGTTGTGATTAAGAAATCAAAGATAAGATAGAAAAAATCTGTTACTTGAGTAAAGTGGTAAATTGAAAATTTTGTGGATTGGGAGTTTGATACTTCAACGTTCTTTTGGTTTAGGTAATCCGTATTTGCAATCTTGTGAGCCACATGAAAACTGACATTATCAAATGTGTCAACCGCATGTTAGAATATGTAATTCATACTTGTTGTATGATTGAGTTAATGACCTATTGAGCAGGTAGTTATAGCTAGATGACTTGAGAGAATAGGTCAAGGAGGTTGTTAGATAGTTTGTTGTGAGAAAGATTCTCTCCAACCAAATCTCCTAGTTTGGTGTGTGTTTGAGATATTTGCTCAACCTCTATTGTTATTATTAGAATAATTTAGATCTAATAAAGCTCTATATAATGAGCCAATGTATTGTATAAGATATTCAGTAATCTAATAGAGATATGTAATGATGTCTATCTCATTTGTTAATTTGGTATCAGAGCGGGTTGTCTAGGTGTGACTTCATCATGGGAGTTCCCAGGATCTTGAGAAAGCCTTGGAGGTTAATCTACTGTAGGTGTATATTAGGCGAAGGAGTAGAGAGTAGACAAAATCATTTTTTAGTGTTTTTTGGGCACGCGATCTGATTGTTTCCCTTGTGTGTGATTGAAGAAGAAGCTGAGTTGAGTATATTTGAGGATACTGTAGAGTGAAGCTAAGAGGAGACTCGCTGCCATAATCTTGCTAGAAGAGTCTTGTGCATGGTGCAAGAACCCAAGTCGAGTCGAAGAGGAAGAATCTGCTAGCTATCTTCGATGTCGCTACAATTTTAGTTGAATGTAATTTATATCACTGCCTAAGGGATGCGTCGAGCATAACAGCTGTAGTGTAGAGGGTTGCATCGAGCATAACAGTCGCCATGTAGAGAGATCATCCTCCTCTAGATATAAAGGATACAGATCTGATCGTTGTCGAATATTTGTGGCTACTACAGATCCTATCATTGTTGAAGTTTTCGTGCGTAGAGGATTGTTGTTGCTCAGATCATTACCTGGAGGTATTGTGCCTGAGTGGAGGAGAGAGGTATCATGGTATTGCGCCTGCTGCTTGGAAGTGAAGTTGTGGGAGTTGCTTTTATTTTATAAGGAACATTGCCCATGTGAATTAGGTGAGTTGCCCATAAGAGGACAATAGTGTAAAATCCGCTTGTGTATAAGAGAGGAGTTTCCATCGCTTGAGGTGGAGTCGCATGTTGAAGATGTGAAGAGTCTGTTGTTTAAGTGTAGACCAATGTGTGAAGGCTACCTGAGAAATTGCTTGTGTGTTTGTCCACCAGACCTTGGAGGAGATCATTGCTGTTGGAGTGTCTCTGCTATTTGCGTGGAGTGAAGTTGATGTTGCGTGCTCACCTGATGGATGGATCGCAACAGCCATTGTGAGAGACACAACCATTGTTTGTTGTTCACTGGAGATGTATGCTGCTATAGAGTGTTGATGTGTGCTACAGGAGTTGAGTGCTCATTGATCCAGCTGTCGAGTATTCATTATCCAATATATGGTGTTGGAGTATTCTGTTGTTATCTGTGTGGAATGTGCTACGTGCACGATTCCACCACAAGTAAACATATAGATGATATCGTTGGGTTTTTTGTTTTGTGAGGGACTCGGCGCAACAAATAGGAGATGAGTTTAGCATTATATGCTACCTATTGAAAGAAACTGTCGTCCAGAAGAGGAACACTGCCATCTGCCTACATAATCGGTTGATCTATGATTTGTCTTTCCACATGTGCTTTCATCCTGTGTGGGAAAGTAGATCTGAGTGGTGCTTGATTGAGTCATTTTTGAATTTTCAAGGAGATGTTGAATTCTGTTCGCATCTGTTCACTGGAATTGTAGGAGAGAGCTATTGTAGAAAGGAATTTTGCCACATATTGATTGTGCTGCCATTTGAAATTATCACCAGTGAGTGGTAGAGGAGGAGCCTCTCACAAACTTTAGGTCATTTAGAAAGAACAAGACGTAGTGCTGCGCGAAAGCTGGATTGAAGGAAAGAGAAAGGTTATCCGACTAGTGTAGAACAGTGTCTAATCTGTTGTTTATTTTTTGAAAGACATCTAATCCCTTTGCAAACCCATTGTGAAGATATGTCACAGGATAATTCTTCCATTCATTCGGCCTTGAGCTTATTCTCAGTCACTTTTGTGTGCAAAGAAGGGTGTGGGATCCATGCCCATTTCTGTGGTTAGTTCCAGATCTTGCGACCTATGAAATTGATGAGGATAGAATTGCGTTTTCTTTTTTGAATTGTAAATCAATAGCTACAAAAAATTGCCAATGAACCTGATGTAAAGGAGAAATCTCTGTAAACCCATGTGAATATCATTGTGTGCATGAAGGATCACCGTGAATCGTTGTATGTGACATGCATAGAGGAGATGGGTAGACCACTACGATCTTGAGGGCATCATTCTGTGTTGTCAGAGAAAACAGTGAGAAAGGAGAGGCCATGTGTGCATGTCGAGGAGGAGAAGATCCCACGTGGTGGAATATCAACACTATTGTCCGTTGTGAGATTTGGACAAGAGGCAATCTACTACTGTTGTGCTTACTTAATTTGTTGTGGTTGCACCTTTGTTGTTTGGTATTTTAAGTTTGCATGTTCATCGTCTTTGCTAGCGTGGTTTCTCTACCTGGCAAATGCAAGTAAGAGGACGTCAAAGCTTCCTCAAGGGATTATTGCACAGGAGAACCACCATTTGAAGTAGACGTGGAAAGGTATCAATGTATGATAAAGAGAGTTTGTCTAAAGAATGGTTAGAGATTATGAAGGAGAAGAAATTGATTAATGATTTGTTGATTGGAGATAGCACAGTCGCCTAGGGAGAGTTGTTGTTGCTATTATTGCTAGATCGGAGGGCATAAGTATCTATGGGAGCTGCCAGATCCATAAATTGATACGCAAGGGAATGAAGATTAGAGCCAAGGGAAGGTATTGATCCCTGTGTGAAAGTCGTGAGCCGTGTAGCGTGGGTGAAAAGTTCTGGCATTGTTTTGAAGGAATTTTGCAGCATTCTTGCTACACTGTGTAGAGGAGTGGTTGTTGTAGAAACCATATGGAAGTTCTTGTTTGGAGCGGCAGGTCCATTGGAAACTAGAGCTACCATTTTGTTGAAGAAACTATTGTTCATCCACGTGTAAGGAGCCGCCAGAGGAGCTTTCGTGAAAGACATGATCCATCAGAGGAGATGTTAGTTCCTATGCAGAGATTGAATGACAGTGAGTCTGAGAGGTAGTGTTGCTAGATGAGTCGAGCTAAAGGACTCATTGATGTATTGTTGATTGATCGTTGAAGAAGAGATTGTTGTTTCTTCTCATCGTCTGACAATTAAATCATTGTTGTCTCCTGCCAGATTTGGCTTGATCTCTGGAGTTAGAGCGCCACCCAAAATCTTATCGATGCATGGGGATAATGTTATCTAAAGCTAAACCATGGAGATCTGGAGCAATAAACGAGCCACAGTGTTGTGGCTTGTTGTATCCCATAAGGAGAATGCTCCTATGGAACTGAGTGTTTGTTTGGTTGTTGCTGTGGAAACAGTGACACGTATAAAATGTGTGCTTACAGTAGCCAAAGATAGAGATAGCTTCCAGCTAGAAGCGAGAGACAAGTCACGAAGGAAGAGGAAGCCCAAGGAGAGGGTGAGGTTGAAGGGCGTGTGACAAATCATTGTCCATGATATTGCAGAGGACTCATTTTTTGAGTTTTGGAGAGGAGTTGCAATTGCTGAGTAAAGGAGTCGTAAAGAGAGAGGTTACTATTGTTGGAGTTTGTTGTTGTTCACGCCATTATATGGAGGTTTTATAGTGAAATGAAGTGAGGTGTACGTGCTCATTCTGTTGGACTCACACATCCTCCAAATTAAGTCACAAAAGTGAGAAAGTGAGATTGAGTTGTGCTTATATTTCTTGTTTGATGGTGTGATGATAGTTATTCAAGTTCTGTGTGTGGTTGTGTGTAAGGTAGCTAGAGAGGTAGTGGGGGGGTCCAGAGGGCCCATAGTGATAATAGTGGAGGTCATTCAATGTAAGGTGGACTAGGTCCACTATATTATTAAATAAGGCCCACTATGGTAGTTAGATATAATAAATGTAAGAAGACTTCTTAGAAGGTTCTACTTCTATAAAATTCCTCCTCTAGAATGTTCTTAGGTGATGGTAGCACTATATAAAGGGGTTCAAGCAATGTAATGAGACATGAAGAGAAGTATTGTGTTTGGAGCGGGAGCTCAATAGGAGGATGCCCCCTCGAAGAGGCAAGTGAACA
>ML778931.1:706507-722910 GCA_009831015.1 Picea engelmannii | reverse complement strand
CCTCTATTTTTTTTCCCTCCCCTCGCTCTCACACATTCAAACATTCCTTGTCCATCCCCCCTCTCTTTATTTTTCTTCCCCCCTCTCACATTCACACATTATCTCTCCATGCCCCTCCTCCCTCTCTCTCTCCCCCTCCCTCCCACTATCTCTTCAAGATCTTTCTCTCTGACATATACCACCTCTTCCTCTCTCTCCTTATTGTTAGTCTCATTCTCACTCTCTCTTTCCCCTCTTTCTATTTCCCTCCTCACCTCCTTTTCTTTTCCCCTAGTTATACCTCCCTCCCTCTCTTTCCATCTAAAGTTGAGGTAGGTCTCATAATGAATAAAGGATAGGTGCAACAAAGAAATGTATCCTAGCTTGTAAGGTGAGTGTTAAGTTTTTCTTCATATTTCAATGGAGTACTTATACGAGTACTTATATGAACATGACCAATACCATGAACTAGACCTAGAAAATGACCTAGAACTTCCTAGATCCATCTAAGCCTACACACAACCTATACTCTACCCTTACCCCCCTCCAAAACCAATCCCTAAGTGCCCTATACTCTACTCTAGCTCTCTCTCCCACCTCTCTATCTCTACCCCCCTCTTGGTCTTCCTCTCCCACCCCATCACACTCAAAAAATCCATATCTATTTCTCTCTTTACCTTTTGAATAGAACCCTCGCTTTCTTTCTCTTTGTATCCCCCTCCCTCTCTCTCCCCCACTCTCCCCAACTTTCTCTCTTTTCTTCTATCTAATCCCCTTCACTCTTTTTCCTCCCTTCCTCTCACTCTCTCTCTCTACTCCCCCTCTCTATCTCCATGTCCCTCACTCACTTTTTCTTCCCCTCTCTCACACACACTCTTGTGACTTGATTGCCTTGTAGTTTTTGTTCATTTATGCTCAACGGGATTGCACACACATTATTTATGGGCATTTTTTGGTGCCAATCACACTCCACTACCTTATCTGTCTCAATCCCGACAAATAATTCCTGACATCTACACACAAAAATAACATGCACAGACAAGGTTTTCTTATTTTAGTTATGGTGTTTGATTCATAGATAATGTTTTTCTATTGCAAGACCATTTTGGGAAGAATTAGAAGACAAATTTGTCCAACTAGAATTAGAATTGTTGTTTTTTGTCTACTTGTGTCTTTTTGGAATTGGAATAAAAAATTGTCCAATTGGAATTGTTAGTTGTGTTTTACCAAGACAAATTTATCCAATTGGAATTAAAATTGTTATTTGTCTTCTTGTGTAATACCAAGAAAAATTCATCTAATTGGAAAGTGGAATTATTAGTTGTGTCTTATTTTTTAATACGAAGACAAATTTGTCCACTTGGCATTGAAATTGGTTGTGCCTTATTGTGTAATACCAAGACAAATTTGTGGTGGGGTGTTTGGAAGCCAATTTTTTTCTTTAAACATGGGGAACCGACAAATTCGATAGTGAAAGTACTCGAGAAAAAAGAAACCGATTGAAAATGTATAAGAAGAAAGAGAAAATGAAAATTTAGGTATGTCAAAGCGTAGGCTTTTAGAAGAGGTCAATCCAATTTCTAGCGAAAGAGATGGCGTTGTTGTTTCTCCTCCATCACCACTAGTAAATCATAGGAGGTTAGTAGAGACCAATCTATCTAGTATCTCATCAAGATAGCTTGTCTGGGATGCCTAGATGATGGAGGATTTTCTTGGCGTTGATTATACAATGGATGAAATTAGAGAGGCAACTGGTGTACAACATTGTGGTGAAGAAGTTCATGTGGTGCAACCTCTTGTTGGATAGTCAAACATTCCATAAACTATTCAATATCATATCCACTCTCCTCCCATCTTTGATCCACCAATGATTGAAGGGGAAATAACTGGAACATTGTTAACTCCATAGCATGGAGGTTAAGAGTGCCACTAGAACTAGAACTGGAACTGGAACATAGGGTATTTGTTCATCCCATACTTTGGGATGCTTGCTATAGTAGCCTCGAAGCATAATTACCATTGTTTGGTTAACAAACTTTGTATGTTTGTCGGTCTGTGGATGGAAAGTAGTGCTCCTCTTCAACTTGGTGTCCATCATTCTCCACAAACGTGTCCAAAAATCCCCACAGAATCGAGTATCTCAATCCGAGATAATGGATGTGGGTAACCCAAAGTGAACCCAAACATATCGAAATAAGAGATTAGTAGTCTTCTCAACAGTGATCTTCTTTTTACATGGCATTAAGATACACATCTTGCTGAACCTATCATCTACAACATACAAATAGTCATGGCCCTTTTTCAAAATCGGTAAACCCCCACAAAATCCATGGAGATACTTTCCCATGAATGGGATGGAACAGGTAGTGGTGAGTATAGCCCCAGTTTTCTATTAGTGGTGAGTATAGCCCCAGTTTTTCCTACCCTGAAATGCTCAGACACAAGAGAAGTGTGAGCTTCTCGTATTACATGGAATCATTCCCTTGTAGGAATACGTAACTTTCCAAGATGGTAGAGTAGTTTTTCCTGCAGGAAATAGTTCTCTACCCATGCACCATAGGTTATTTTCTTATATACTTCTTTAAAATATCCATTAATGGAATATTATTCCACATAGCTATCATGAGATAAGGAAGCATTCTTCAAAATAATGAAGCAACAATAGGAGGTCTAGAAAGCATATTAGCTACCTCGTTACTTGTACCCTTTTTCTACTTGATTACCAAATAAAATTGTTGTAGGAAATCCATCCATCTGTAATGTCGATATTGTTGTAGTTTGGTTTGTGCTTGGAGATACTGTAAGGGTTGATGATCTGTATGTATGATTGTTTCCTTCCCTAACAAGTAATGCTTCCATTTCTTTACATTTTGAACTAATGCATACAACTCTTTATCATGTGTAGGATAGTTAACAACAACTTGGTTAAAAGTTTCAGAGTGGTAATAGATAGGCTTAGGATATTGCATCAATACGGCGCCCATGGCCTATCCGCTGGCATCTGTCTCGATCTCAAAGGACTATTGAAGATTCAATAGTGCTAATACTGGTGTGGTACTGATCTTTTCCTTCAAAGTGTCGAAATATTTTTGTTGCTTTCCTTCCCACTGAAAAGTGTTCTTGACATTGGTTAAAGAATGCAAAGAAGCTACTATAAAGGAGAAGTTTGAAATGAACCTCCTCCAATACTGGACTACACCTAAGAAGCTCTGTATCTCAGTTACCCTTTTGGGCTTAGGCCAATTTACAATTACATCAATATTGGAAGGATCAATTTTTAATTGTCCTCCTCCTACAATATGACCTAAGTACACAAGTGCAGTCTTGCCAAAATCACATTTGGAAAATTTTACATACAAATTTTCCCTTTGCAAAGTATCCAATAGTTTCTTTACATGCCTCACATGTTCATCCCAAGTCCTACTAAATATAAGAATTTTGTCTAAATATACAATCACAAAATCATCTAGAAAAGGCCTGAATACATCATTCATCACACGCATGAAGGTTGTCAGAGCATTAAAAATCCCAAACGACATAACTAACCACTCAAACAATCCTTGTTTCATTTTAAAGGCAGTCTTCCATGCATCATGTTCTCTAAACCTGATCTAATGGTATCTACTGAGAAATCCAACTTACTGAAATAAACAACATTCTTTAATTAATCAAGTAAATCATCTATACGAGGAAGAGGGTATCGATTTTTCACCATGATTTTATTTATGACACAGTAATCGACACACATTTGCCATGTGTCATCTTTCTTTGGCACCATCATGATCAAAGAACCACAAGGAGATGAGATGGTCCTGATGACCCCTTGATCCAGTAAGCCTTGTACCTGCTTCTTGATCTTTGTCATCTCTACAACTGTCATCCTGGACATGCCCACATTAGGAAGAGGAGAATCCTGTTGAAGATGTGTTTCATGTTGGATTTCCCTCTTAGGAGGTAATCCATCTGGTTCCTAGAAAATATCATCATACCTAGAAATAATATCAATTAATTTTTTTTATGATCAGGATCACATCCTTGGAAAGCATTGGATGTTCTGACATCTTTCTCCCTTACGACCATGAGTACATATCTCTTATTAGTGTTTATGAGTGTCTTCATTTGTCCTACACTAACAAGTGTTGTGTTTACCCTCATGTTGTGAGCTCTAACAATATATTCCACTCCCCCCTTAGTAAGGTGTTATTTGTTATCATGATGAAAGAAGACATATTTTATATCATAAAGGTAAGGACTCCCCAACACTATGCCACATATATCAAGTGATACAACATCCAAATCCAGTTCATCAATCAAATTTGAAGCAATATCAATTCTGACCCTAGATTGTTTGGTGACATTGAGTTTTTCTTTATCACATACCCAACCAAGAGGATAAGTCTTTGGATGTGGTTTCATTTCAAGACCCATCTTTTTGACAAGTGCTTCAGATATCAAGTTTACTTGGGAACCCAGATCAAATAATGTATCTATCTTAGTGTGTTTAGATACAACTCTTATATGAAATAAGGCATTCCTCTTTCATTCATCATCATGAGATTCATTATTGGAATTTGAATTAACATGAAGGGAATCTTTAACTTGTACTTCAACCCCTGTGATATTTCCTTCGTCTCCTGAATCAGAACCAAGATCTTGTTGCACTATAGCAACAATTTTTGTCTTCCCCTTTCAACTGAACTTTTTTGGTCTCTTCTTTGGATGTAGTTTCCAATAGTGTTCATCATTAGGCCATTTTTCTTGCAATGACTGCAAGATGGCTTTCATTCTTCTCTCTTTACCATGGCGGTCTTATTGTCCTTCCTTTTAAACTTATTAAATGGCTTATGTGGGAGATTGGAAGGTTTCTTTGTGGGATCTTCTTGAACATGCTTTCCCCTATTCTCAAGGTGATTGTCTTGCACATAAACTTTGTCAATACTAGTGGGGTTAAACAATAGTAAAGTATGATGAATATAACTGTGAAGTGCACCAATATACTTCATTAAATTTTCATAAGAATCCAAAGGAATGTTTAATGCAAGAGATTTCTTCCTAAATTCTTCTGTGAAACTTTGTACACTTTGACCTTTACTTTGTCTTAAAGTATTTCATTCCATCATTGCTTTATATAAATAACCTAATGGATAAAATTGTTTCCTTATCACTGATTTAAATTCCGACCATGTGGAAAGAATATTACCACACTTACTTCTTTCATGAAGTTTTCTCTCCCACCATACGAGAGTGGTGCCTTCCAACTGAAGAGAAGCCAGTTGCACTTTAACTTCCTCTTGATCAATCTGTTGAACACGGAAATATACTTCAACCTGTCGGATCCAATTATCTAGCTTTTCAGGATTAACATCTCCATTAAACATAGGTAAAGAAAATTTTACATCAAGCTTTAATAATGGTTTCTTAAAATAGTCTTTATGGCTAGAATGATGAGAATGACGAGAATGCTCAAAGGAAGAAGAACTAGAACTTGATGGTGAATATAGAGGCTCAGGAGGGTCTCCTCCAACCCCTTGATTTACCAAAGCATGACCATGATCTTGGTTTGGTAGAGCATGGACAATGGGGTTGGAGAATGTTCTCTATATTTGGTAACGTTGAAACCTTATGGTGGTTGGGATGAAAATGGAGATTCAACACTATGTAGGTAATGGTGATTCAATACTATGTAAGTATATTGCAGTTATTTAATAAAGTTTAGAGTGGTACACAAAGGTTGGGGATCGCTACAACAACAAGCTCATGGAATGGAAATGTAGTTGAATTGAGAGGAATGAACAAGCTAGTGAAATGGAAAGGCAGTTGAATTGAGAGGAATGAAAAATACATATATATAGACAATAGTGTACAGTTAACACAATGAGTCGGTGTGCTTTTTGTGGATGACAAATTGATCTAGTTTCATCGTAAAGATGTATATTTAAGTTCGCAAGCATCTATTTATAAACGTAAAAGTTTCAATATAACTGTAACCCTGACAACCTTAAACTTAAACTTATTCATATATATATATGTAACCTTAAATTATACATATCACTTTAAGATCATTAAAATCTCTTAGTAATTGAAATTTAAATGCTATTGAAATAGAAGAGAGTAAACACATAAAAAATATATATATAAAGGAAAGCATAGACCAAAAGGATCTTACTTATCCAAATGTACAGTCTAATGCGTCATTCCTGATGGGTTACTCACTCCTACTCTAGAAACACTTATCCTTGTATTTCTCCTACTCAAGTCCGCGTCTGCAATCCAGGTGCATATGCAATCCAGGTACTTCAACTGTATGATTTCATGTTGTTGGAAATAGCTTCAATATATGATTTCATTCTCTTGGCAATCGTGTTGTTGGAAAAACGTCCCAATATATGATTTCATGCTCTTGGTAATCGTGTTGTTTGTAAGATGTCCCAAGGGTATGCAACAAAAGATATATAATTTCATGGTGTTTATAAAATATACATCGAAGGAAGAGTTACATTCACCGTAGCCATGAGGGAAATAAAACGTGGCCATAATTATTTTATGTCATGCATAAATGCCAACCAAACGTGGCATCCAACACATGATTAGAACGCGAGGGTTAATTGAAACACTAGCCTGGTAAAGTGAAAGGCCATGACATGACGCTTAATTGAAACGCTAGTGATAAAGTGAAACGCTAGCCAAAAGTTAGAAACGAAATGCACCTTTAAAAACTACATGAGTTAAAAAAGTAAAAAATTTAAGGTTAATTGAAACCCAACATCTCCACGGAATCCTTAATTGAAAAGATAGCTTCATAAAGTGAAACACCAATGAAACTTTAAAAACAAAATGCACACTTAAAAACTTAACGAGTAAAGAAAAACAGTAAAAAACAAAATATCGCTAGGACCCATCAATGTAAAATGAAAATGTAAATGTAAATATTAAAATTAAAGTAATCTTTGAATTTGCTATATTATGGTTCGTGGCAATTGATAAGTTGATCTAGTAATTTCTTAATCATGTTATGTAAAAGTGAAAAAGTAAACATGATTAACGGACTATTTCATAAATGCAAGAGAGTTAATTATGCAAATCTTATTCATTGATTTGAATGTAAGACGAAGAATATGCTAGCATCTTCAATTCCTGGCCATCAAATCAAATTTTGTAATTAAAAGGATGATTAATCCAGTTATTCCAATAGGGGGGATGCCTAAACCATGATCATGGTCAACCAACATAGTCAACCATGGTCATTTTCAACTAATGTATTAATATATTAATACTTTGGTATTATTAATGTAATACTTTGTTAGTATATTAATACTTTAGCAATGTATTATTTGATAACTTTGTTAGTATATTAATATTTTAGCAATGTATCCCCGGATGGGGTGTCACTCGGCTCATCGGGACAGTTGGCGGTTGAAGGTACAGGGAGCCGTAGCATGGCCACGCATGCCAGGCATGTGCCAAGGCCCGTCACCCTGCCCTGTATTTAATCGCTTACACTTCGGCCATGAATGGCATTTACATCGACGTCCTTTCGATGCACTTGCAAACGGTTTGGGCTATAATGGAGCTGCTCATGCTATTCGGGCTCATTCCGCAGAGGCACAGCAGTCACCCCTGGTGCGAACAAGAGCCCTTTCCTCCCATTCATTCTTTGCTCCACGTTCCCTCTGCAATTCTCTTCGCCTGTTCCATGCCGAGGCAGCGAGGCAAACCTCGGCGCGGTGCGCCGTGGAAGCCCCGACGTCCTTCGCTCTCCTCACCCGACACCTCCTCAGACGATTCTCAGCCCAGCTTTCAAATTGCTTCATCTCCGGTAAATCTGCAGCCTCCGCATTTCGGCTCCATGGCCATTATCCCAACTTCTTCCGCCACTCTGCATCGGCTTCACCCTGACCCCGGCCCCTCCCAACCTTCAGCCAGCAACTTGGGCCATGGCCAAACCTCTCCGAGTCATTTCAGTCCGCCAGCGACAGGCAGCCCGGCTCCCTTTGACAAAGAACAACTCCGGGACAACTTGGCCACTTTGTACACCCTGGTTTTCGAGCTGCGGCAGGAGGTTGCCGACTTGCACTTTCGGGTGGAGGTCACGGAGATTAAGGTGGCCGACTGTCTCCAGATCCTGGCTTCCCTGCGCGCTGCTTTGTTTCTGAATTCAGACGTAGAGGCCGAAGCTGAAGACCCCGGAATCGAGGGGGATGGAGTCGATGCGCGAGGATCTTCAGGCAGCAAGAAGGAGGCGATGCGGGAGGATAGTGTCACTGCAGCTGCTTGCACTCAGGAGCACGACGAGACCGGGCACTCTGCGCATGACCACGTGGATCTTCCAGCCACATGGACGACCTATCAGCCAGGTGTCTAGCATCTCTGTACTTAGTCTCCAGGTGTCTTAGTCTCCATGTGTCTAGTAATTCTGTACTTAGTCTTCAGACAAGTTAAATGTCCTATATGTTTTGTTTATGGCTTAATAGCCCAACTCTAACGGACCGGCCGGACTGGTTTCCTCCATGATGGGGCAGTCCGGTAACTGCGGCCTGTATGACTTGGCAATGTTGACCTGGTTTTTTTGGAAGCTCCTAATATAATACTACTTTTATTTAAAAAAAAATAAAATATTTTAGCAATGTATTACTTGATAATGTTCGATAGACCAATTCGGTTTTAGTGGACGTTAATCATCATCATCATCATCAATGTATTAATTAATTAATACATTACATTTTTAATGTATTCATACATTAATATGTTACATTATGCATTAATGAATTAATACTTTAATTTATATATTACAATAATAATGTATCGTTAATATAGTAACACTTTAATAATGTTTTACTAAATACATTAAGTTCAATGTATTATTACTTTATTAATGTATTAATATAAAAATTAATTAATATTTTACATTATTAATGTACCAATCAATTAATACATTAATTTATACACTAATGTAATCATCACTTTAATTTATACATTACATTAATACATTAATGCATCATTAATGTTACATTACATTATTAACGTATTGGTCAATCAATCAATGTATACATTAATGTGACAAACATATACATAGATCATAATGTGATGAATATATACAGACATTGCAATGTGACAAACATTAACATCGGTCGTAATGTGACAAACATAGCCCTGTCATCGCAATGTGACGAACATAAATGGATGTTGTAATGTGATGAACATTTCCCTATCGTTGCAATGTGACGAACATTTCCCTATCATTGCAATGTGACGAACATATACGTCGATCGCAATGTGACAAAAATATCCCGAAACATAGAGCTATCGTCGCAATGTGACAAATATAAACAAACATCACAGTGTGATAGACATTGTCTTTCTGTCGCAATGTAACAAACATGTCCTCGTGTTGCAATGTCATGCACATATCTTGATGTCGTATTGTGACAAACCTTTCCAAACGTCGCAATGTGACGAACACAACCTGATGTCACAATGTGATGAACAAAACATGATCAGGATTACAATGTAGTAGTGCCACAGTAAAATTTTGTAAAACATAATCAACATGGCCCACCATAATCAAACCCACATTGTCAATGAAGGTCAACCATGGGCATGGTCAATCATAATAACCTCCGGTCAACCATAGTTAACCATGGCCATGGTCAAGCATAGTCAACAATGGTCATTTACAATTAATGTATTAATGTATTAATACTTTAATAATGTATTACTAACATCTTAAAGGTCAATGTATTAATACTTTATTAATGTATTACTTTATCACTCCAGAAAACCATACTACATTAACAATCATCAACATGTCACTTATAGGAATTGAACCTCGGTGGAGAGGTTAACAACCAATCCTCCCAACTACCCAAGCTAGACCCAATTGACAATGGTGTATTTAATGTATCACGGATGTATTAATTGATTGATTTAATGTGTTGATGTATTTAATAATGTATTGAATGTATTATTAATGTATTACTTTATTTGCAGTGATTAATTAATACATTACATTATTAATGTATCAATCAATTAATACCTTACATTTTACATTAATGTAAATTAATACATTGTAAATAATCACCTTATAATTAATGTAATCTAATAATGTATTACATTAATGATCATCCCGAGATATGTTTGTGTTAATTAACAATAAGTACTTTATAAAAATGATTAATATAATTTTATGGATATCATTAATTTGAAAAGATGAAAAATCATTGATCTATGTATGTCAACCACTTTTATAAAATGTTACTATTTTATATCTATTTTATTCTTTAAACTATAATAAAATTATGAACGCTATTTCAAAATATAAATGATATTATCATGCTGCAAATAACCTAGCATGAATCCATATCTTTCATGCCAAGCGAGGTATCAAAACTTGAGATCCCAATATCAACATATAGGTGCTAAGATTGAGATTGGCATAGAAGTTTGGCAGGTCGAGTGCTTATACCTTAAGGAAAAATCGATTTTTCCTTAAGAATCGATCTGGATCGGATATCGGGGAATGAGGATCTTTTTCTCGGGGTCAAACAATTACACAATAGATAAATTTATGGATCCCATCTCTCATTTTATCACTCGTACTTTGTCTAGATTTCGGACAGAACTGACAAGTGAATCAGGTTTGTTAGCAATTCACGAATTGGAAGTGGCCGAATATAAAGCATCAGCTTCCCTACGATATCTTGCATGTTTACTGGTACTGCCTTGGGTCATTCCTATTTCATTACGGAAAGGTTTGGAACTTTGGGTTACAAATTGGTGGAATACGGGTTAATCTCAATTTTTTTTTTATTATTTCCATGAAGAAAATGTTCTGGAAAGATTTGAGAAAATAGAAGAACTATTCCTGTTAGAAGATTTGTTTTGGTGGCCATATTAATATGACCATTGATATATTTATATTTTTAACTTCTACTTTATTCAGCACGCAGGGATTACGGAAAGCTGAGTTTTCAACCTCGTAGTGTTTTAAAATTTAAATGAATAAAAAGATATACACGAATAAACGGACATCCACCCACGAACAAGGTGTGCAGCAGCTGGCTTCTCTGTAGCAATCAGGGTTGGAATTTGTATTTACTTTTACCCGTCAAACAAATTTTTTTTTTACGGTTTTGATTTTTAGTGTCCCATCAAAGAACGTTTTTATAAAATTTTGCCATTTAGTTAAAAGTTTTGATAATAAATTAAAATTTCAATAATAAAGTTATATTCACATTTTTAAACTTTGAATTTATCCCCACATTAATAAAGTTATATTCACATTTTTAAACTTTGAATTTATCCCCACATATATATATCTAGTTATATTTATATTTGAGCAGAATAAAATAACTACCATATATACATTTTTAACCTATAAATAACATAAACAATTGAGAGTGGCCAAGAATAAAAAACTATAAATTAAATATCAACTGGGCTCAAAAATCTCAAAATATTAATCAAGAACCAATTAAGTACTAAAAAAATAAAATGAGTCAAACTCTCAACATGGAATCAATTAAACATAAAAAAAAATGTGCAATGATTCAAAATTAAAATGGATCCAGCGTGAGTTAAACACCAAGACAAATAAAAAAACTCTCAAAGTGAGTTGCTAAAAGGTTAATGATGGATCCATTTTCCTTTATAATTTTCTAAGCAAATAAGATGAATCTATGAATTACAAAAAACAAAGTAAAGAAAGAACCAGAATTACAAAGACAAAGTAGAGAAAGCACTACATAGAGGAACAGGTATCCCCAAATAGATTGTAAAGTTTTGACAAAAAAATGCTGCAAGGTGGCTATGGCAATATCACAAATTACTGGCTAGTGCAACACTTAGAATTAAACTCATTTAATATTTATGTAAAAAGATATTTTAGTATTAAAGTGTATAGTATTTATTGTTTCTTAGTTGTATTATTCTAGCCAACCTGTTATATCCTCTCTAAAATGTGAAAATGTAGGACTGATACAAACTAAAAGGAAAACTGATATACACTAAAAGGAAAACTCCCATAAAAATGAGATCCAAGTAAATTTATACTTTAGTTAAAGCAAATGCCAAGTGCAACTTAACTTTGCCAAAATCATAACTTGACATTGTTTAAACTCAAAATCCAATTATAAATACCGAAGAGGAAGGCAGATAAGATGAGACATAAATGAACAACTCCATGGTAAAATTTAGGTGGGTTTTCTTTTTCAAAACACTTAACATCACATTCTGATTTTTTATTCAAATTAAAAAAGAAATTTAATCAAATAAAATTTAATTTCCTAAAAAACTCTATTCTCAAAATCAAAATCAATCTGTATGCAATGTCAATCTTACAGCCTTATAACATTCATATAAATATAGTGTTATAGACATATACTAAGTTTTATATTTCTTAGAGTTGAAAGAAAATGCATATGCAATAAATAAATTCCAAAGATAAAAATTATCAGAAAAACCTAGTTGTTGAATGGTGCTTAAAATTTTAATTCAATTACATTTTGTCTAATTTTTAGCAAGATGACAAAATATAAATAAAAAACCAGAAAATACAACTTTTAGCTTTCAAAAAAGTATGCTTTACCTCAAAATCTATCCTTGAATGTTTTCGAATATTCCATCTCTTTCTTTCTTTTAGGCCATGGTTATCTTTTATTTATGCCCTTCTACTTTCACCCAAATGTGAATGTTCCTCGTACCCAAGTCACTGATTATAAATCTATGGCCAGTAATTTCTGTTTCGGAAAGGTTATATCTGTTATTTATCCTCTTCTATTTTCACCCAAATGTGAATCCTCCTCGTACCCCAAGACACTGATTATAAATCTATGGCCAGAAGTTCTTTGTTGATTTCATTGACAAAAAGAGTTAAGATGCCTGAAATCAATGGTATGAAAATAAGCCCTGCTACACTCCACTTCTTATTCCACCAATGTTTTCGGCAGTAAGTATCAAAAAACCATTTCTCTACTGCATTGAAGTCTACGAGATTTTACCTGGTTAATCAAAACTGAGGTCGGTGGATCTTTGTTATAAGAGTTAACACTCCATTAATGACCATCCGTGAGTTAACACTGCATTAACAACCACTCGCTTCTAGGTCAGCTGAGGTGACGGATAGAAAGTCCAACCCTCCCAGCGTATATCCCCGCCCCAGGTAAAAATTAATGACGGTTTGAAACATTATTAAACGTCAAAAATCCAGTTTAACAAGTAAGCTGCCCGTTCGACTAAACGGTTTGACAAAAAATTCAACAGTATTTGACCGGCAAAATGACCTATGACGGACATTTTGCCCGTCAAATTCCAACCCTACTCGCAATTGTCTGATCTGAAAACGACTAATAAGCTCTAAATAAGATCGATAGAGGGTTTACCCAAATTTTCGACACATATAATATTCGAGATTGGAGAAGGCGGTGTCATCTACATCCAACACCCACGCATCCTTACCATGGCCGACCGGCCTAATTTCTGCTGTGTAAGTAACGTTACAGTCGATTGCGGTTGCCGGATCTCTTTCGTACTGTCCATATAGCATGTATGCTGACCGTACGTCAAGCAATCTTGGGGAACGGTCCACGAATTCCTGAAATTATTCAATTCTACGTTCAGCCTCCAGCTTAAGCAGTCCGTATTCTTCTGGTCAGCGACAATTGTATTGATGAACAATAATGCAAGAAACCTGCATGATATGATAGCGTTCCTATTCATGATATTGCTGTTCAATGTACAATTAGGTTGTACGCGAATTCAGAATTATGTCTATCTAGACTTATGGCTTATAAGCTGTATGTAAGACCAATTCTGACAATGGACCAATGAAACATACGTTCAAACCTTCAGGTGAACTTTTTGACAAAATGGGCTATGATCGTAGCAGCATTTTTGTTAAACAATGTTACTAGGTAGTATATACCTGTCGAATATAATAATGAAAGTATTGTTTAAAGAGATAGGGAGAGAAGGAGCATGTATGAAATGACAGAAATATTTATTACAATAACATTGGGGGGAGTGAAGGCAGCAATAAGCAATAAGACTTCAAAGTCTTTGGTCAATAAGATCTAAATGACATTTGAAATTTAAAATAAATCATTATTTTTTAAAACTTTAATTAAAAAAGTGTATATTTTTTGGTAAACCACAAATTAATAAAAAATCAAAACTAACTCAAAACTATATACCATAACTATGACAAGTATAATAATTCAACACATCAAAAACTACCAACCAATAAAAGCATTTAATGAGAAAGCCATCGGATAACTTCACGCGAGTCTTAATCGCAGGGCCACACCTCGAATACTTTGTTCCCGAATCCCCACTACTTTTTACACATCTATGGTACAGTCCATTGCAGTACAGATTATTTGGGCCAAATGGGCCAATTACACGCAACACTATTCAATCTACCCCGTCCACTCATACTCAAACAATAGATTCAAGATATATGATTGTCATATTTCATATGGAGATTACCATTAAGTTTGCTTGTACGCAGAGAGCGAATGAAATTCTTGGACGTTTTTTACAGCGATAAATTTAAGCTCTGCACGTAATTTAAAGGTCACGGAACTTGGAAATCCGATGGGGTCATAAATATTTATTTTCAACAGACAATAATGGTCAGTGAGATTCTGGAGACTATAATCTTATCATCTCGCGCATATTTTCAATGATGTTAGACTTGCGGAATCAGTGGGTGTATGAAATATTGTGCGCGAGTGGATGTGCAGTTGATTACCGTTCATTGGCTAAGGAAAAATCTCAGATGAAGGTCATTTGTGTGAAAAAACGTGAAGGAATATAACAAATTGGAAATTCACTTTGTTAGCGATATTTCTTGTCATGGGCTCGAGATCATCCGGGTCTGCAAGTTGCACGAAGTGAGCTCGAGATCATCCGGGTCTGCAAGTTGCACGAAGTGATCAAACGCAGCGCAAGAGAATACGTGTTTTTCCGAGTAGCAGGCCAAGCAAACAGGCAGAATGTCGTCAGCAGCCACAAGGAGTGTGTGCAAGGGACCTCGTTGAGGTCGAAGAAATCAATTAAAGCTCAGGAAGGGTAGGCCTCTGAGTCGTTGAAGATCAGCATAGTTAAGCGTGACTTGAAGTTGCGAGAAGCGTCGCAGGTTGGCAAAGAGGCAAAGGTCTTGTGGTAGAGATCAGTGATCTCGCGATCTCGGGAGTTCGCAGGCTGAACACCCAAGTTTTTGGTATTAAAAGTCGCGAGACGCGAGGTCCCGAGAGAATCTCGAGCCTGGGCCCGCAGTATCACCGAAGTATTTTCAGCCGTCCATCCGGAGAGGACACATGGTACGCGATTAGACCCCTCGCCTTCTCGCCCATCGCGACTTTGAAGTGTAAAGGCTAGCTCCTCTCAGTCGCGAGTTGCGAGGTCGCGAGGACCCGGGCCCACAGTAGTATCGGGTGGAATCTCAGCCGTCCATCCAAAGCAGGCACGTGGTGCGCGATTAGGCCCCTCGCCTTCTCGCCCATCGCGACTTTGAAGTGTAAAGGCTAGCTCCTCTCAGTCGCGAGTTGCGAGGTCACGAGGACCCGGGCCTACAGTAGTATCGGGTGGAATCTCAGCCGTCCATCCAAAGCAGGCACGTGATGCGCGATTAGGCTCCTCGCCTCCTCACCCCTCGCGACTTTGAAATAGAAAGATTAACTGCCCCCATTCGCGAGTGCCGAGAATGCTATGAGACTAAGCATGTGGTCATAGCCGTGGTCACTTAGGGGTGATATAAAGAGCCGCGTAAAGGCCGAAGTGCCTGGTCTAGCTGCAGAAGGTATTACTGTGTTCTCTAGGCGCCCATTCAACTTGGTCTCAATCCTAGTACCTGCTCGAAGTGAATGAAGAAGAGAGAGGGTGGTTGAAGTCTCCCCTCATGCATTATGTGCGAAGTATGGAGGGCCTGGCAAGCGGTCGGCTCGAGGGGGTCCTGTGTACTCAGTTCTCCAAAAGACGCCATGCCAAAGTCCTCGACTCGACAGGGAATTCTGCGCACGCTAGCTCAGCATTTACTGGCTCAGCTACTTTTCCCCGCAGAAGTCATGCGAAGTTAAGATGGTGCCTGTCATGGGCGCGCGATCGTCCTAAGTCTGCATGGGCAGGCTATCAGAAGCCACGCAGACGCAATTGTTTATTGCAGCGTCTTGTTTTTGCTACTGCTGTTGTTTTGAGTATATGTAGGCATTTTTGCCATTTTGTAAGGGATCGATGGTTGAGTAGAGCTCCCTGGTTGTAAAATTTTAATGAAGCATTGTTGTTCTAGTTATGTACGAGCTTTGGAGACTTCTTGCCTTATGGATGCCAGTTTCTATCATATCTTTGTTTACACTGTATTAGAGCAGCTCGGAATTGGAGGATCTAGTCGAGCTGTAACTATTATAGGATGATGTTGTAATGGATCACTG
>ML778931.1:675334-698101 GCA_009831015.1 Picea engelmannii | reverse complement strand
GGATTCCAGACCTCCTCTGTCCTTATGAACCAGACTCAGTCCTTGAGTTAGAGTGATACCTCCTAGAGCCGTTATCTCCATTTGATCACCCTTCATAAACAAATCGTGACATAAAACTGATGGGCGTTGGGCTCTGCTCCTGCCAGTAATCCATCAGTGACTTCTAACGCTAACACACTTAAATATGTGTTCGCCATATTTTAGTGCTGAGCATGAAGCATATTGAACAGGCCACTAATTTAAAGTTATCCATACTAGTCATCTTCGAGAAGTAAGTATATTTTTCATCAATGAATTTCATATATTTTCCACATAAATCATACTACATGTACTTCATATATTCGCATAAATCCTACATTTACGAGGAAATATCAATGTTTATCTCGGTGATTTTTACTGTGACTATCAAACAGTTTTCTTAACAACATTCCAAAAATGGATGGTGTCATGTTTCTGAAAGAGTGTTGCCTTGAGTATTAAATAACAGGAAATGAATGTTGAAAAGAAAGTCATTTCCTTTATCATAGTTCGAAATCACAGAAACCATGTTTTCCTATAGAAACAAACGGAACACCATTTGAATCATTACAAAGATAATAAGAAGTAAAAGTAACACCATTAAATGATTATGAAGATAAGAAGCAAAAGTAAGACCATTTGAATGATTAAGAAATTAAAAAGTATAAAGATAAGAAGTTGGTAAGATAAGAAGTAAAAGTAAGATAATTTGAATGATTAAAAAATTAAAAAGTATATAGATAAGAAGTAAAAGTGTATATTGATTAAAAAATTAAAAAGTAGAAAGATAAAATGTAAAACTGTATGTGGATTATGGTATGTTTCAAAATCATTTATTTTTTTAATTATTATGTTGTTTGAATTAATTATATTTAATTATTTTGATAATGTTAATTAAAGTTATTATTTTTTTTTATATAATAATTATTATATATTGGAGGTATAACATAAAAGTTTATGTGCATTATGATATATTTTAATTTTTTTTAATCATTATGTTCATTGAAGTTATTATTTTTAATCATTATGATTATGTTAATTGAAGTTAATAGGGAAAGGTAACATCATTTGAATGATTTGATATAATAATTATTATATATTGAAAATACAAAATAAAAGTTTATGTAGATTGTGATATATTTCAATTATTTTAATCATTATGTTCATTGAAATCGTCACTCTTAATCATTATGATTATGTTAATTGAAGTATTCATTTTCAATTATTATGATTATATTAATTGATGTTACCATTTTTTAAAAGTGATTTTATTAATATAATAATTATTATATATTGGAAAAGTATAAAGATAAGAAGTAAAAAATTATTTAGATTATGGCATGCTTTAATTGTTTTAATAATTATTTTAATTGAAATCATAATTAATAATTATTTTAATTAAAATCATAATTTATAATTATTATGATTATGTTAATGGAAGTCATCACTTTCGAAATGCGATTTTATTAATACAATAATTATCAGAGATTAGAGATTTTAACAAAGGTTAAATCTCTCTCTCTATATATATAAACCACAAACTAACATAGATGACGTAGAAATATCTACGTATGGCCACGTTCTAAAAAGTTTAAAAACCATGTATGATATGGCACGGTAGAGAGAAATGGAAACGCACTACGCAGCTCTTTAGAAAACGCATGCACAAAAAGATTTTTAAAAAGAAACATATGAGCGAGAAGAAAATTGCCTATCCTTGTTTAATAAATAGTTTTATAGCTTATAAAACATTTATAAATAATTTTATTGCTTAATAAATAGTTGATGGATTATAAAATATTTACAAATAAATAAAAATTAATTAATATAATATAAATGGTTTTGATGCATTTATTTATATATTTTATTTGGTTATTTAATTGAGAGAATAGTGCCCAAGTTGTCAAGAAGAGTGGTAGTTATCCATTTTTAAAGTACAAAGGTTTTTTACTTTCTCAATAAAATGTGGAAAAATGTCATAAATTGTTTATTGGGAAATTCATTTTGCTTTTGTTCTTGATGTTCAACATAAGTTTTCCCACGTTCTCAACAAGATGTGGAAAATTGTCTTAAATTGCTTATTGGGAAATTCATTTTGCTTCATTTAGTTGTTGTTCCTGATGTTCAACAAAATAAGATGTTGTTGTTAGTGCAGTGAATCAAAATAAAGTTGAAAGTCTAGAATGTTATCAATAGGGTGGGACACTTGAACTAAGTATTTTTCAGTTGAGATGGAAAATCATTTATATGCTAGAGAATGATATATTGTCCTTAATACTTGAGCTTGTGATGTTGTTATCCCTTGAAACACCCCTTGTCTAGGTACAACCAGATGTGATCACTAGGATAAAAATATGTGGGCATGAGACGATGATATTCCAAAGCCTCATAATGCACTTGAGACACTTTGAGAGCACAAATGACTTGGGCATGAATCTAAGCTAGTCCCTAAACAAAAGAGGATGCATTGTATTGTTACTTGAGTTGGTGTTAGGAGCTCGAATGCTAAAGGGTGAGATGCAATTCATAAATTTCTAGGGGATGATAGTCATAACATGCCTCAAAGGGGGGATGGACATTAGAAACATTGATAACATGATTATAAATATGCTAGAGAACATGTAAGAAAACATCCTATTGCTTGTTTTAGGTGTAATAAATATGGAGGGTGTGGATGAGGATACAATTGACTACATCTATCTTCCCATCACTTCAGGGATGAAAGGAAACAAAAAATGCAAGTGACACCTAGTAGCTGCCACAAGGTTTTCCAAAAGTTGTTAAGGAAATGAGAATCACAATCAAACACGATGTTTAAAGGAATGTCAAAATGAGATTAGATGGTGGGAAAGAATAACTCAGTGGTCTGGTAGGACAAAGTGTTCTTGGTGCATGGAATAAAGATGGGCATCTTGGAAACATGACAAACTACTACAAAAGTGCATTTGTGTTTCCAAAATGTCATGGAAAAGTCGTTGAAAAAATCCAAAGATAAGGATTCCCAAGGCTATGATGGAATGTGTAATGTTTAGCAGAGACCTTGTTTATCATGAGAAATCTTACTTTGGATATAAGGAGGACAGGATGAATAAAAATTTCAACCTGGAAGTGCTTACAGGGAAATAAAAATTGATTTGCTAGGTGCTATAGATAGTTTTTCAATTTCCAAACTGGGGGCCATAGATAGAAACATGGGATTCCCAAATGAGGAGCATGTGATATGGAGTCTATGAGACACAACACAAAACCACCCATCTTGAACTACTTAGTCAAAGAGAGGATTCTAATTAACCTTGGTGGGATGATGGAAAGCTTGCCATATGATCCCAAAGAAAGAATATTTAGCATAGAGGTGCTTCAAATCAATATAAAGCCTTAAGGTTCCATCTTTATAGTGACCTTATTCTTTATAGTAACCTTTATTCAGCTGTTTGAAATCAATACACAGCCTTAAGGTTCCATCTTTATTTTTCACACACAAGACTGGGCTCCTCAAGGTGACACACTTAGGCATATATACCCTGTCTTCAATAGTTATTCTAACTACAAATGAAACTCTTTCAATTATGGTGTTCCCATTATGCAAAGTTTCTTGGACACTCAGGCAGCACCTGACACCAAATCAATAGAGAAATCGATATACCTCTTTGGTGTAAACCCTAGGATTTCCTCAAAAACATCTACAAAATCTTTCAAGACAAGATGGTATTTAAGATTTGCCACTTTAACACTAGTTGCCTCTTCAATGTGGACTACAAAAATTTGACATCCTTTCCTAAAACTCTTCTTCAACTGCATGGTTGAAATTTATCTAACAACCACAACTCTTGTAATGCCTTGAATATTTCCTCGTCGTCCCTCATCATCAATACAGGTTATTGTCTTGTTGTAACAATCTATTCCAACGTGGTTCTTTTTTAACCAATCCATGCCAATTAGACAGTCATATGAACCCAAAGTTATAATGTTCACATCTACCCTTGTGTTGACTCCATTCATGTCTATCGAACAATGCTTGACTAACTCATCGATCTTTCTCTTAGCCCCCATGGCTAACTGAACTAAACAAGATTTCTTGCTTACTCCATTGCAAGTGAAATGTTTCAATAATGTTAGAGTTTATGTAATTATGGCTAGCTCCATAATCAATTAAAATTGATATGGGATGGTTATAATTCTTACCTTCCACTTCAATCATGGGTGATCGATAATCTACTTTCTTTTTGTCCAAGGTTTCATAAATCCTTAGGTTGCTCCCTCCAATATATTCCATTATTTCAGCCTCTTGAATGTTATGGACAATTCTCATTCTTTCTCCTTTTTGAGGGAATTCCTTATACAAGTTATTCCCTTCACATACCCAACATTGTACAGGTTGTTACGTTGGCCTTTTCCAAAAAGAATCTATTGTCTTGTGTTCATTTTTGGCTGACTGGCCTTGTTGATTTGCTTGAGAGTTATTCATGAAAAAGAGTGGCTTAAAACTTTTCTTCCTTTGCAGCTCCATCTATCCTTTCATATTATCATTCCAAGTCTTTTGAAATATTGGCCTCCGTCTTCTTTTCTCATAGAGATTCCTTTCTCTCCTTATGGTCTCCTCCAAAGTCTTGAGGTTATCATATTGAATCTTATCTCTGTAGAAGGAGGGAAACCCACTAAGAAACCTTTGGATTTTACCTTCTCATCCTTTATGAATTCAACATATTTCAACAATTCAAATAATATATTTTTGTATTCGCCCATGGACATGCTTCCCAACTTGATTTCAAAGAACTCTTTCATATTCCTCTCATAGTAATGCTCAGAAAAATATTTATCTTGGAAATATCCTTTGAATTCCTCCATGAGACCCTCTTGTCATCAAGATTCTTGGATTTCTTAAGCTGATCCCACCACATGGTTGCCTTTCTTTGCAAGTGGTAGATTGCAATTCTTGTTTCTACCTTGGAGGGGTAATCATGCAACTAGAAATATTTCTTCATTTCCAATAGCCAGGTCTCAACCCCTTCTTCCTTCCTATGCTCACCATGGAAATTATGTGGCTTGATATTTCTAAGTTCACCCTACAAGATGTATCCCTCATGCCTTCTCCTTTGGCCCTAAAATAGCATGGTCTATCCTAGTGTAATTCTTTGGGGAATGATGGTGCTTTCTCGTACTCCTTGATTGTTCCCATGACCATATTCTCTACTATGGGATTTGGATGTTGTCACTTGCCTAGCACTAGCTTCTTTCCTTGTGCCAGAGTCCTTTTTGGCTTAGTTTTGCAACATGTTCAAGATCCAAAGTATTTCCTCATGATCCTTTATAATGTTTTCATTATCAATGCTATAACTTTTCACTTCTCTCTGCAGGCTCCTCATAGTTACAAGATATTTCCTATCTCTTATTCCATTTGATACTTGTAGTATTCCCCATGCTGACATGAAAACCTATGAATTCCTCTTCATGGTTGTAGGATCCTTGGGCATATTTCATTGCTAGGTTCCTCATATAAAAAACAAACCTCTTCTTTGAAACTCTAATTATGTAGAAAATGTGCATGCAAACAATTTAATTTAGATGAAAATAAATGCATATACAATTTGGAAACGAACTCATAATTTTTTCTTCCCTTTAATGCCACCAATCATATTCTTTTGAGTTGATTGTAGAATTTTCTTCTCAAAATAATTTTCTAGGTTAATAGATGGATTCTCCTCCTCAATACATTTCCATTGACTATTTATTTTCCCAATTCTGAGTTCATAGAAGAAAGTTATGGTATTTAGAAGTTTTGACCATTTTCCCTTTTTCAACTCATCCTGCTACATGTGTCTTCTTTCTCTCCCACCCCATTTTTGGATACCCATAACTCAAATTTGGCTCCATGGATAACTTCTACAGTCCATAAGCTTTCCATAGGCTACTTGTGGGCCCCAAAATGATTCTTGAGCTAGGATTTATTCCCTCTACAAGAAATTTGGTACTAAATTTTACCCTTGATTGTTTTGGCTATAACTCCTTCATAAAATATTCATTTGGCAAACAATTGAGCTTACTGGAAATATCTCTTTGAGATATATCATTTTAGAAGAAGAAATGTTGTGACTTAGAAGGACACATGGTTTTGTACAAATTTTATTTTCTAAAAACATTGTTTAGGCCCTTAAAAATACCCTGCAAGATGAAGACCTTCAAAAATATGGAATTTTTTGTGGAAAAAATCAATAATTTACTATTTTAACAGTATTTAGATCCAACCCATTGATCTCAAAATGAGGATTAATCCCAATCATTTATCTTATGGGCCTTGTCAAGCTATAGATAGACCTTTATAGACCTATCATAATTGTTCTTTGGAGCCTTCCCATTCGAAAGATTTAAACTCTGGCTACGAGAATTCCCAAAACTCGCAGTATGAATACTTTCATACTCGCTACAAAAATCATAGTCCAACACACTCTCAGACTCCCTCCAAACTCATAGTCTGAAACCCTGTCGGACTCCCTATCAGAAACCTTCCTTGAGACCTTCGAAGGAACTTCTCCAAAATAACATCACCGACAGCCTCCTTTCGTAGACTTGTACATGACTGCTATGTGGCATTCTCTTATTCACCCACACTGGATGACGTGTCCTATGACATGGCACACTATAATGTTGGCTTACATGGAATTATCCTCCTCCCTCCTTCCTTTCAAGAAAACATTCTCATCCAATAAATAAAATGGTCAGACATTGTGTCTATCAATGACCGCTATCATCTCGGGCCCCCAAACTATGCACTAGTTACCTCGGTTGGATTGAATCCCTTGGAAAGTGAAATTTCCTTTCCTCGAGCCTTCTAAACAGTTCTTTCTAATTATACTATTATGAGAAATCCAATGGCTATGAGAATTGTTGATCAATGGCCAGGATCATTTAAGGATTATGCCATCAAACTCCCTTCTTTGAAATCAACCTTATGCCCAAATTGAGACCTTCTGAAACCATCCTTCCAAGAAGTCTACAGATGAGAACGAATCTGACTGACATGACGACTCTTGTTATTTTAGGCTTGTGCCATCTGGATCCTTCATTCGGACACAACCCCACACCCAACTCTAAAGTCTTTATAAAACCTTCTTGCTGAACGAACCCTCTATGATTAAATCTCAACCGTTGATTCTTGAGGTTGAATAAATCTAGGCCATTGATTTCTAAACTTCACAATTGCAATGAAACTTACAGGATTTTGACCCTCTAGGAAAAAATCAACTCCAAAAATTGCAACTTAACACCATAAGTTACCTTCTTTGACTATTCTAAAGCACTCAAGCTAAAAAAATTGCTCATAATTTGGGGATTTCACTTCTATTCACCATTTTCCCCCAAATTTGTCACAGGATGAAATATGAAACCACAAATTTGCTCAATTTGTGTTGGATCCAGGCCCATACAAGCTCAGTGTTGAAACTTGAGCTTTGATGTACCATTTTGTAACATCCCCTAGCTTAACCAGGGGACATTATTACGCATAATTAAACATAAAACAAAATTTTGTTTTACTAAATAATTCTTGTAGCTTACCAACTCCAATTTAAAATCCTTTTTTCAACCAATTTGTGATACCCATAATTATATAAAACTACAAAATTCTAAACAAGAATCTATGCAATTGATAAAATGTCTATAACAATATATAAAGACCATTCTCAGTCACAAAGTAAATGTACAACCATGAACTCATAAATAACTCGACAAAATAGATAAACAGTTATCTTTTATAAAAAAAAAATCCAACCATCTACTTGGGAAGGACGTTCCACCCAACCATACACCTATTGTTCCAAATCTCAACATCATCTCACCCTAAGCTAAGGCTAGGAATCCACAAAAGAAGGGTGTCTTTAACAGTCCCTCATAGCTCAATATCATAAAATCCACTAGTTTTTTCTTACAACTATCTTGAATTCCCTTCATCTCTCTTCATCTTGACCTACCCAACACAAGGAATGTACCCCTTCACTTCTCTCAGTCCATAGGGAATCTCATTCATTCATCATGGTCTCTCTGACATAGGTAGCTAGGAATATCTCAGCTGGGAACTCAAGAGAACTCACTTTTAGGAAAAACAACAACAACCACTCGTTGATATAATGCAACTCACCCAGGAGTTCACTCTTAAGGCCTGACAACCTAGCTCTTCTATTTCCAGCTCCAAATAGACTCCAATATACTCCAGCATGATCCATAATTCACCCAACCTTGTTGTTCCATATCCCAAGCTCTTCTTCCCTATTTTTTCTTATGGTCATGTTGTTGGTTTCTTTTTGTCACTTAGGTGAGCAAAACTATTACCCTTGATTTCCTTGTTGGACTAGAAAAGAAACACATAACAATGGTTAGTGGGTTAGTGAACCTCCAAGTGAATAAGCATGTGATAAAACAAGAAGAGAATGAGGAAACAAGACTATGTAGACCTCAAGAGATTATATAGAAAATGAGGAAACTTAGGTATAGATTTGATGGTGATACCTGCAGTCTTGTTTTGAAGTCTCTTTAGATAGTAGGGAAAGACGATGAGGCGTTTTCTCACCTTGATTCAATGCGGTGGGCAGGCTGTGAGTCAGATTCTCAGAGATTTGATGTATTGATTTGGGGTGCCTCTGAAATTAGAGATGGAGATGGGGCATTGCAAATACTCCATAAAATGATAGTGTGCGAAGGCTTACTTCCAAAAAAGATACTTACACTACAGTTATTCAACACTTGATAGGATTGGAGTTTGTGTAAAAGCTCACTATAGTTATTCGACACTTGATAGGATTGGAGATTGTGTAAAAGATTACTACAGTTATTCGACACTTGATAGGATCAGGGATTGTGTAAAATCTTATGATAGGGTGAATTTTCTCAAGGAGAGAGATTATCCATTAGGTTTTCACAATTACCAAATAGTGTGATGTGTTATTTATTACCGTAGGACATTTTCAAATTCAAATGTATTGTGGATTGAGTGACTTGAATTATGTGTGAAACCTAATTTGATCTTAACCTACTAACATATTGGGAAGAGCGCGTTGATTCCATCACAGGTTTTCACTATTTCAACAAGAGCCTTCCTGGCAGCATCAATAATGAAGAATTGGACATTATTGAAATGTTTATCTGACAAACAATGCTCAGCTCAAGGCGCATGCAATCTTGGGTATTCCAATGCTTCTCCTTGCACTACTATATTTTTCTTGCATCATCAATAACAAAGAATTGGACATTATTGAAATGTTTATCTAACAAACAATGCTCAACTTAGGTCGTATGAAATCTTGGGTATTCCAATGCTTCACCTTGCACTACTATAATTTTATATTGGTAATGTTGACTTTCTACCTGAATTAAATACTAGCACAGCCACATAATTATGGTTGATTAACACGGATAGGTATATTTAATTTACAAACCATAATTCTAGCATAAACCTTAATTATGGTTTGTAAATGAAATATTCCTATCGACGTTCATCAACCATAATTATGCAGTTGTGGTAGTATAATTTCATTGAATGGGAAAAAACAATATGTTTAAATGTTTTGTCTCCCTTGCTAATTGATTTTGTAGAATATAATGAATTGTATAAAGTAAATGGCCTTCTTGTAAATGCTCTCATAATCATAGCCAAATAGCTTGGTCACCCATTTTTGTTGCACCGGGGATGAAATTCTTTTTTCCAGGAAATACTTGAGACTCTGATGATCAGTTTTTATTTGGAATCATTGACCCAATAAATAAGGATGTCGGAGATCGACAACATGAAGAATAGATAAAATTTCCTTTTCAGAAATGTATTGGCCCAAATGTCTCTCTGAAAGTTGTTTTCTAGTGAAGGCCAAGGGCCTTCTATCTTGCATGAGGACAGCTCCAATTCCATTCCTAGAAGCATCACATTCCAATACGAATGTCTTTGTGAAGTCTGGGAGGGATAGAACACGGGTCGAGCACATAACATCTTTTAAGGCATGGAAGGCATGATCGACAAGTGAAGTCCAACCGAAATAATTATTTTTAAAGACATAAGTGAGAGGAGCTGCAATCTTTCCATAATTCCGAACAAACTTCCTATAATAGCTCATTGAAACCAGAAAATCATGCAAGCTCTTAAAATTTTTAGGGTGAGGCCAATCTTGCATAAATTCAATTTTCTTAGGATCCACGTGGACACCATCCTTGCCAGCAATATGACCCAGGTATTCCACTTCTGAGGCACCAAAGTCACATTTAGATTGTTTGAGGAAAGTTAATGTTGAAAGAGTAGATGGAGAAATTGATTCACATGGGAGAGATGGGATGGCCAAGTTTTTACTATAGATGAGAATATCATCAAATAAAACTAAGACAAAATGACGGAGAAAAGGATGGAAGACATGATTTATAAGACTTTGGAAAGTGGAAGGATAATTACACAATCCAAAGGGAATTACCAAGAATTCATAATGACCCTCATGGGTGCGAAATGCAGTCTTGCGAATGTCTTCTTTTTTCATATGGATCTGATGGTATCCATAACGTAGATCCAATTTGGTGAAGTATTGAGCACCACTGAATTCATCCAAGAGGTCATCAATGATAGAAATGGGGAATTTGTCTTTGATTGTGAGTTTGTTGAGGGCGCGAAAATTAGGACACATGCACCGAGTACCTTTTTTCTTGAGTACCATGACCACAGGGGAAGAATAGGGGCTAGTACTAGGATGGATAACACCGACTTCGAGTAATTCATGAACAATTTTCTCAATTTCATTCTTTTGGGAAAATGGATGACGATAAGGCCGAAAATTGGGAGGAATAATACCTGGGATGAGAGGAATGGAATGATCATGGACTCCACGGGAAGGGGTATTTCTTGGGGGGTGGTCAAAACAACATGGTGGAAGGAGAGGAGAGATTAGAGGTCATGATGCGCATAAGGTGTCTCTACCCTCTATAAATATATTTGTTTGCATAGAATATCTCATAACATTAAAATTTCCAACTAAAACTACTTTTTTTTTTTTTATGTATGAGCATGAATAATATCTCATAACATTAAAATCTCCAACCAAAACTACCTTTCTTATGTATGGGCATTAACAATCTTGTGCTAGTTGTAAGCCAAGACACGACCTTACTTAACATATATTTGACCTTTTATACATTGGAAATTAGAAAAAAAATAACAAACCATTATTTATTTATTTCATAAACTCTATTTCAAAGTATTTAAATAAAAACAAATATATAATAATATTAATTTATTTAACATCATAAATTAATTATAAATATTTATATATAAATATGTAAGTATAAAATATATTTTATTTTCTAATTTAATTCTTTTTATATTTTATATTATTATTAAAAAATATAGTATTCAACAAACAACATATAATCTTCCATATATGAATCATGAATAAAAAAATACTTAGAGATATTATTCTACAGAATTATAATATAACATAACGAGCACAAGTCTTCCCATGTTATTTTTGGATTTACTTGAATAATGTTCTCCTTGCCAATCAAGATAAATAATATTCATTTGGATTTACTTGAATAATGTTTTCCTTGCCAATCAAAATAAATTATATTCATTATAGTAAAGTATTTAATATTTTATATGTTAAAATAAATAATATTCAATCTAAAATAATTTTAAATTGAATGATATATATTACATAATGCATGTTAATAATAATTTAATGTGAATTTAATCTAAAATAAATTCACTTCCTATTTTAAAAAGTATGGATGTCATTTATGATTTTAAGCATATGAATAAATGAACTGATTTATGATTTTAAACAAATGAAGAATTGAAAGTGAGAGAATTTTCATTGTTTCTTATTATAAGAAATGAAAAATTTTAACCACATAGTCCATGAGTATGAGATTTGGAATTTTTTTAAATTCGTGGTTAACTCAAATTTCAATATTCCTAAAATTGTAAATAAATTTGATATTCACAATAAAAATCTCCCACGTCAGCATTGATATTGATTTATGTGGAGAATATATGAAATTCATTGATGTGAAAGAGACTTAATATGGACAGCTTTAAATTAGTGGCCTCACCATTATGCTTCATTTTAATCCACTAATATCATGAACACATATTTAAGTGGATTTCCAGCTTTGGAGGGATTATTCCTTGGCTTACATCTTTTTCTTCTTTACTATGGATGATCTAGGACGCTCATATGACCTCGATATGCATTTTTTAATCTACAGATCTTTAGAACGCTGAGCCATTTCTGGTTATCATGCTCAGATCTCTCTTGAAGAGGAAATTTTTTAGTTTCTCTCCTTAGCCAATGAACGGTAATTAACAACACCTCCACTTGCGCACTAGTTTGCATCCGTAATGTAAAAGGACGCCCACTGATTCGGCGTGTCTAACATCATATGATAAGGTATGGACCCAGTCTCAATTATTGACAGTTCCACATAAATATTTATTATCCCATTGACTTGCCATGTTCCGTGACCTTCAAATTCGCTACACAGATTACATTTATCACTGCAAGACAACGTCCAATTATTTCCGTCGCTTTCTGCGTGCAAGCAAATTTCATGGTCACATCCAAACGAAATATGGCAATCATATATCATGGAGGCTTCTAGCATTATGGTTAATCAATATCGACATTTCGTGTAAATTCGAAGCCGCTAACGAATTACATGATGCGGCATATCAGAACAATGCATATTGTTTGAGTTTGAGTTGGAGGCTGAACGTATAATTGAACGTGTAGTTGATCATAATGGACTATGGTCGACTATGGTTGATCATGTTGACTTTAGTTTACCATGGTTTAACATCTGAAAGATTATAGTTGACTATATTTGACTATAGTTGTCTATGGTTCACTATTGTTAACAATGGTCCACCATGGTCGAGTATGGAACTATGTTGACCATGTCAAAAATGTGTTACCATGGTTCTCTATGGTTAACCATGGTTGAATTTGGTTGAGCATGGATAACTATGTTTAACTCTGGTTGGGTATGGTTGAATATGGCCAATTCATGGTTGACTTTGGTTTACTATGGTTGACCACAACGGTGTAGTCAATGGGGTCAACCATAGTCATGTATTCAACATGGTCAACCATAGTCATGTAGTCAACATGGTAAACCAGAGCCTCCATGGTTATACATAGTTAACCTAGTCAACCATGGTTCATTATGTAGTCTACATGGTCAACCATGACATAGTCATCCATAATCAACAATGGTCAACCAAGGACAATCATATTCCAACAGTCAATCATATTCAACATGGTCAACCATAGTCAAACATGGTCAACCATGGTCAACCACAATCAAAATGGTCAACCGTGGTGAACCATAATCATCGATAATTAACTATAGTCAACATGATCAACCATGGTCAACATGGTAAAGCACAACCTACATGGTCACCATGATCAAGCACAACCTACATGGTCACACAGTCACCATGGTGAAGCACAATCTACATGGTCAACCATAGTCATCTAGTCAACATGGCAAACCATAGTAAACATGGTCAAGCACATCCTACATGGTCATACATTGTTAACATGGTCTACCATAGTCATGCAGTGAAGATGGTCAACTATGGTCAACTATGGTCGGCCATGTAGTGAACATCGTGAACTGTGACATAGTTAACCATAGCTAATCATGGTCAACCTAGGACGACCATAGTCAGCTATGGTCAACCATGGGGAACCATAGTCAATTATGGTCAACCATGGTAAACATGGTCGACCATAGTCAACCATGGTTAACCATAGTCAACCATGGTTAACCATAGTCAACCTGGTCAACCATAATCAACATAGTCTACCATGGTTAACGATGGTCAACAATGTTAACTATGGTTGACCATGGTCAACCACGTTGTCTATGGTTGAACATGGTTAACCATGTTGACTTTGATCTCCCATGTTTGACCATATAAACTATGTATTACCACATTTGACCATGTTTGACCATAAATAACTATGGTTGTCTATGGTTTCCCATGAAAAGATGTAGTTGACTATGGTGGACCATGAGTGACTAAGATTGCCCATGTTTGACTATGTATGAAAACGGTTGATTATGGTTGACGAGGGGTAACTATGTTTGACTATGGTTGATCATGGATGATCATGTTTCACTTTGGTTGACTACAAATGACCATGGTTAACTATGTTTGGTCAACATGGTCAACCATGTTGACTATGGTTAACCATGGCCAACCATGGTGTGTATGGTTCACCATGTAGACTATGTATGTCCACATTTGACCACGTTTGGCCATGGTAAACTATGGTTGTCTATGGTTGCCCATGAAAGGCTATAGTTGAATATGGTTGACCATGTTTGACTTTGGTTGACCATGGTTGATCTTGGTTGATTATGTTTGACCACGGTTGAATATTGTTTACTATGGTTGCCTTGCATCATAATGTGACGTTGGTGAAGGGTTTTTTCATAGTTTTATGTCAGGCCATGTTTGTCACATTACAATGTTAGGTTATATTGGTCATGTTGCAATGTAGGGTTTTGTTCAACACATAGTGACATTGAGTTTTGTTTGTCACATTGAGATGTTTAATTATTACCTTCACAAATAAACAAGAAGTTCTTCTCGTTACATTATGACGTTGAGATATGGTCATGACATTGCGACATTGGGTTTTCTTCATTACATTTCAATGCAAGGTTGTGTTTGTCACATTGCAATGTTGGGATATTTCGTCACATTGCAACATCTCGTTATGCTCATGACATTGCATTGTCAGGTTATGTTCATCTCATTGCAACATTAGGCTTTATATGTCACATTGTGATATTGGATTTTGTATGTCACATTGCAATGTTGCATTTTGTACGTCACATTACGCTATTGTGTTTTGTACATTAGATAAAACATTTGGGGTATGTTCAACAAATGAAGGTTATCACATGGTGATGTTGGGATTTTTTCATTACATTACGGTGTTGGGTTATTATGTTCATTGCATTGTGATGTTGGGATGTTTTCATCACTTTTACTTAAATACGTCGAGTTATGTTCACCCCATTGCAATGTCAAGTTATGTTGATCTCATTGTGATATTGTGCCATGCTCATCACATTGCGATGCTCAGTTTTGAATGTCACATTACGACGTTGGGTTTTGTATGTCACATCGCGACATTGGGTTTTGTACATTTGATTGCGATGTCAAAGTATGTTCATCATTTTGCAACAGTGGGATATGTTTGCCACATTGTGACATTGGGTGATGTTGGATTTTGTCATAATGTGATGTTGGTGAAAGGTTATGCTTGAATCCAACATCAAGATATGTTCATGACATTGTGATGTCACATTATGTTAATCACATCACAACGTCGGGTTTCATCACATGGAAACATTGGATTATGTTCGTCACAATGCAATGTTGACACATTGTGAAATGGAAGTTTTGGCCATGTTTTTTGAAAAAAATTCTATTGAAGTTTTCCTTTTGTTAGAAAGATAAGAATTTTGAATTGATGTAATGTATTGCATGAAAGGAAAATTCCCTAAGATGTGATGTAAATAAAAAATTTATCATAGATTATTGGATTGGAGGTAAATTAAAAATTTATCATAGTTTAATTGGATTAGAGGTAAATTAAAACTTTATTATAGTTTAAGATATTTCTATGAAACATTTTGTGAAAGTCACTTGTGTTAGCACCATGATTCTCATAGCTAGAGTTAGACGTTTGTCCAAAGTTTTCAAAGTCATGACATGATCTTGGGAAAATCAAGGCATTCCTGGATGAGTCATAGGTTAGGGTGAATATCATGTCAAAAGGTATTATGGTTCATCATCACCTTTCATGAGGTTAGAGAGGGAATGATCATAACACTCCATGTCATTGGTATCGTTGCAAACTTCAAAAGCATACTCGTTGTGCAAGTTTGTTGTGCAAATGTTTTTGTTGCTTTCATTTGTTGCGCGTTGCGAAGAGGATTTCACAGCGCAAAGGATGTTGTCCCATAGAGGATGTTGCCGTGCATGGGTTTTGTCGTGATTAGGATTTTGTCATGCAAAGAATGTTGTTGCACAGAGGATTTTGTCACGCAGAGGATGTTTCTGCGTAGAGGATATTTCCGCGCAAAGGATTTTGCAGTGCATAGGGTGTTGTCATGCAGAGGATGTCGCGCAGAGGGTTTTGTCATGTAGAAGATTTTGTCACACAGAGGATAATGTCGCATAGAGAGTTTTTCCACGCATGGGATTTTGTCGCGCAAAGGGTTTTGTCGCGCAAAGGATTTTCCTGCACACAGGCTACAGGACGTGCTGTGCAAATGACTAGTTTAGTGGTCAACTTCAAGATTACTTTCTGACCAACTGGAGAGGAATTTGGAAAATCCACAAAAAAAAAAAATCGAGGAAAAACCAAATAATAAAAACATCTCTCAGATTTGAAAAAACTTACATATTTTGGTAGATTTGAATAAATCTTTACAGCCCATTTTTTCATATTTTGTTTTTGTCATCATCTTTGGGCGCGGTTCCCGGGAGAATGGAGAGGATTTTCAGAAAACAGAGAGAGTTTTTTCTCAAGAACAGGTTCATATACGAAAACCTCTCTCAGTTTTGAAAAATAGTTTTTTATTCAAGGGATATGATGTCATCTTTAACCCCTATTTTCTTAGTTTGTTGCACAATCTGGTGCACTTTTGTTGTAGGTTATTGTTGCGTACCAGACTTGTTGTGCAAGGGTGACAGAGTGTCCAATTGTTCTCATGATGACTTATCACAACCATATGGTTGAAGTTTGATCATGATCAATGCTTGTAAAGAATATTTCAGTTACGATTATGAATTAGAAAAGTCGGGTTTTCTATTTTTAGTAAATCCGTTGAAGTTATTGTTCTCTTTCAAAGAAACCGGATCCATGATTTTAGGAGGTAGTAGTTCGATGCTAACAACCAAATGTGGAATTAGTTTTCTATATAATTTGGTCATTTTGATGTAAACAAGGGAGGGGGGAATTTCAGCCAGAGAGCCTATTGGACTGTGTATCTTTTTCTTGAATATCTTTATGGGCTAAATGTATCAAGTATCATGCTTTCATGAAGCAAAGATTCATTACGGTGTTTCTTTAAGTATTTCTTTTCTTTGTAATGCTCTTCTCCATAATTTTCTATTCTTTCTAGTATTTAGGTAAGAGTAAATGTTTGGAATTCATCCATCTTCGATGCTCCATTCATACAATAAATACTTGTTCCGTGTTTAAAGATTGTTGGTTCAGAATTCATCCATGCTTGATGCTCTGCTCATAGTAATCTATATTTATGTATTTCATCTAAAGTTACATTGAGAACTCATCCTATGCTAGATTCTCTTAGTGTGATTGGCTGTCCCTTTCTCTTTTCTTCTACCATCCAAAATATTTCTTATTGCTGAAGAATAACCCCTACTTTGCCTTTGTTCTCTAAGAGTACACCACTAGTCATTAGCCCAATATTTTAATTTCAGAATTTGACTCCATTACCCAATGGTACTTTCTCTCTTGCTTGTCCTACCATCTCTTTAAAAACAAAAACAAACCTGTCATGTTGCAGAATCTTACCTCTGTGCATTTATTGATGAATCCTTTGAGTTATTACCAGTAATTAGACATCTGAGAGAGCCCTCTCTGGTTGTATAGGTCAGAATACAATCTAAATTTGGTTGAAACAGTTGCCTTGGGGTTTGCTTTGATACAACCCAAAGAAATTTACGAGTGTTAACATTTTGGCATCTTTCTCGAGGACCGAAAGTTGCATTTTCCCTGGGATAAATGACAAAGTTCAGATCTGATTGTTGATGGTGGACAACAGTCAAACATGAAGAGGTTGTAAACCATCCACCTAGCGACTCCATTTTCATTTGTATGCATATGTGAGAGTATCAATGGCAACTCCATTGTCTGAAGGTTTTAAATCTTGAAGAAGGTACTAGTGACTCCACAGGATTTGATGAAGAACTCAGATATTGCTACAATTGTTTCAAGGTATGCATGTTTTGACTTTTCACATATTCATGGTTTCTCGAATCCTTTACCCAAGGATGAATATTTTTTAAGAAATGGTCTGAAATTTAGTGGAGATTATCTAAGTTTGACTTTGAAGAATATATCAAATTTTCGCGACTTCCCTAAGCTTCTTAGAGTCAAACATGAAGATGTTTTCATTAGATTGTTTTATGACTCGTTCTAAGGAAAGTGTAAAGTTTGGGATGAAGGTTTGTCTGTTACGCCTATTAGATATATAACGGATTTTTGGATTGTCTTCTTGGAAACATGGATGGAAAAACCAGAGTTAGTACCAAATCATGTTTATGTAGAGGGTTTTAAAGAATATTTTGACATGTTTGATAATGATGAAATTGAAGAGGCTTTCTCAAAAATTTTACCCATGTATTTGAAGTCATGTAAATGTTCTTCCAGAGATAAGGTCAATTTCTTAGAAGAGTTTGTTGAAAAACTTGAGAATGATCTTGAGGCCTTAGAGGGTCAAATTCAATCCTAAGACTTTCACTATCAAAGCTTGTCTTTTGAAGATCCTTTTCAACTACCTTTAGATGTCAAGATTGAGAAATGTTTTATTTCTAGAAATGAGTTTGAAAATCCACACCCGAAGCAACATCTGCAAGTAGAAGATACACATGAGCAGTCCATGCATGATAACCAAATTGTAGATTGCTTTGGGAATCGATGAAACATCCATGATTTTTATGACCCTATAGATGAATATATGGAAGGATTCTTCAATTTAAATTCACATCCATGTCTCCACTGTGAGAAACAAAAGTATTATAAGATACCCTTGTCATCACATGTTCTGGGGTCAATTATGTTCAAGCACAATCAAGCAGTCAATTTATGTGAGAAGATACTTGATTGGCTTTATTGGAAATCTGAAATTACTTGATTGGCAGTTTTTTTCAAGTAGTTGGGGTAGGTAGGTGTGAATAAGCTCAGCATGGCGAGCATTTATTTCAGAAATTTTCAGTTTGTATTTTTAGTTTGGGTTTGGTTCAGTTGTAGAATAAATTTGTGGTGGAACAGTTCAGGTTTGGATTTCAGTGTGATTGGTTCCAGGTCAGCAAGAGAGGAAGTTGTAAGTTACAGTTGGAAAGTTGAGTTTGGGAGCAGCCCATTAGATAGGCACAGGGTCTACGAGTTCTTTGTTACCTCACTGGGAGGATAACATCCCCATTGGAGCCAGCTGTTAGCACCATGATTTTCATAGCTAGAGTTAGAGGTTTGTCCAAAGTTTTCAAAGTCATGACATGATCTTGGGAAAATCAAGGCATTCCTAGATGAGTCGTAGGGTAGGGTGAATATCATGTCAAAAGGTATTATGGTTCATCATCACCTTTCATAAGGTTAGAGAGGGAACAATCATGACACTCCATGTCATTGGTATCATTGCAAACTTCAAAAGAATACTTGTTGTGCAAGTTCCTTGTGCAAAGGCTTTTGTTTCTTTCATTAGCCGCGTGTTGCGAAGAGGATTTCACCGTGCAGAGGATGTTGTTGTGCAGAGGATGTTGTCACATAGAGGATTCTGTTTCGCAGAGGATGTTGTCATGCAGAGGATGTTTTCGCGCAGAGGATGTTGTTGCGTAGAGGATGTTGTCGCGTAGAGGATGTTATCGCGCAGAGGATTTTTCTGTGCAGAGGGTGTTGTCATGTAGAGGATGTTGTTGCATAGAGGATTTTGTCACACAGAGGGTTTTGTCACGCATAGGATTTTATCGCGCAGAGGATGTTGTCGCGCAGAGGATTTTTTCGCGCAGAGAGTTTTGCTGCGTAGGGGATTTTTCCGTGCAGAGGGTTTTGTCACACAGAGGATTTTCCTGCGCATAGGCTATAGGACCCACTACACAAATGATATGAAAATCTTTAAATTTTGATTAAAATTCTTGGTTTGTGTGCAATACTAATTGAAGGATGGAAAATCGATTACTATTAGTCCCTACCACCCGAAGGGCAGGGACTAATAATATATTTATGAAATATATATGATGAAGAGAATATAAGTCACTAGGAGTGGTGCCATTGTAGCTCCATGGTAAAATGGACGTGGAATGGGAAAACCTTAGCCAAGGATTATTAGCAGATAGGGAAACAATGATACTGAGGATCTGATGAGAAGCTAGTAATGAATAGAGAATATGATAGTGACTCAAGCCATTAGAGGGAGAATAGGGATAGCATACTACATTTCTGGTGCAATAGAAATTAGGTTTAGGGTTATGGAAGTGAATTGTGCATGAGAAAACCCAACGATCTTAGAAGATTGGAAGATCGTTGAAGCTGAAATGACCAGAGCGTAGACTAGCATATTGGAGAAGAATCATTTAGGGTGCCAGTAGGTAGGTGATAAGACAGGGAGGAATTTATGACGCTTGAGGAGAGAGAACAGATAGAGAATGATTCATGGATTTAACGTGACTCTAATACCATTGTCAAGCAAGAATGGAAGAAAATATCACTCAACATTGATGTATTTGTCATTAAGATAATAGGTGTATATATAAAAATGTAAATGACTCTTTGTCTTCCCCAATGGGTCATTGTTCCTATCACCTATGACACATTGTATTTATAACACAATCTCATAGGATTAAGTATCCAACAATTATAAGCCCAAAAAATTCCCTACATTTTTTTTTAGTTTCAACCACCCTCCCTAAACCACTTTCTCTATGTTTCTTGTAGTTTCAGCCACCCTCCCTGTATATTCTTCAATAAATTCATAGCATCCTCAATGATTATACTTTGTCATTATACAAAAGTCTTTCTTTTATATTTTAAATAAACATTATATTTTCAATGATTATACATGTTTTCAAATAAACATCTTTGATTTCATTTTTCATATTAGTTTTAATCATCATTCTAGTGATTGTGGGAAAAGTCATGTCATTTCATTTCACATTTTAAAATACAAAATAACCAAGATTTACTTAACTGAAATTCTAAGTGAAGTAACATTTTCCTTTCTAAAATACAATTCCTTTCTAAAATACAAAATATCACAAGTTTTTTGAGTTTTACTCAATTAAAAATCAATGTGAAATATTTATTTTTTCTCTTTCATATTTTTTTTATCTAATAATTTAATAATTTATATAAGATATTAAGAATAAATTTATTGTATTTAAACTAAAATTTATATGGATCAATTCTTATGTAGACTCATTTTTAAAGTTAATGGGTTAAATAGAAACAATTTGAAGACATATAGATATTCAAAAAATTATATTGATAAAAGAATGGAGGTAAGATTATGTAGAGAATAATAATTAGAATTACTCTTAAAGATTGGTTAATGATTAGTCAGTAATAAATATTTAGCTATAATATATATTAAATATGGCGTTTATATACTATATTCTTATATAAAATACGTGATTCTTTATAGAAGAATGAATTATTAACAATGGAATAATACCTTTCTTGTTTTCTAGAATCTAGGCTATTAAGTCCGGGCTATTCGATTTTGTATCAATTTATATCAAAACTTGTAATCTTGACTTCCAAAACTTAGGAAAGTAGAAGGCATAAAACCTTGTATATATGTAGGGACTAGCTTTCTTCAAAACCTGTGATGACTTAACAAACAATAAATTCATAGATTGTTTATTTTTCTTTATTGTGTTAAGTATTCCACATGGCACCTCCTAAAACTTCTCAAAGAGATGATGTCCCAATTGTAGATATACAAGCACAAGTCTTACAATAACAAGTTTTACAATAGTAAAAACAAATTCTTACAACAACATATACAAGTGACCCAAAAAAAAAAACCATTTTATTTCCAAATTGTTTGATCAGATCAAAGATCTAAAGCGCCCTCTTATGGCTTGCATTGGGCCCTAAAACAAAATTTCTCGAGTTTGCAAGTGCATTTAATGGGGAACAAGTGGATGCCTATATTAGAGATTCCCTCTTGTATTTTAAGCATAAAACTAAAGTATCAAACCATGATAATATCACTTTGGAGTCTTGTCACCTCCATGGTTTGGTCACTCAATGGTGGGAAAATACACAACATACTTGGATTGTTGACATCTCCTTTTGTGTATAAATTAAGTGCTAGATAGTGACCCACATTACTCATGACATAAATTATTGGAACAATAGTTGTTCATGAGATTTTATATTGTAATATCCCTAAGACTGAACCTAATTGTAAATATAAATGCAAATGTACTTAAGTTGGTGAACTATTTTGACATCATTTTTTGTTATGCATCTTTCAGGGCATAGTGCGTGCATGTGTTGCGCAGTAAAATGATGAAGTGTGCACATTCCAAGATACCTTGAGCAGTAACTTAAGTGCGCGTGATATTGAGGCCAACAAGCCTTTGTGTATATGTTTTGTTTTATAGGCTGGTGAGCCAGCTATTATAAGCTAGGAGGCTTATGTTTGTATTAGGCCAAAGAGCCTAGATGCTAAAGGCCAGTGCACCTACTTTTGTATATATCTCATAATTAATATAAAATACATCTTTGTGCGCATACCGACCATGATAAAAGAGTATGGGGGACTAAACTCCACTAGTTAGGGAAAGGTTGGGGGTTAAAAGTTAAGGAAAGGGCTAAGCTAGGGAGCTTAAGCCAAAAATGAATATTATATTAATATTTCTTAAAGTATAAAGTATGGATAATTATTTTATCCTAAGTTCCAAAGTTGGGGACAAGTGGGCCAAAGTAGCTCCCAACATGACAAGTGTCA
>ML778931.1:650670-673813 GCA_009831015.1 Picea engelmannii | reverse complement strand
GCATTCAATGTTAATGTATGATCTTTGCATAATGTGATTTTTATTGCAGAGTATTTTTGTTGGAATGCATCATGGTTGGTTCTTGTGTGACAACCATGATTGTGTTGGCATCCAATTAACTTTTAAATACTTTTGACAAAGCCGTTTATATGCTCATGTAATAGTGAATATATTTTGAAGGTATGTGAGTTTTTAGAATGTGATATGTGAATATAGAAAAATATGAAGGTGACAAAGTATGTATGTAAATGCATCCCTCCCCCCAAACTGATGGTTTTGGCAGTTTTGTGAAATGAGGAAAGGAAGTGAAGTTTTTCCAAAAATTATCATTCTAACTTTTCAAGGAATTAAATGGTTAAAAGTTAGAAAATATCATACCTTACTTACCTACAGAAGTGAATGAATCATGCATATTCAGCTGTTGCAATTCTGATCTGAAGCTTCTTCTGCAAGTTGTGGATGAAAGATGGATCTGAATTGTCATATCTACTGCTGGATCTTCTACTGGATAATTTGATGAATCTGATGAGTTTGCTGAATATGGCTGAAAATGTATAAGGCTTGGAAGGTATACAAAATATAGAAGTTACATTTCCCCCCAGCCTTATTTATTCACTTGTCCTCAAGTCATGACAAACTGAAAATAAACAATGAAAATAAATCTACTTCATCTGCTACAAAATATGGGTCTTCAAGTCTTCAACCGTCGATGGCACAAATCTTACTATGTGATTAAGTGTGTTTGTGTCGAACATAGCAAGAAGTTGTTGACTTAGTGGCCATTAATGAATGCCACTAGTCAACAGGAGAGCTCCCACCATTGATTCCAATGGGAGTCAAGATGCCCCGAACACATCTTTCTAAGTATGAATGTATGTGTTGTTGTCGAATACTCAGAAGATCCGATGAACAAGGGACATTGATGTATTCCCTTTTCTTATTGGCATGATAGCTTGCCCTTAAGGCATGCAAGCTTCAAGGTGTTGTTTAGAAAAATATTTAGACTCAAGGACTTTGACTCAATGGTGTATGGAAGGAAGGGTTTATTGGCAAGTGTAGGAAAAATGAAACTGACAATGAATATGTAAAGTGGGCCAAAAATCTTGTAGATGAGCCTTGTTGGAGTTAGGATTGAAGAGAATGAAGTGTAATGGGAAATGGATAATTACTCTTGCTGGAAAGAAATGAATTATGGCATACAAACTTTCAAATGTAGCAATGGAATGCATATTCTCAAACATAGCAAATCTGCTCCGGAATCTTGCTAAAAATAGCTGAGTTTGACTAGTCTTTGACCAACCACTTGGAGATGTCGAATTCAAGTGTGGATAGGTTTTTAACCATACTTGTACATTTAGGAACAAACCCAGCTCTTCAAATTTTGCTAATCTGTCATGCAACATGTCAAACGGTTAAACTATTACAGGAAGTTGCAAGAATTCGTAATTTTCTGGAAATTTCATTTATATTCATGGACTTGTTCTTTAGAATTTCTCATGAAATTAGTCTTTGGAAGACCAATTGTCGTCACAATGTAATCTCCTTACTGATCTCTTGATTAACCTAATACCTGCGAAAAAAACTTGGCAGAAAGAAAACATAAGTGTATTCAAGAAGAAATGGCCATTTCCTTCATGATTTTTATGCAAAAAATTTGTACCAAATAAAACAGATTAAGAAAAATCAAAGTGTTGAAATTAACTCAATTCATGATATTATTATCAATCCATTCTTAACCATGAAAAATGAATTTACTCCCTATTTTTGTCAGATAACACATGTGCATGACAAAGAGCTCGGCATTATAGATTTGTTGTGTCATGCAGATTAGTACGTACGTTATAAAAGCATACAAGCATACAACAATATGAAGTTGCCAACTCTAAGTAAGTTAATCAGCATTTAAATGATCCACCAAATGTTTTTTAAATTAATCTTCCAAATGTTCCAGTAAAAAGATTAGCGATTAAAGGGCATTTTGAGAATGACAATAGTGAATGATTTTCAAAAATGTTGTAGTTTCTGTTTTTAGAAATTTTTCCCTCAATCATAACCCTTTTTCACGAATGAAGTATTGTTGGTGAAACATCCAGCCACAACTCCATTTGATAGCATGACTTCTTCCATCAAAATTCTTGCAACCTGTTGCACTGAAACCTTCTAAATTGGGCACACAGCCCCAAAGTCTTCTTCCAATGAGAGCTTGGTAATACTCTCACCACACCATATGAGATTAGGTGTTGTCGGAGTCTGCGCTCCCTTAAAAAACAAAGGAGGCCTTAGTTATATGTATTATATGCGGGCCCCTTCAAATCGATGGAATAGAAGTGATGACAATCGACGAAAATGATGACATACTTTTTTTTACTTTGATAGATGTTATAAAGTAGTCAATGGAAGAGTGCTCTTTCAATGCAGATACAAGTGTTGATAAACGGACTTTGACACACCTATTTTTGTTTTGTTCAACAAAGTAGCCTAAGAAATAAAATCATAAGGAGTCGAATTGAAACAGAAACCTTGCCTCTTGTCTTTCTTCTTTGATTGGACATGACGAGGAGACCGGCATTAGCCCGTAGTAATCTCATTACAAAAACTTTTTTTACCGCCCTAGTAAAGAAAGAGTCTTCGTTGGTTTACAGAGCGGAACGCAATAGAGTGTTTCACTCCATTATGAGGCTTTGTTAAAAGTCCCTATTGACGGAATGGAGCGTAACCTTTCAAAGTATCTGTTTCACTCCACTTATAGAGGTGTTTTCCTACCTCACTAAAGCACGAGCTTACAATTGGGAGAAAGGATAACTTCGAGCCAAGGAGATAAGGACATAGTTCCATGTGTGCTTGCTCTCAGTTGTGTGTTTTAACATGGCACGAGTGGCAATGAAGAAGGGTTTCTTCAGAAAATCTGCACGTAATCCATCAAATCGCTCAAAATCTGCACATAATCTCAGAACTGGATTGCATGTTGAAAAATTTAGCACAAAATCGAATTTAACTAGAATAACATTTTCCACATCAAATGAGTGAGATCCCATATCTGTAGTGATAGTCATTTCTTGCTAGCAAGATGATTAGGTTTATCAAAATGAATCGATAATGATGGGTTCATTTCTCTTTTTTTAACAGATGCCGGAGCAAACTGTGATGGCTTTCTCGGTGAAACAGTTAATATTGGCTGAAGGAAATGTGAAGAATATTCATGATGAAAATCTGTAGTTGCAGGTTTATTACCTCTCGGATCAAGTACGTCATCACATATGAATGTCCAAAATGTTTCAAAGGATGACTTTGATGCACGGTTGGATTCACTTGAGCATCTGAAATTTGCATTACTCATTTTAATAATAAATTGCTGCTAATATTTTCCAGCTCACAATCCTCAGGTTGGACAGATTTCTGATGCATGCCAAATGTTTGATGAAATGCTTGAAAGAGATGTAGTTTTGTGGAAGGCCATGATTACAAGGTATATGCAGCATGGGTTTGACAATGAAGCTTTCTAACTTTTTAAAGAAATTCAATGCACTGGCATGAAGCCAAACCAGTTCTCCTAGTTTTAGTCCAAAGTCAACGTATGGCTTCTTCATAAGGGACACTAAAATCTTACCAAAACATGCACAAAAGGATTCAAAATAACCCGTGGAACAATGAAAATGTGTAAATCCATTAATTGTACAGTTTCCCTTATACCAAATGATTTTACTACTATAATGATATTCGGTTTTCTGGCCAATTTAAGAGATTTTTCCATGAAGGCTCACTTTTTCCAGCAAGAGATTTTTATATTATTTTTGAAAATAATTTTCTGATCTTCCCTATCACTCGGAGTGCAGGAAGAGAGCATACTAATCTATTGTTTTATTTTTGCAGGTTATCATGGATGAAGTGGCTCTTACTAATTTATTCATTTATTTATGATGATTTATTATTATTTTTATTTTTGAAAATAAGACTAAAAACTTCTAACGACTAACACTTCTAATGATAACGAGCTCGTTTTATTGTCCTAATCTATTCTATCTAACTTGTTTGAAAGATTCTTTTATTTCCTAGGTAAAAGAATGCTTCTAGTGAAGCCATCTACGGATTAAAAATTCGAACATGCTCACATCAAGATTTAAAATGTTTACCTGATTGTTTGCAAGGATGTGAGTAACCTGTTTCATTTTTGGAGTTTGTGCAAGGTTCTTTTGGAACCAGTCTTCAAGATTATTCTTTTTCTCCAAAAAGTACATGTTTAACATATTCAAATTTATCATTCGTAGATGAATTAGTAAGAAATGGGGGGTTTAAAAACTGAATTTAAAACTAATTAAACTAATTGCAAAAATAAAACACTCCAAACTTGAACTCCTTAATGAAGATCCTGCTGTCACCAGGGTTCACAAGTTAGTCCATAAAAACAAATGCAGAAAATAATTACTCAATCCTTCTAGTTGCACTTCCCCGGCAACGGCACCAAAATGTTGGGTCTAATTGATGATGTTAATCTGAGTTTATTTAATGTCAACCCAAGAAGGTAAACTTAGAAGCGCTACCTAAAATATATAGATCTAGAAAGATTCCTAATATGTCCGAGATCTTAAAGTTCCCTTACAAGAACATATTCATCAAAATCTCTTTCAACAACTAATCAAACTTAGATCTAGCAATTGTAAAGATCCTAAGGTTCTCTTACAAGAACACCTGAATTTTAGGATCTCCTCCAATATTAGAACATTTAACAAAACTTAAAAGCTGAAATCAAACAAAAACATAAATTGAGTTATACCTAAAATAAACAATTCATCATGCAAGTGAGGCCATGGGGGCCCTCCATAAGTCCACAAGAAGACCACTTCAAAGGAGACTCAGATGTAGAAGCAAAATCGAAGTATGATTCTTTATTTCAAAATCTCCATTACAAACCAACTCTAAGATTACAACTCTCTCTAATTCTAAGATTACAAGCTTCAGGATTACAAATGGAGGAGGTAACACTCCTATTTATACAAGAGTTATGATAACAAACTCATAAATGTGATCCACTAATCTCTCTTTAGTTCCATACATTTCTCAACCATCTAGACACATAACCCTATCCTCCATGATATCCTCCATGATCTTATCAATGATCTCCTCCATGATCTCCTCAAATTCGAATTTGAACATAGAGTGCCACATAAAGGTGTCTAGGAAGCTTCTTTTGTACCTACACATGTCAACAAACTCATTCTAATTGTTAGGTATAAGTATGAGCATATTATTTTCTAAAGTTTAACCACAAATCCACTCAAAAATGTTAAGAATTATAAACTTTGGAAAAGCATAGTTATAAGCCAATGATGAGCTAAATGTAATGATGTGGATGTGATATGAAGGTGATATGAAGGTGAAATGGAAGTAATTGTGAAGGTTTTAGTGAATTAATGGAGTGAGAATAGGGACTATTTTGAAACCCTACACCTGGTTAGGAATCCCTTTGCAAGATACCAGATATATAAAATATGCAGAACATAAATAAAATGCTAGAAATGGTAGAATAACAGTAAAATATCCAACATAATCTTCACAATAACACAGAAATGATATACGAATAGCAATAGAAATAGCACTTTGATTCAAAAAGCAATGTTCACAGGCCTCTTCGAGGGGGCAACCTCGAATCGAGCAACGCTCTGTTACAATAATCTCCAAGCTAGGGTTTTCATACCCTCGACCCTTATTTATACTAATTATGTCTATTAAGAGAAGCATTTAGAGGAAGATCCTTCTAGAAGCGGAAGCTTCTATTAGGTCTTCTTACATCCACCTTATTCTATTTTATTGAAAGGACTTATTAATATTGACCTTTATTACATCCGAATACATTGATCTACCTATGTGCAGGTTAGGACCTTAACATGTCCGCCCCCTTAAAAACAACCTTATCCTCAAGGCTTGAGATGTGGAAACTGCTGCAGAATGGTAGTTGGTTCCCAAGTGGCATCTGCTGGAGTCATATCTTTCCACTGTACTAGCACTTCCTTGATGGTTCTCTGACGTAGGCGACGCTCACGCTGGTCCAAAACTGCTTCTGTTTGTAGCCAAATGGATCCTTCTTCAGCTAACTCGGCCAGGTTGGTTTGAATTTGGCACCTGGTTCCAATCACCTTCTTCAAGCATGAAACATGAAAAACAGGATGCAGCTTCGACTGACTGGGCAGAGCTAACTGATATGCGACTTGTCCCAGACGCTTGAGAACTGTGTAAGGGCCATAAAATTTGGGTGCTAGCTTCTGACACTGCTCGGCCTTGAGGGAAGTTTGCTTATATGGTTGCCGTCAAAGAAACACCTAATCCCTTTCTGCAAATTGACGTTCGGAGCGACCTTGATCTGCTTGCTACTTCATTCTATTCTGTGCCATGACCAAGTTCTCTTTAAGGGTACAAAGGATATCCTCTTGGACTATAAGTGTTTGGTCAACCGCCTAGACCTTCGAGGTACCCGGTAAGTATGAGAGAACCGAAGGTGGCTTCTGTCCATATACCGCTTCAAAAGGAGTCATGCGAGTGGTTGTATGGTATGTAGTGTTGTACCACCATTCGACAAGGGGTAACCATTGAGCCCACTGGTGTTGTTTTTCAGAGGCAAAGAACCTCGGATATGTTTCCAAACACTTGTTGAAAACTTCGGTTTGACCATCTATCTGGGGATGATAAGCTGAGCTGAGATGCAAATGTGTGCCTTGTAGCTTAAACAGTTCTTGCCAGAAATTGCTTGTGAAAGTTGGGTCTCGATTAGAAACAATCGAGTTCGGCATGCCATGAATCTTGAAGACCTGGTCCATGAAAATTTGAGCCACCGTGGACGCATTAAATGAGTGGTGAAGAGCGCAAAAATAAGCATACTTGGAAAGGTGATCCACGACCACCATTATGACTAATTTATTCCCCGATTTGGGTAAGCCTGTAATAAAGTCCATAGAGATATCCTTCCAAATAGCAGGGGGCATCTGAAGCGGTTGGAGGGTGCCTGGAGATTTGACGGTTTCTCCCTTTTTGTGTTGACACACCTCACATTCAGAAACAAACTTATGGATGTCCTGTTTCATACCATCCCAGAAAAAAGAATGTTTGACTCAGTCATATGTTTTTGTAAACCCTGAGTGCCCCGCTGTGGGTGTAGCATGAAGCTCAGAAAGTACCATGGATTTGAGCTTGGATTGTTTACTTAAATACAAGTGGCCTTTGTATCGAAGCTCATCCTGGAGCCAGGAGTACCCTGGGGGAGCCTGAGCCTTGTTCTGTAGTTGCTGGATCAGATGCGAACTTTTGGGATCTTGAAGCCATTCCTGACGCACAGCTTGGAGCCAATTGGGTACAATGAAGGAAAGAGAAAAAAGGGATCCTTCGTCTTCATATTTTCGGGACAGTGCATCTGCCACGACATTGTCTTTTCCCTTATTGTAAATGATCTCATAATCATATCCAAAGAGCTTAGTTACCCATTTTTCTTGCTCCTGGGAGGAAATGCGTTGTTCCAGAAAGTACTTGAGGCTTTGATGGTCGGTCTTAATTTGGAATCGTTGCCCCAAGAGATAAGGACACCATAATTCAATGGCATGCAGAATCGCCAACATTTCTTTTTAATAAATGGGTTTGCCCAGATTCCTTTCAGACAGTTTCTTGCTAGTGAAGGCCAAAGGTCGACCCTCTTTCATAAGGACAACATCAATTCCTTTCCTTGAGGCATCACATTCCAACACAAAGGTATTTGTGAAGTTGGGAAGGGCCAGAACTGGAGTGGTGCACATGGTCGTCTTCAAGGTTTGAAAATCTTGAGCAGCTGCTGGAGTCCAAGTGAAAGAGTTCTTTTTTATGAGAGTTGTGAGAGGTGCTGCAATCTTTTCGTAGTTCTTAACGAACTTGCGATAATACCCTGTGAGGCCCAAAAATCCACTCAAGCTTTTGAGAGTCTTTGGGTGTGGCCAGTCTTGCATAGCTTCAATCTTTTTTGGGTCCACCCTGACTCCATCCTTTCCCACTAGATGACCCAAGTATTCTACTTCTGAGGCACCAAAATCACATTTGGACTGTTTCAAGAAAATTTGGTGCTGAGAGAGTAGGTGGAGAACTTGATCCACATGAGTAATATGGTCTATCCAGGTTTTTCTATAGATGAGGATATCATCAAAGAAAACTAAGACAAACTGACGGAGAAAAGGGCGGAAGACATGGTTCATGAGGCTCTGGAAGGTGGAGGGGGCATTACACAAACCAAAGGGCATGACCAAAAACTCATAGTGGCCCTCATGAGTGCGAAAGGTGGTTTTGGGAATGTCAGCCTCTTTCAAACGTATCTGGTGATAACTCGAGCGAAGATCAAGTTTGGTAAAGAATTGGGAGCAACTCAATTCATCCAGGAGGTCATCAATGACAGGAATGGGAAATTTGTCTTTGATGGTCAGTTTGTTGAGAGCACGAAAGTCAGGAAACATTCTCCAAGAACCTTCTTTCTTCAGTACCATGATGACTGGAGATGAGTAAGGGATCGTACTAGTATGGATGACGCCGACAGTAAGGAGTTCCTAGACCATTTTTTCAATTTCATTTTTTTGTGAAAAGGGGTGGCGATATGGACAGATATTGGGAGGAAGGCTTCCTGGGACAAGGGGAATGGAATGATCGTGAACACCATGGGAAAGAGGGAGTTCTTGGGGAGTGGAAAATACCCTTTGATGTTTAGAAAGGAGGGCTTGGAGGTCTTGGGGTACTGGGGTTGTCTCTGTGGCTTGTATGACGTGAAGTTGGGCAATGACACCAGAATGACCTTTTTTGAGTAATTTTTCCATGCGATGAGAACTGATGACCTCAGGTAAACCAGCAGTGATGCCTTGGAATTTATATTGGTGGCCTCCTTGGTTGAATTGCATGGTTAAGTTCTAAAAATCCATGAGAATGGGACCCAAAGTTCTTAGCCAGTCTGCACCCAACACAATGTCGCAACCACCCATCTCAATAGCAAACATATGGGATTTTAGGTGGTAGTCACCGATTTGGAGATGCACATTTTCACAGCACCCACCACATTTCATAGAACCACCATTGGCAATCATGATTTGGAAATTATTGACAGCATGGATGTAGCAATGGGTTTCTTGGGCAATGCGACGATGAATAAAATTGTGGATGCTCCCACTATCAACCAGAATGATGACCTTTCGGTGCTTGATGTAACCAATTAACTTGAGGGTTTGGGGGGGCGAGAAGCCAGTGAGAGCATTGAGGGAAATGATTGGTTCCACTTTGGGAGGGTTGGAGGGAGGGTTTATGTCAGGGATTTCTGGTGACTTGGGCACAAAGGGAGTGTCATCATCCTCTTCCGGAACATCCTCAGAGATGGCCATAAAAATATTTTGTTCCTTACATTTGTGGCCTGAGAAACATTTGTCATCACAATTATAATAGAGGCCTTTGAGTTGGCATTTGTCCATTTCATCCCTGGTCAATTTTTGGATCTTTAATGGGGCGGAGGGAGTAGTGGGGTTTACTGGTTTAGGGCGCGGGATAAAGGAAGGCTTACGGTTTTGAGAAGAAACAATTTGTTGTGATTCTTTGGCTTTTTTAGTAGCCTCCACCCAAGTTGTAGGTCGAGCCATGAGGACATGGGCCCAAATCTCCTCTTTGAGGCCACTGATAAAACACTCTCGAAAGAAAGCATTAATCATGCCTTCTGTTCGAAAAGCCAGGTGCTCAAATGCAGCTATAAAGTCTTCTACCATGCCTGATTGCTTCAATTTTTTCAAACGACCCAAATGGTTGGTGTCAGTGTCAAATATTTCATAAAGCTCAATCATAAATTGGTTCCAAGCAATATACCCTTGACGGGAAGTTTTTCTCCATTGCCACCATTGCCAACATTCTTAATCTAGATGGAGAACACCATACCGGAGTTTGGACAAGTCATTTGTAATGTTGTAGCGAGAGAAATAATGTTCCATTTGGGTGACCCAACCAGTGGGGTCCGAGCCATCAAATTTGGTTACATCCACTCGCAGAAGGCGTATGTCCCGTTGAAAGTGATGGGGCTGGGAAGAAGTTTCACCTTTAGTATTTGTATGTGCATCACGAAAAGAGTCATCGATAGGGATCTTGAGTTTGGTGCATAGTGATGCAAAGATAGATTCAAGTTGGGTGGTCAGTTCATGTTTGACTTCCGCCATTGCGGACTACACGGCTACATTTACGGATGCATTTACGACTGCATTTATGGTGCTATTGAGGGATGCATCACGGGAGGCAATAGTAGCACTGAGTTGTTGCACTTCTTGTTGGGTCTCGAGGAAACCAAATTGCAAGGTGTTGAAGTGAGACTCTAGTTCTTGGCTACGGGTATGGGCCATGAGGATGGGTGAACTGAAAAGAGAGCGGGCTGGGTCAGAAATTTTTGCAGAATAATGATATGAATGAATGTGATAGGGGAGAAGAGATAAATCTAATGGAATAGGTCTCAAATAATGGTGAAAAAATTTCCAGACTTTTTTTTTTTTTTTTACAGCTGCGGGTTATACTTTGGTCTGAAGAATGTTGTAGTGCCGAAATCCCCAAATTCTTAACCAGAAAGAAATGTGTATTTACTTGGCAACCCGAACACAATTGCACGACAATAGATCTGGCCGGTTTAATTTGTTTATGTTTATGTTCCCCAAGGGTTAGGTATTCAAGGGTTCTATAGACAAGGGTTTGCCTTGTGCTATAGTTCTTTGATATACGTGCGGGGTCCAACAGTAGTACTTGGCCCAATATCTCAGGGCACTAACTAAGGAGGATAGACCGTACCCTTAGCTGTACTACTCGACTACCCAGGTACTAGAGAGTATCTTCCCGAGTGCTGTTCTCGGTGACACTATAGTAGTCCGACGGCCGATAGGTTTATCTAAAGAGGGCTTCAGGAAATCTAGGCCGATCCATACACAGGTGTTGTCTGATGTGCTACCACTCGAAGGGGTACCAACAGGGGTTACAAGGGTGGCAAACAGATGTGCGCTTAAGAACCACTTGTATTTCCTACGTGTCTAAATCCCTCAACCGCAGGTTTATGCGCGTAATGACAGATCTCTGTGGATTAAAGATGCCAGAATACGTCTCTACCCTGGAAAAAAAATACCTGCAATTTCTGCCAAGGAAAGTGCTCTGATACCACTTGAAAGATACCAGATATATAAAATATGCAGAACAGAAATAAAATGCTAGAAATGGCAGAATAACAGTAAAATATCTAGCATAATCTTCACAATAACACATAAATGATATACATATAGCAATAGAAATAGCACTTTGATTCAGAAAGAAATGTTCACAGGCCTCTTCGAGGGGGCAACCTCGAATCGAGCAGCGCTCTGTTACAATAATCTCCAAGTTAGGGTTTTCATACCCTCGACCCTTATTTATACTAAATATGTCTATTAAGAGAAGCATCTAGAGGAAGATCCTTCTAGAAGCAGAAACTTCTATTAGGTCTTCTTACATCTGCCTTATTCTATTTTATTGAAAGGCCTTATTAATATTGACCTTTATTACATCCGAATACATTGATCTACCTATGTGCGGGTTAGGACCTTAACACCCTTTACTCGGGTGGAGTTTAGTCCCAGCTCGAGGGTGACTCACTGTTGAGAGTGATGAACAGTGTGGTCTAAGTCTGGGAGGTTCGTGGAAGTTCTGCATGCAGTTGGTGACATCCTTACCAAGATAAGTGCCAATTGTGGGATAAATTTACATGCTGCATTGTTACTCACGTGCTTATTTTTATGGGTTATCATATGTGCGGTTATAACTGTGTTTATTTTTATGGGTATTTCTTGTATATGTTGCATGTATATGTTTATTGTTATTTCAATGTGAATCCATGTATTTACTTATGTATTTGTATGTTTACGTTTTATATATAATGCTTCCGCAAGAGTTCTATGTGTATATATATTTTAATTACATGCAGTTCGAAAAATTTATGTGGCATAGTTTAGTTGGATAGTAGGTATGTTATAGTATGTTTCGCAGTGAGAGAATGAAAGTGTTCTCTCGTGTAGCGTGGCCTGGCATGGGTGGTCGGGGACGTTACATATATTCTACTAGATATAGTGAAGAATTAAAGGAAAAGTGGCTTTAGATATGGAAATTCTATAGTACATACACCACCAATATATCGAGGTCTTCTACAAACTCTAGGTGCAACTATCCATTTCAAATATTGAACAAATACTTATTATAAAGTTTAATTATGGTTTATTACCTAAAATAAATAATTAAGTTACATTAGTTCATAGCACATCTCTTTCCTTGGCTCTCCAAAATGATCTTAGCATTGAAAAGAATCTTGGTAAGCATCCTTTTGACTTTCGTTATCAATCCTAGGACAAACTCCATTCCTTTTCCTTCTCTATATCACACTAGGAAATATTATAGCTTTCACAAAATGACCTAATCTAGATTATTTTGAGAACGACATGAAGAGAGAAATATAACTGAGATATAACAATGAAATAGAAAAAAATATATAAGAGAACACAAAAATACAGTGAAACCCAACTTCTATTACTGAATAAGATAGAAAAACACTGTAGAACACAAACTGGAAAAATGGGGTAGTTTATCTCTAAAAAGAAAGAGATGTTGGCTACACTTCATTCAAAAGAAGCTTTACATCAAACTCCATTACATGCTTAAAGGGCCTCCTTCACCTCAATTATATATGAGAGAGTGATAGGAGAACAATTCCCATGATGAATGTGGGATAAATTGGACTAAGTTTATAAAATTCCATAAGCATGTAAAATACTAGGACTTCCCAGGCGGTCACCCATCCCAGTACTTCTCTAGCCTGAGCGTTCTTAACTGCGGAGTTCTAATGGGATCCAATGCATTAACTAATCTAGGTGGATATCAGTGGCCACCCACCTTTTCCAGCTGGCTCAAAACAACTTTCTGGCAAATTTGGTAATTTATTATTTTTAGCAGTTTTTCAGGTCCTGAACTTCTGGAGCCGTTTTGAGGTCCTAAACGACGTTTTTTTGGGTATCTACCGATAAAAAACATTTCCTATTACATTTTGGTCAAAAATTGTAGTCCTCGGATAGATCTTTCCATCGAGCTATCATGCGCCTAAAACGGAGATCATATGCAAAAGTTACGACCTCGAGAAGTTGATGTATTGACTTACCCAAATGGGGCCCACATGAGTTTTGGCGCTTCATCTCCTAGGGTTAGGTTTTTGGATGTATAGTGTTTTTGAAACTCATGTTTATTGTAAAAATGCCTTAAGAGCCTCATTGTAATTATCTTCTTACGAATGAGAGTAATCGTCACATCTCTTCTCAGATATAAGTTGCCACTATTCTAGCGAGTCTTTCACTCTGTATTTTTACAGTCTTTGAACATTTCCTTCATTAATAAAAATCATGTATTATTGTATCTCTGTGTTTATGGTTTCATCTCCAATACATTTCTGTTATATTGTTAGATATCCACGATATCTCTGTGCATTTGTTTATTATATCTCCACTTTCATTTTGTGCCGAAAGTAATCTGGATCAATGGTATCAGAAGAGGTTGCTCTTGATCATTTTTTTCAGTACATGTCCCCGATGAGGTCTGAGTATAGAAAGTTGGGTCTCCAGCTTTTCTCTCTTGAAGAAAATTGCTCTCGTATGCCCAAGAAACCCTCCATGGAGGAAGAAAAGAAAAACGACGGAGCAGACGATCCTATCAATATGTTGCTTGAGTAAGCTCTCACGCGATAGAGGGACGAAATGATGGAGAATTTTTCCCACATCCTTCAACACCTACCGTTAGAAACATGCACATCTTCATCAAACAACCACTTTGGAAGCACCTCTCCTTTCAAGGTACAAGTTAATTTTGATAATCCTGTATTTGAAGGTCAGATAGTTGCGGATGCCGTAGACAAATGATTAAATTTATTAGAAGGATATTTCTCTATTCATAATTTTTCCGACAGGGAAAAGATCACGTTCGCACTCCTTAAATCTCTCCCCCATGTCAAACATTGGTGGGAAACTTACTTGGAGAAAATTTCCACAGAGGAGTCTGGAATATATGGGGTCGAGCCCACTTGTAATTTTTTTGTGGATGCGATAAAGGAACAATATTACCCTATTGGAAACTATGAGGACCAGTACAAGAGATGGACCACACTACGGCAAGAGAGGGGATAATAAGTTCCAAAGTTCACCAATACCTTCCATACCTTGTGCACCATGCTGGGTATCAAAGACTCCGAATGACATTTGGTTCTAAAATAATGTGGGGCTCTACACAGATACATCCAAACTGAAATGGATTTTTTGGAGATCTAATCACTCAATGTTTCTTATCGATATGCTATTAAAATTGAGAATAAAGTTAAGCACCAGAACAAAGCAGAGTTTGGGTCTGCAAATATGCGACAACCAAAGTATGATAAAGACGACCCTAACAAACAATATCTCGAAAACCAGTCCAAGCCGAAGGAAAAGAAGGGTCACGGAAAGACAAAAAAGGACATAAAAAAATGGTGTGATTTCCATAAAATCATCTAGCACAACACTAAGGAATGTCGCTCAAAACAATCATTAGTGGCCGAGATCAAAGACAAGGAGCTGAACCCTGATTCATAATCTAATTCTAAAAATACTGGTAAAATACAGATCATCGAAGCAGACCCCACTACTATTGTCACAACCGTAGAAATTCAACCAGAAGAACCAATAGATCCTAAAGAGGGGGAGCACCTTTTTCATTCACAGGTGTGGGTGAAAGGGACCCTGCTATATTGTATTCTTTATAATAGAAGCCAGAAGAACCTCATCTCAACAGAGGTCGTCAAACAACTGGGATTGTTGACAACACCACACCCATAACCATACAACATCGGGTGGCTTCGCCAGGGATGAGTTCTTTGTGTCAACCAACAGTGTTGATTATCATACGACATCCATCCCTTCAAGGATGAGGTATTATGTGATGTTTCCCCACTGGATGTCTGTGATGTTCTCTTGGGCCAACCATATATGTGGAAATGCCATGTTGTTTATGAGTCTCGACCCCGCAGTGTCATTATTTCTCTGGGGGGTCATATCTATAAAATACCAGAGGTAGTTCTGACTACTGTTCCTTCTAAACAGTGCCACAAGGTAGTATCTCGTACTACAAAATTCAACTTCTTCACAATCTGTTCAAAAGGTGAACAAAAGGATACTGCAACCACTACTGCCTCGACCCAAGCACCTTCTATCCAATAGAAGCAGGTTGACAAGATTGAAACAAAGTGTAAATATTCCTTCTACACACAGGAATCTCATGTAGCCAGACTGGTTAAAAAGTTCAAACTCTTCCAGCCACAGGTTTGTGACAACCTTCAACAAACTAAGTAGCACAACTTTTCCAACAAGGCAAGCAACTCATCAAGATGCAGATTCAGCGAATGCTTTTCCCTCTCCCCTGGGAAATCAATGCAATGGACACCATTTCTTTCTAAGGAGGGAGGATTGATCCTAGTGGATATCGGCGGCCACCCACCTTTTCCATTTAGCTCAAAACAACTTTCTGACAATTTTGGTAATTTACTATTTTTAGCAGTTTTTCGGGTCTTGAACTTCTAGAGCCGTTTTGAGTCCCTAAACGAAGTTTCTTTTGGTATCTACTGGTTGAAAAAATTCATCATGAAATTTTCGTTAACAGTTGTATTCCTTGGATAGATCTTTCCAACGGGTTATAGTGTGCCTAATACGAAAATCGTATGCAAAAGTTACGACCCTGCGAAGTTAATGTAATGACTTACCCAAACAGGGCTCACATGACTTTTGGCATTTCATCTCCTAGGGTTAAGTTTTTGGATGTCTAGGGTTTTTGAAACTCATGTTTATTGTAAAAAGGCCTTCAGTGCCTCATTGTAATTATCTTCTTGCGAATAAAAGTATCCATCACATCTCTTCTCAGAGATAGGCTGCCACCATTCTAGCGAGTATTTCACTCTGTATTTTTACAGTCTTTGTACATTTCCTTCATTAATAGAAATCATGTATTACTGTATATATGTGTTTATGGTTTCATATCTGATACATTTCTGTTATATTGTTGGATATCCACGATATCTCTGTGCATTTCTTTATTATATCTCTGCTCTCATTTTGTGTCAAAAATAATCCGGATCATTAACACTATGTTGCTGACATGTACATAAAACCAATAGGAAATCATTACATGATGTATGTAATTAACAAATTAAGATGACATTACATTTGATTCCCCATCAAAAGGGTGAATATCATGGTTTATCAAAACCATAGGCTCAATATGGTGATTCAGTAAAAAAAGTGGATGGCCAATGAGATCCATCTGGATCATTCCTCCCCCCTTAGGAAGAAATGGTCCCCATTGCGTCAAGTTCACTTGGGAGACGAGGAAACTTCTACTAAATATGAAGTTTGGTGCGTTGCTTTCCTTTCTGAAGAAGTTGTCCTGCTTAGCTTTTTGAAGGTTGTCATGAACCTATTGCTGGAGGGGTTGGATCTGTTCAACCAATATAGTTTCATGATCTACCTGAGCGTGGGAGGACTCTGTTGATGAAAATGCAACATGAAGAGTATGAAGGGTTCTGTTATAAACTTTCTTGACCAGGCAGTGTGGAGGCACCCTCGTAGGTGCACCAAGAACATCTTGGTACTCTTCTACAATCTTTTTCGATCTGCTTCTGCTACACATAAAGGTCTTGAGTTGAGGCTACAGTGGTTGCAGTTTCCTTTTGTTCGCCTTCTGATCGGATTGTGAAGAGGCTAAACTTTGTAGTATGAGAGATTAATTTGTGGCATTGTTTTGGTGGAACAATACAGAGTCTTTCACTCTGTATTTTTACAATCTCTATACATTTCCTTCATTAATAGAAATTGTGTATTACTCTATCTCTATGTTTATGGTTTCATATCCGATACATTTCTGTTATATTGTTGGATATCCATGATATCTCTGTGCATTTATTTATTATATCTCCGCTCTCATTTCGTGCCGAAAATAATATGGATCTGTTGTATCAGAAGAGGCTTCTCTTGATCATTTTTTTCAGTACATGTCCTCGACGAGGTCCGAGTATAGAAATTTGGGTCTCAAGCTTGTCTCTCTTGAATAAAATTGCTCTCGTATGTCCAAGAAACCCTCCATGGTGGAAGAAAAGAAAAACGATGGAGAAAACGATCCTATCAATATGTTGCTTGAGAAATATCTCACGTGATAGAGGGATGAAATGATAGAGAATTTTTCCCATATTCTTCAACGCCTACCGATAGCAACATGTACATCTTCATCAAACAACCACTTTGGAAGCACCTCTCCTTTTAAGGTACAGGTTAATTTTGATATTCCCATATTTGAAGGTCAGATAGATGTGGATGCCCTGGACAAATGATTAAATTTGTTAGAAGGTTATTTCTCTGTTCATAATTTTTCTGACAGGGAAAAGATCACCTTCGCACTCCTTAAATCTCGCCCCCATGTCAAACATTGTTGGAAAACTTACTGGGAGAAAAGTTCCATAGAGGAGTCTGGAATATATGGGGTTGAGCCCACTTGTGATTTTTTTTTGGATGCGGTAAAGGAACAATATTAACCTATTGGAAACTATGAGGACAAGTGCAAGAGATGGACCACACTGTGGAAAGAGAGGGGCTAAGAAGTTATAGACTTCACCAATACCTTCCATACCTTGTGCACCATGCTGGGTATCAAAGACTCTGAATGACATTTGGTTCTAAAATACTGTGGGGCTCTACATAGATACATCCAAACCGAAATGGATTTTCTGGAGATCTCATCACTCGGTGTTTCTTATCGATATGTTGTTAAAATCGAGCAAAAATTTAAGCACCAGAACAAAGGAGAGTTTGGGTCTACAAATATGCAACAACCAAAGTATGATAAAGACGGCCCTAAAAAACAATCTCCCGAAAACCAGTCCAAGCCAAAGGAAAATAAGGGTAACGGAAAGACAAAGAAGGACATTGAAAAATGGTGCGATTTCCACAAAAGCCCCTGGCACAACACTGAGGAATGTAGCTCAAAACAGTCATTGGTGGCCGATATCAAAGACAAGGAGCCGAACCTTGATTTATAATCTAATTCTGAAAATACTTGTAAAAGACAGATCATCGAAGCAGACCCCACTGCTATTGTCACAACCGTAACAATTCAACCAGAAGAACCTATAGATCCTAAAGAGGGGGAGCACCTTTTTAATTCACAGGTGTGGGTGAAGGGGACCCTACTGCATTTTATTGTTGATAGAAGAATTATAGAAGAACCTCATCTCAGCAGAGGTCGTCAAACAACTGGGATTGTTGACAACACCACACCCACAACCATACAACATCGGGTGGCTTCACCAGGGATGAGATCTTCGTGTCAACCAACAGTGTCAATTTTCATATGGCATACATCCCTTCAAGGATGAGGTATTATGTGATGTTGCCCCACTGGATGTCTGTAATTTTCTTTTGGGCCAACCATATATGTGGAAGCGCCATGTTGTTTATGAGTCTCGACCCCGTAGTGTCATTGTTTCTCTGGGGGGTCATTTCTACAAAATACCAGAGGTAGTTCCGACTACTATTCCTTCTAAACAGTGCCACAAGGTAGTATCTCGTACTACAAAATTCAACTTCTTCACAATCTGTTAAAAAGGTGAACAAAAGGATATTGCAACCACTACTGCCTCGGCCCAAGCACCTTCTATCCAATAGAAGCAGGTCGACAAGATTGCAACAAAGTGTAAAGATTCCTTTGGCACATAGGAATCTCATGTAGCCAGACTAGTTAAAAAGGTCCAACCCTTTCAGCCACATGTTCGTGACAACCTTCAACAAGCTAAGCAGCGCAACTTCTCCAACAAGGCAAGCAACTCATCAAGATCCAGATTCAACGAACGCTTTTTCCTCTCCCCTAGGAAATCAATGCAATGGACACCATTGCTTCCTAAGGAGGGATGATTGATCCTGGTGGATATCGATGGCCACCCACCTTTTCCATATGGCTCAAAACAACTTTCTGACAATTTTGGTAATTTACTATTTTTTGGGTCCTGAACTTCTGGGGCCGTTTTGAGGCCCTAAACGGAGTTTTTTTTGGTATCTATCGGTTCAAAAAATTCATCATGAAATTTTCGTTAACGATTGTATTCCTCGGATAGATCTTTCCAATGGGTTATAGTGTGCCTAAAACGAATATCGTATGCAAAAGTTACGACCCCGGGAAGTTGATGTACTGACTTACCCAAACGAGGCTCATATGACTTTTGACGCTTCATCTCCTAGGGTTAGGTTTTTGGATGTCTAGGGTTTTTGACACTCCTGTTTATTGTAAAAAGTCCTTCAGAGCCTCATTGTAATTATCTTCTTGTGAATGAGAGTAGCCATCACATCTCTTCCGAAAGATAAGCTGCCACCATTCTAGTGAGTCTTTCATTCTGTATTTTTACAGTCTATGTACATTTCCTTCATTAATAGAAATCGTGTATTACTGTATATCTGTGTTTATGGTTGCATCCCTGATACATTTCTGTTATATCGTTAGATATCCACGATATCTCTGTGCATTTCTTTATTATATCTTTGCTTTCATTTTGTGCCGAAAATAATCTGGATCATTAACACTATGTTGTAGACATGTACATAAAACCATTTGGAAATCATTACATGATGTCTGTAATTAACAAATGAAGATGACATTACAATCGATTCCCCATCAAAAGGGTGAATATCATGGTTTATCAAAACCACAGGCTCAAGATGGTGATTTAGTGAAAAAGGTGGATGGCCACCGAGATCCATCTGGATCATTCCTCCCCTGTTAGGAAGCAATGGTCCCCATTGTGTCAAGTTCACTTGGGAGACGTGGAAACTTCCGCTAAATATGAAGATTGGTGCATTTCTTTCCTTGCTGAAGAAGTTGTCCTGCTTAGCTTTTTTAAGGTTCTCATGAACCTGTTGCTGGAGGGGTTGGATCCATTCAACCAATCTAGTTGCATGATCTACCTGAGTGTGGGAGGACTCTATTGATGAAGATGCAACATGAAGAGTATGAAGGGTTCTGTTATAAACTTTCTTGACTAGGCAGTGTGGAGGCACCCTCGTAGGTGCACCAAGAACATCTTGGTACTATTCTACAATCTTGTTCGATCTACTTCTGCTGGATAGAAAGGTCTTGAGCTGAGGTTGCAGTGGTTGTAGTGTCCTTCTGTTCACCTTCTGATCGGATTGTGAAGAGGCTAGACTTTGTAGTATGAGAGATTAATTTGTGGAATTATTTTGGTGGGACAATAGTCGGAACTACCTCTGGTATCCAGTATAGTTGACCCCCCATAGTAACAATGATGCTACAAGGTCGAGACTCATAAATGGCATGACGCCTCCACATATATGGCTGGCCTAATAGAACATCACAAACTTCCAGTGGGGCAACATCACACAATACCTCATCCTTGAAGGGCTTGATGTCGTAGGACAAGAGACATTGTTGGATGACATGAAGATCTTGACCCTGGAGAAGCCACCCGATGTTGTATGGTTGCAGGTGTGGTGTTGTTGGAAAATCCAACTACTTGACAACCTCTGCTGAGATGATGTTATTTTGGCTTCTTCTATCAACAATAAAATGCAACAGGGTCCCCTTCACCCACATATGTTAATGGAAGAGTCGCTCCCCCTCCTCAAGATCCTCTTCTAGTTGGATTGTTGCAGTTGCGATAGTAGCAATGGGTTCTTCATCAATGATCTGTCTCCTTTTATTATTTTCTGAATCAGGGTCCAAGTCTAGGTTCAAATCTTTGTCTTTGAGCTCGACCACCAATGATTGTATTGAGTGACATTCATCAGTGTTGTGCCAAGGGTTGTTGTGGAACTCACACCACTTTTCAGTATCTTTCTTATACTTCCTGTTACCCTTATTTTTCTGCATATTTGATTGCCTCTCTTGAGGTTGGCCTTCCTTTCTTTGTCCATGCTTCTCCCACTTACTCTTCTGCTTGAATTTCTGCTCAATTTTGACTGCATATCGATAAGAAACTCCCAATGACGAGATGTCCGAGAAATCCCTCTCTGTTTGGATGTAATTGTGTAGACCATTGCGGTACTTCAAAACAAGGTGTCGCTTGGAGTCTTTGATACCCAACATTGAGCACAAGGTATGAAAGATGTTGGTGTACTCCAACATCGCCTGGTCTCTTTTCTGACGTAGAGTTGTCCATATCATGTATTGGTCATCATATTTTCCGACAGGGTAGAACTCCTCCTTTAGTGCATCTACAAAGGCCACCCAAGTGGGTTCTCTCCCAAATAGTGTAGATTCATCTGTGGTGTACCTCTCCCAGTAACCTTCCCACCAAGCTCTGACATGGGGAAGGGATTTAAGGAGCGCGAAGGTGGTATTTTCATTGTTGGGAAAATTTTGGACAGAGTAATAACCTTCTAGCAGATTCAACCATTTTTCTAGAGCATTTGCATCTATCTGGCCTTCAAATAAGGAGATATCAAAATTGACTTTTACCTTGAAGGGTGTCGCACTTGATAAATGGTTGCTTGTTGAAGATGCCTCGACTTCCACCATCAATAGTCTTCGAAGGATCTGAGCGAAGTTGTCCATCATCTATTTCCTTTGTCACACAAGGGCTTCCTCAAGCAACGTCCTGAAAGGATCTTCTGCTCTGCCATCTCTCTTTTCTTCCACCATGGGAGGTTGCTTGGACTAGCGAGAGTGGTTGTCCTTAAGAAAAACTTGCTCGAGACCCAAATCTCTATACCCTGACTTCGTCAGATATAACAATGAAATACACAAAAATATAGAAGAGAACACATAAATACAGTGAAACCCAACTTCTATTACTGAATAAGATAGAAAAACATTGTAGAACACAAACTGGAAAAATGGGGTAGCTTATCTCTAAAAAGAAAGAGATTTTGGCTAGGCTTCATTCACAAGAAGCTTTACAGCACACTCCATTGCATGCTTAAAGGGCCTCCTTCACCTCAATTATATATGAGAGAGTGAAAGGACAACAATTCCCATGATGCATGTGGGATAAATTGGACTAAGTTTATAAAATGCCATAGGCATGTAAAATATTAGGACTTCCTGGGTGGTCACCCATCCCAGTACCTGCAAAGTTCTAATGGGATCCGGTGCATTAACGCTATGCTGTAGGCATATACATAAAACCACTAGGAAATCATTACATGATGTCTGTAATTAAAAAATGAAGATGGCATTACATTCCATTCCCCATCAAAAGGGTGAAGATCATGGTTTATCAAAACTACAGGCTCAAGATGACGATTCAGTGAAAAAGGTGGATGGCCACCGAGATCTATCTGGGTCATGACCTCTCAAAATAAGAATATTGTTAAACACTTCACCATATACCCTTTGTTACAACTTTATTGTCTGATCCAACCACATCTACTATACCTCACAAAGACATGATCCATGTAGAGAATATTGCTAAGCTAGATTTGAAAGCATTACTTATGATCCATCCTTCAACTCCTTCAACCCATGCAATAATCTTTATTCACAATTTCCCAATTAAAATTCATGTGGATCCAATGATTATGGATAGCAAGAATGAAAGGAATTTGGTCTTAGCTTCCCTTGTAAGGAACTCTGCCAATCAATCCTCATCCTCACACATTTCCTCGGTTGGTTAAAAGAAGATGTTTAGTCCTTATTGGTGTCCTCGGTTGGGTAAAAGAAGATGTTTAGTCCTTATTGGTGTCACAACAATGTGTTGTCAACTTTTCTATTAACCCTAATTTCCACGAAATAGTTCTTTGCAATGTAACCCCTACCAATTGCGCAACCTTACTTCTACTAGTTTGCATGGTTTTCCATGAAAGACTCTCACACTAACTTTTACACACTCACTAAAGATGCTCACACACATTGCTTTCACTCCTTGGAAACACCTCAGCTCTCCCCTCTCGCCGACAATGACATTTTTCCACAAGTGCTTCTCCATAAAAACCTACACCTTTGCATTCTCCCTCAAACCACCTCCGATCCTCTCACGCCACACCTAGTCTCCTTGCCTTCTATATTTCACACCACATAGTTAAGCCTAGATTTGAGACGCCTTATATATTGC
>ML778931.1:634687-650620 GCA_009831015.1 Picea engelmannii | reverse complement strand
ACGCCACACCTAGTCTCCTTGCCTTCTATATTTCACACCACATAGTTAAGCCTAGATTTGAGACGCCTTATATATTGCCGACCTCACAGTGAAAATATATACCATCTTATCATTGTTCTAAGCCCATATTTGAGGTAAAAGTATACAACGAGTAGCATTAATGTAAATCATATTGACATTAATGTAAATCAATCAATGTAAATCATATTGTCATTGATAGCATTGACTTGGCGTCATATTGTGCAATATCATAAATGTAAGATCTATTGCAGAATATATGAAAGGCTAACCTTCGTATATTCCGGGCTGCTTAGAGTGCGTCGTCCGATGAGGACGTTCAGATGACCTTCCCGTGCAATCTCTTACAATCCAGCTCAGATCATTATCATGGACTCATGAGGTTTTTTTCTCCAAGAATTTTGTCAAAGTATCTCGCCTTAACAAACGGGCAGCGCACAGGAAGTCGACAGCACCTCCACTTGCGCAGTAATTTTCATATGTTGAAGACACCCACTCATTCTCCTTGGCTAACATCGTTGAAATAGTTGTGAAAATCCCCAAATTCGTAGGGATTCAATCTCAAATAATGGCAGATCAAGGAAAAAATTTAACAACACCACATTGAATTTCCAAGTTCCATGACCTTTAAATTGCCGCAGACCTTACACTAAACACTATATAAATATAACCGAAGAATCGTCCAATTATTTCGTGTCACTGTTTCCACGCGAGCAACTTTCCTTCTGAGTGGTTATCTCCGGATTAAATATGGCACTCATGTATCATGAGTCTAATGTTCTAATATTAGTGGCGGGGTCAGATTGAATAATGTTGTGTGTAATTGGCAAATTCACCCAAAGAATGTGTACTGCAACAAAATCTGCCATCGATGGATAAAAGTAGTGGGGAACAAAGTATTTGAACTCTGGGCCGGTCCTCAAGATTGACGTTATTCCATGGCCTTTCTATTAGATCCTTTGCTTTGTCGGTGCTGGGGACAAATAGTCTATTAGAAAAGTAAGCATGAAAAGCTACCAGCAAGGCCCAATCTGAAAAATGGGCCGCAAGGAAGTTCTCCTTTCGTATGAAGGTATGTTCGATTCGTCGCTTGTTCGGATCTGGCATTCGCTACAAAATACAATTGGTCTTACAGACGGGTTATAATCAATAAACCCAGCTACACGTAATTCTGAATTTTGCGTACACCGAATTATAGGTTAAACCGCAATATCATGACGCCGTACGCTATTATATCATGGACGTTTCCAATATCATTGTTCATCTACATCAACTGTTGGTGTAAATTGGAGACGGTGGCCAATTACATGATGCCGCAGATCAGAGCAATACGGATTATTTGATTTGGACTCTGAACGTAGAATTGAGTAATCTCAGGAATTGGTGAACAGATACCCAAGATCGCTTGAACATACGTTTAGCAGTACATGCTGTATCGGTCGTATGGGAGAGATGTGAAAACGGGGCGGCCAATATCCAGCCTGCTACACAGCGAAATGACCTATAATCCACCCAACTGCTGGATATTGCTCTGCAAATGGATGAGTGGGTGTTTGACATGCATGACACTGCCCTGCAAATCAGAAGAAAATTGTGGCAAACGATCATATTTGATCTTTTTAATCATTGTTATGAAATAGTAAATTAAATTAAGCAAGGAAGTTTCTCTATATTTACCAGGAGGCTTTCAGATGCTTTCATTGGATGGGGGCGGGGTACGCTCGGGATACTTCAATGCGAGAAGGAAGTTATATCGGGCGGGCTTTTATTGCTTTAATTATATTCCTCTTATTGCCAGAAGTTCAGTCTTCAGTCCTGGATCCACCACCTTTTCTTTTTTTTACCAAGCCCCTCTGTTGCCCATTAGTTGGTCCCCTTTCAATACAGACCTAACAGAGTAAGGAGAAGGCCCGTTATCGCCAGACAAACCAAAATATTAATGTTCTTAATAATAACCATAAAAATATTACAATTAAATTATTGTTTTGAAAATTTGTTGAGAAATATTTGTTGATCTTAAAACATTTGTGGTTACATTCTGAGTTATGCCTAGAGCTATTACAACATCTAGGTTCCTTATAACTCTCTTGAATCATGATATTGTTTTCCTATTAAACACAATGTTACACAAAATGATCTAAATAGTATTAAAGATGATGCACTCAAATTATAGAGATCAAATTATAGAGATGGGGTATTTTCAAAGAAAAAGTGTGAATCTCTTGGAATCAAAAGTTAAATCTTATATACAATGCAATTGGCTGAGATAAATAGGTTTGCTTTTCTTGAGGCAGGGAAACAATGGAATGTCCAATAAACCCTTCAAAGCTAAACATGGGAATGAGGTACTTTTAATGACAAAGTGTGATGCTTTGGAGTTAAAAGTTTAATCTTGTGAGTAATAAAGAGAGATAAATAGGTTTTTTCTTCTTGAGGCAGAGAAACAATAGAGGGATGTTTCCAAAAAGAAGATGATACATTCCCGTTTACAATAGACTTATAAAAGGATAAGTATAAAAAGATTATAGAAACACATTATAAAACAATATGTCAAAGAGTTACAACAACAAAAGAGAAATATTCGAGTCTTAAAGAGGCTGAAAAAATCCATGCATATGCAATAGTTATGCAAGCCAGAAAGGTCACCAACCTTGTTTACCAAATAAATGGGCCACCAACTCTCTTTAGAAGAAAAAAAAAACTATGAAAGAAATTGGGTCATTTTATTCTAGAGAATTCAAATAAACTAGCATGTAAGTGGGAAACTTGTCACCACATATAACATTGGCTTTTAGCATGGATGGTTTGAAAAATAATACATCAAAGAATTTGTGAAAGTTGAAAAACCAATAGCTTTCGGGGATTTTATAGGATATTTGATATTGTATAGTTCAATAAAGAGTTAATTGTAAATTTTATCCCTAGTGTTATAATTTCATAGTCAAAGGACACGCTCCTCCATGGTGAATTATGCAATGGTCTTTTCTCACATTATGGAATCTAATTGAAATAGAGAAAACTATCACAAATTGGCATAATTTGTTGATGGTGTGCCCAGACTTGTTAACCTCAACTTGTTTTAATCATGGTGAATTCTACAATGGTCTTTTCTCACATTATGGAATCTGAAAACTATCACAAATTGGCATAATTTGTTGATGGTGTGCCCAGACCTGTTAACCTCAACTTGTTTTAATCATGGTGAATTCTGGAATGGTCTTTTCTCACATTATGGAATCTGAAAACTATCACAAATTGGCATAATTTGTTGATGGTGTGCCCAGATCTGTTAACCTCAACTTGTTTTAATCATGCATAAGGAAAAATTAAAGAATGTCTAACACATCCTAGAATGAGAATCAAGATATTTCAGCTGAAATGAATTGATGCGAGAAACATGTCTCAACTTATGGATATTGCTTGGTTAATAATATTCTTAAACTCTTATTTCATCAATTTTTTCTATGTACGTCTCGAATGAAAGGATCATTCATGAACTTTCAAGTTCTTAATTTCTAGGTGTGGAGGCACTGGAATTTTTCTGTCATGCAGGATGGACATGGAGCAAGTCACATAGTCTTTCAAGGACATATGTTTTGAGACTAAGATCTATACCATGTAACCCACAACGAGAAAATAAGGGGACGAAGGGACAGGGATATTTATAATAGGTTGAGGGAAATTCAAACCGTAGAGGTGGTGGGTATTTTCATTACACACTCACTAAAGATGGTCACACACATCATTGTCTCTCCTTGGAAACACCTTAGCTCTCCCCTCTCTTTGGAAATGATGTTGTTCTTAGCTCTCCCCTTCCTTTGGCAATGATTTTGTTCTATAAGTGGCTCTCCATAAAATCCTACGCCTTTGCATGCTCCCTCAAACCACCTCTAATTTTCTCAGACTATACCCAATCTCCTTGCCTTTTATATTTCTCACCACATAGTTAAAATATATACATATTAGCATTGTTCTAAGCCCATATTTGAGATTCCTTATATATTTTTGACCACACAGTTAAAATATATACACCTTATCATTGTTCTAAGCCCATATTTGAGATTCCTTTGTCACATCCACACAACGTTCCTTGCAATCGTGCACCTCTTGAGGCCATGTGGAACTATAATGTTTCACACTTGGCTCCTTAGCAATACCTAGGTCACCTCATCCAGACTACACCTCTTCCTTCACCTAGAGGTTACCCATACTTCATTCTAGGCTACCGATGAGTCACACTCCTACTCTAGTGCAAGACTAGTGCAAGACTTGTATACTTAGACATTCGTTGATTACTTTAACACTTAGTCATTTTTAAGCATACATCCAAGAGAACGATAATCCAAGAGAACAACAATGAAACAAACAAGAGAAACATAGATATAGTGTGAGTGGCACAAATTGTGGCTAACACCTATCTAAGTCTTTGTTATTGCATAACAGTTACAACATGAGCACTATCGGTTCTGTTTACAACTTCCACAGAGTCAAACGACTCGCCTCACCTCACTAAGACACTCATGAACATATCTATCACCATAAGTCTCTATGTCAAAACCATCTCTACAACTACCTAGGATGCACCTCAAATGTGCCCTCAACCACAAAATTGTTGTCTCTTCATTTTTGCAGACTTTGCCTCTTCATTTCCACAGGCATCACCAATTTCGGTTCTTCCTCACACATGCCTCCAACAGACCCATGTTTCCAAACTTAGCCAAAATAAGCTCAAGAAAATCTCGCCCATCTCTGTCCAACAAACCCACCTCAAAGAAACACAAGTCCTCCAAAATTGGAGTGACTCGGCTCCTTAATGGAGTTTCCTCCCTTTATTTTCCACAAAATCATATAGCTCTTGCTTTCCCTGTCTTGTCAAAAACTTATCTTCCTTGGTTATGCGCCCTTGTTCCATTATAGGCTCTCCAAAGGTCACTATCATTTCCTTTGGGGGTGTTTCCCCCCTTTGTCAACCCATGTTTAAATGAATCGTCATGCCCCTTCATGTTCCCGGTCACCTAAACAAATTGTTGCACCCATTTGTGGACTCGGTTGCCCAAACGAAACCATGCACTCATCAATAGTTGTGTCCCTTGGGACCGGCAGGCCCAACCTTGGTGCACCCCTCATTTCGACACACCCCATCAATGGAACCGACTCATCCACTTTTGTGTGCATACTTCTTTGGTGATTTGGGTCGACTCTCCTAAGTACATCCCCCATGCCTTGGTTTATTTTCCTTCATTGATGGAGCATCTACGTCTTTCCCTTAACATTTCATCAAACTACCCATCAGTTGAGTTGCATTGTAAGGCACCTTGGGTGGAATCGTACCTTGTCATGTCATGTGCCCAAGGAACCCCAACTCCCCTCTAGATGAAGACTTTCATCTCCTCATCCCCACCAAGAGTACTTCCTACCGATTGAGACTCTGGTGGAAGTGCACACAATCGAGATAATCTCCCAATGCATTACATCCTTCCCCACCTCAAGTTATTTCCATCCTCAAAAAAATCCAAAAAATCTATGATCTCCACGTCTCTTCCCAACTCATGCCTCCATTGCAACTAATTCTGCTCGAAACCCCAAGTTTTGTGCCAACTAGAAATCCAAAATTCTACCAAAGTGGAAACCCCAAGTTTCGTGCCAACTAGAAATCCAAAATTCTACCAAAGTGGAAACCCCAAGTTTCCAAGTTGGACAACAATGATTTGCAACCTGAGAAACCATCCACACTTCCCTTTTCCCAAATTTGTCTACGACCAAACTATCTACAATGATGGAAAAATGTCTTATTCCCAACTCTATTTGCAATGTCTAAGATGTCATTGCCCCACTGTGACGATCACTCTTTGTTTCAATGTTGTTGTTGTTGACTCAAGTCCTACTATAACCTCAACCAAAACTTCAAAATTCACCAAAGTGTTGAACTCTTGTGATCTTGTTAGTGCGCCCATACTTCAACAATTTTTTTCATGTCTCCACGCATTGATATCCCCCATGCCTTGGACTGATTGGTAGTTAGTCCACACCCAACTTAGAAGAATGCACTTCCTCATCCTCAACCTTAGTATTTTCTGTCACATCTTTGTCACTCTATCCAACTCGAAATACTAAGGCAAATTTCCATCCTTTCCTCATCACTACTACCATCATTTGATCTTCGTCAAGGATATCCTACACAATGTCTAAGTGATTCACTTCGAAGCTAGTTTTTCATCTGTACTCTCACTTCTTTCTGCAATTGGGTCCATCTGCACAACTCTCACACCAATGAAAGGTCGCCCCTCACCTTGTTGTGCTACGAATTCACCCCGAAACAAAGTCTTTGGTGGCAACTTGACTCCAAGATGCACCTCATTTCACAATTAGCTAATCTTCCCCAATAACTGCACGTCCAAATTTTCTTTTTCTCACTACTTCATCTCCTCAAAATGTTGCCAAGTCTTCCTCTCTAAGCCTTGGAATGGTTAGTCTTAATCCTCAACCATGCTACCCAATGCAAGAGAAATGCCCATGCCTAATTAATCCCTTCATGCTACAAACTACATATCTACATAATCCTCCAAACGAAGGAAAATCCCAAACTCACCTCCTTCCTTCAAGTCACCTAAATACAACTCAACATCTGCGATTAGTGTGGCCAACATGTCTACACTCCCAAAACGTCCAAACGAATTGTCCAAAGTGTTGTAAGTAGAATGAATCAACTCAAAGAACTTACACACATTAGGCACGTTAGAACCAATACTTTACCAACTTCAACCAACGACCCATGTCGGATCTATGATTCATCACACAATCATATGAAATTCACCAAGGTGCACTTTTCCTCATCCAATGTCCCATACCAAAGGTGAACAAACACCACCCCAGTCACTTGGTATGTGTTCTTCCCATTCAGATTGGTTGTCAAAAATTCTTGGTCGACTCCTTTTCTAAATACATTTGTCTCTTAGAAAAAAATTTCCTTGCACCCAGTGAAAGTGTCCATAATATGGCATTGCCATCACAACTCGTCAAGTCATCACCTGACTCAAAAATTTAGCTAAGGAACCAAGCACCAGAGCGCCTCACCCATCCTATGAAACTTAGCACGTCTAGAATTCACTGCCCACCACCAAAGTGACCCATCCAATGAACCTAATCAAAGAGTTAGGAGGCTTCCTCAAGCCACCTCCATGGCTGCATCTAAATGTACCTAATTCCACCAATGGAATTTTCCAATTAGGTCATCCAATCTCTCTACACATTCTACCAACCAAGGAGTCCCAAACGGTTGCAAGGCCTCTTCAAATATGCACTCCTTGAGTCACCCTCAAGTCTTCCAATTCTCACCATGAAAACAAAATCCACTTGAACCATTATGTCATCTTTATCCCCTTTAAATAACTCACTGCAACACTTAGGAAGTGCAAGAACTCAATCCCACCATACCTTTCGAATAACATTGTTCATGATGACCATGTTCTAAGCTTGCTTTCTTGGACCTCCACTTTCCCAAGAAACCAACTCTCCACGTGAACACACCTAAACCACCATCCACAACTACATAATCCTACAAAACCTTCATTGTGATACAAGGTTGAGTCCATTCGTCTATGCTTCTCATGCAACTGGATGAACACATATCCAATGCCTTTCCATATCCACACCTTGACTTCTTCCTCTTCAAATCACCATGCATCCACTACCCAAATGTCAATTCATACTAATACTAATGAATTTCCATAACTTTTCGAATACCTACCTCATCTGAAGGCTACAACCCCTACAACCCAACTCATCTCAAGTGCAGTTCTCAATGATGCATCGCACAAAGACATCATGATGGAAACGTTCTCAACCAACTAGCTATTGCGGAATTTCTCTAGATCGTCACAAGTTGTCCAATGCACCTAAGTGCTTCACCTTGATGCAACCTAAAACTACTCCCTTAGTGATAACTTCTGCAATCACCCTCTATGTTTTTCTTCGTTAATCACTTCTGCAATTATCTCTGCACCAAGTCATGCAAAAAATCCTGTATTCATCTGCCTTTCCCAAGTGCTCGGTTCTACCAATGAAATCTGTTCTTGGTCTCTCCAATGTGCAAAAAACAATCCTGACACTGACTTTCATCACGAATCAAACCAACCATGTCTTTTTTTGTGATCAAGTTTGTGACAAGTTCTGCAATGAACTATGCGATTAGTTTTGTGATCACCCATCCTTTCCAAGTGCTTCGTTTCACCACAAACCCTGATCTCGATTTTCACAAGCTACTCTCTCAGTTCAATCTTCCCATCACACTATCAACTGAACCTCTGTCATAAGTATGATGCAAATTTTACAATGAACAAGTTCCTTGCACCAAACTATTCACCAAGTCTTCGAACGTTCTCACTGAACTTCCTTCACAACAAAATGCCTTCAATGTTTTCTCTGATAACATCTATCGTCGAGATAGTGATGAATATCTCCCCAAACCTTCTCCAAAATATGTAACGAATTGTCTCTAATACCATTTTTCACATCCCCATACCATGTCTTGTGATCGTGCACCTCTTGAGGGCATGCAACATTGCAATGTTTCATGCTTTGTTGCTTGGTAACACCAATATTACTTCATCTGGATGACACCTCTTCACCTAGAGCATACCCATATATTGTTCTAGAATATCGGTGAGTCACACTCCTACTCTAGTGAAACTCTTGTGTACTTAGACATTTGTTAATTGATTTAATAGTTAGTCATTTTTAAGCATACACCCAAGAGCATGAGAATCCAAGAGAACAACAACAAAACATAAAAGAGAAAAATAGATCTAGTGTGGGTGACACAAACCATAAAAGAGAAACATAGATATAGTGCAGGCGACACAAACCGTTCCTACCACCCGACTAAGTCATTTTTATTACAAAAAATTTACAGCATGAGCACTATCGACTCAGTTTAAAACTTCATCATAGTCAAATGAATTGCCTCACCTCCCCAAGACACTCATGAACAGATCCATCACCACAAGAGTCTTTGTCATAATCCTCTCCACAACCACCTGCGGTGTACCTAAAATGTGCCCTCAACCACAAAATTGTTGTCTCTTCATTTCTGTAGACTCTGCCTCTTCAATCCACAGACTTCACCAATTTTGGTTTTTCCTCACACATGCCTCCAAAAGACTTGTTTTTCCATACTTAGCCAAAATCGGCCGAAGAGAAGCTCACCCATATCTTTCCTGTGAACCCACCTCAAGGAAGCACAAGTCATTTCAGAGTGGAAGGTCTTGGATCCTTTAGGGAGCTTCCTTCCTTCATTTGCCTCAGAATTGCAAAGTTGTTTCTCTCCTTGTCTTTCCCAAAACTTGTCTTCCTTGGTTGTGCACCCTTGTTCTCTTATAGACTCTCCAAAGTTCACCATCACGAACCCTCACATCCTTTAGGGGTGTTGCACCCCTTCGCAAACCCATGTCCAAACAAATCATGTACTTTATTGCCCAAACCCAAACAAATCATCATTCCCCTTCGCAGACCCAATCTCCCAAACAAACCCAGGTGCTCATCAACCATTGTGTCCTATGGGACCGATGTGCCCAACCTTGGTACGCCCCTCATGCTGGTGCGCCCCATCCATCAAACTGAATCATCGACTTGGGTGTGCGTGCCCCTTAAGTGAGTTGGGTCGACTCTCCTAAGTGCACCCCCCCTTGCCTTAGCTAATTTTCCTTCATTGATGGAGCACCCAAGTCGTTCCCTCAACTCTTTTTCAAACCATCTGTCATTTAATTTGCATCATAAGGTACCTTTGGTGGACTCGTCATCCCTTGACACGTTGTGCACACAAGGAACCCAAACTCCCCTCTATATGAATACTTTCATCTCCTCATCCAAATGAAGCATCTTTCTTTCTCGATTCTGACTATGGTGGAAGTGTGCATGCCCGAGTTAAGCTCCCAAGGCCTTACATCTTCTATATTCCCAACCCCATAGTTAAAATATATACCATCTTATCATTGTTGTGAACCCATATTTGAAGTTAGAGGAAGCAACTAAGAATATATCAAAAGAATGAAAGATTAGTAGATTCTCGAACTAAAAAAAAGGATATTATAGAGAATGAAGTTGAAATATTGAGATTTGCAAAAAAAAAAATATTAATTTTTTTTTGAATAAATGCAAAAATATTTAGAATATCTTTCTTATAGAATCAACATTTTATAGAACACATACTTTCTGTGGTTATATTTTTCTTGGATGGGTACTCATTTTCCAATCAAATTAACACTTCTCTTAAACCAAGAAGATAGCAAGGACACTATGCACTTAAATGAAAAGGAACTAATACAAAATTGGAGTAAAACAACTTGTGAGATAAAAATATTAGAATTATTGTTAAAGATTGGTAATTATAATATATATATTAAAATATGAAAGAGAGATACATAATCAAAACTGACATCTTATTTCATATGCTTATATATAAAATGACTTTGTATAAAACGAATCGGCATACTGGAAATACCTATGCAATAGAAGTTTGGATCCAATCAAATATTGTTTAACTTATTCGATGATTGCAATATATGTTTTATCGCAGCCTATTCATCATCGACTTTGGGGGAATGCAATTGTAGTTCTACAATTATGGGAATTATACATGTCATCGCTCAAAGCATTAAATGGCATGAGGTGCACTATGACAACATGTCGGAGCATTAAACCAATGCTAACATGGCAAGATGGAAACACATGCGATAAAGATTTAAAAAAAAAAACAATTAATGTAATGTCTATAATATTAAAGAGTGTGGCCAGTGCCACATTTGTAATAAGTGCCACGAGGTTCAGTTGATCCACTCATTGTAACAAAAAAAAATCAAATATACTAAAAAAATAAATAAATTCAATCACATAATATTAAACTTTGGAAAATGTCATAAATTTACAACTGAATTAATATATAGTTAGTGAATTATATATCTTTTCCAGAATGCCATGGAAAGTATAATAATGAATTATAAACAACTAAATATTATATATTTTGTTTGTCATTTAAATAAAAATATTTAAAAACAAAATAGATAATATTTTTTAATTAAAAGATATTTAAAAGAAAAAATTAATTATAAAAATTAATATTTTTTTGATGTCGAGACATATCTTATGTCCTTCCTCATAACAGAATAAGTAAAAACGTTTTCATAGTGAAATAATAATCTATTCATAGTCACCATTAGTGATGAAGATTGAAGGGTCACTCATAATTTTAATGAGAAGGGTATATATTCGTGTATTGTTTTCATGATGAAAAGTTTTAAAAAAAATATATTTTAATTGATAATAATAAATTAAGAAAAAAAAATTGAATTTAAATAAACATTCAATTAATGTCTACAATTGAGTAAAATACAATGAAAAATTCAAAGCAATGTTTTCTTACCTTTTTAACATATGCTCTATTATATAAAGTTCTTTCACATCCCTATCTCGTGGTCAATAAATTATATATAAAAATACTCTAAATTAACATTACAATTTATCTAAACATTAAATTCATGTTTGATATCTCATTGTTTTGGGGACAAATGACCCTCTCCTCACAAAAATTTGACTATTTTTAAGTGTACATACTTTACTTTATCTCTATTTGAATAAATTACAAAATAAAAATAAAATTAATTAATTAATTTTAATTTTTTTAATAATTATTTTATAAAAAATATCTATAACTAAATGATACTTATTTTTTATTTATTAATTATTTCAATAAAAAAATATAACTATTATGTATACTCTTAGGCTATGGGTTCAATCCTATCACCTCCACCGATTTAAACAATAATAATCATTAATAATCATCATAAATTTTGCATGGCATACATGCAAGGGAAGGAATAAAAGTGGGGTTTTCAAAGTTTCGAACAAATACAAGTAGTGGTATAGACAAATAAAGATAATGAAAAATAAATAAATCATTCATTGTCCAATTCACATGAGAGAGATAACTTAAATTTTAAATATAATATCCAATAGATTCACATGAGAGAGATAACTTAAATTTTAAATATAATATCCAATAGATCTCATTAATGTATATAGTTAAATACAATAACTCTAATTTAAATTTTAAATAAAATATCCCATAGATCTCAATCTCAGTAATGTATATAGTTAAATACAAATAACCCTATCTATGATCATCAGATGATTTATTATATCCATCTATAGCCAAGGGTGTGATAGTGAGATAATTTTAATAGTGAGATAATTATAACGAAGTTATTGAATGTTGTAGGCATGTAAAGAGGGGTAGACATCCGGAGTGAAGACAAATAGTGAGGTACAAAATGAAGATATATTAGGTTTTTGTCATTCCCTATTTTTATACCACTTTTTTCTTCAAGGTTCAAAATGAAGATATACTAGGTCTTTGTCATCCCCTTATTTTTATACTATTTTTTTTTGTTTAAGGTTGACACTAGAAAATGTTCAATTTCCACAAAGAATGTCTTTAGATATCATTTTTCTCATTTATCACATGGAATCTTATGGGAAGACAAAAAGAAGTGTAAATAAATGAAGGTATACTGCAAACTATTAACAGATTCCAAGTTATCTACTAGCACATATTTCATTTCAAACTTGAACAATAACTACAAACCTGGGTACTGAAACTTGAAATCACTTGCTTAAGAATATTGGCTAGTAAATAAAATGTTCGTTTGAACCTGCCTTTTTGGATTGGCGTTCTCTACTTTTGAATATGTCTGTGTGCTCTCTACTCTGGAAGCCATCCAAACTCGAGGTTCAGGCTGCACAATTTTTTGTGGGTGAGATAATGCTAGCCTAATCTTGAGGTAAATTCCTATCAAACCGTGGAACTGGAAAATACTTTGTCTTCCCAACACAAGCTACCTTCGAAGTAGTTTCTTAATGATCTGCCTTTAAAAATGTGAGAAGGATGATGAATTCATGGAACTGGAAAAATCATAAAAGTCCATGCTTTTAACTACCCTTCAATTACGTGCTATAAAAATTTCTCTTCGCTTCCTTCCCCCACTATCCAAACCCAACACACATTAAACTAAATGAACTACATTGCAATAAATACATTATGTTACTTTCAAAAGTAGTCTAAACGTTTTATCTTTTGGTTGTTTTCAGACAACTTTTTCTGTTTGATTTTGCTCAAAATCGGGTGATGAATGGATGGATTTGCAAATTTGAGTGGCTAAGTTTGTATAATCCGACTGCCCCAACGATTTTTGAGCATGTTGAATCCATTTATGCATTCAAAAATGCAATTTAAACAACAAAAAATAGTGATTTTGTCCAAAGTTACATCGCCGAATTCAGCCAAAAAACCCAAAAGGTAGAACGTTTAGCCAACTCCAAAATACAATGAATATGGCATTACACAAGTATACAATGAATGTACTTCAGAATATTTTGGATTTGTTCATTCCTTCCAAAATTTATTTGTGGTCTTTATTATATTGTAATAAATGCATTGGGTATGAAGATAACATTATACAAACATTCAATGAAAGTATTTATGCACAATAATATCTTGGATTTGGCCTTGTTGATGTCATATGATGGAAATCCTATTGTGGTACTACTAGCAACAACCACTTTATAAAAGTGGTTGATATACGCCGATTGACCCCATTTATTCACCTTTTCAAACTAATGGCGTTGATCAGTGTATATCAACCACTTTTATAAAATGGTTGTTTCTAGTTGACGGGAAACTTGAATGGTAAAAAAATAATTAGGAAATAAATATTATTATTAATGAGTTATTATTAATATTTATATTAATAAATAATACTTTATTAATAATAAAATTAATAACAATACATTATTTACAATATTTTTTTTTGTAAATAAAAAAAGAGCCTTGTATTAATATCAACCATAGACTATACAAAGACAAGTGTCAACCACCTGTGTCGCCCCAAGAGGGAAACTAGCACAGGTGGCCTCCTGTTGTTCAGGCATTGCCATGTCCATCTGAGTTTCTACAACAAAATTATAATTGACACTAAAATTGCAGTGTGTCTGCGTGAGCAAAAAAATACAGACTAGATGGTGCCTCTTTCGACTTAAGAAAACTATAAGAAAAGATAAAATGAATAAGACTATGTAAATATAGTAGTAAAAGAAATCAAGGTCGTTATAGATCGCTAGACCAATGATTTTGCAACTAAATTGAACAGAAAAAAGTCGAAACGTGTAAACATCAATCTGTCACTGGGTCGGGTTGACCATGTACGTTGTAAGCTGGGATGAACCATTGGCTGTAGGTTGGAAATTTTTCATGTGTTGGAGCATCCGAAAGTGCCTCGAACAAGATATCCATCCTTTGGCTGAGGCTTCGCTGAGAGTGCTCCTGGTGTGCTTGCCTTTGTCTGATTTTGAAGAGGATGTTGAGATGCTCCTCCGTGAGGCGATTAGCGAAGTGCTGGGTCTAGTCATCTTTCTCTTTTCCCATTGCTCTGTCATCTTATAGAGTAGTATCTTTGGTTGTACCTGTATGAATCTCCAGCTGCCATCTTGGAGGGATCTCCTCCTCTACTTGGCAGTTTCCATCCCCATAATACGGGTCGCCTAGTTTGACTATGGGAGGGGCTAGGAGGTTGGTGGGTATAGTAGTGAGCGCATCCAGGGGTGGCGCCTCCTCTTTGACTTTGCACAACGATAGGGGGGGCGTGGGGTGGTGGGCAATGGAGGCTTTTTTTTCCAGTTTTACCAGAGAGGATCCATGCAGGGTAGTCGACTTTAATATCTGGGTGGAGTGTCAAGGATTGGCGAAGTGGGCGATGAGTGCCCTTTGAGAGGGGGTGAGCTTGTTGCTTCTAGAGAGTGTGCGCCTATCGCGGGCCACCCTCTTAGATTTTTCGCTCTCTCGGGGAATGCTGGAGGGGAGGTGATGGTGGTGGAGGGAGGAGATGGAGGAAAAGGAGAGGTGAAGTTGGTGAGGGAGGGAGGCAAAGAAGCCTTGGGGAGAGGTGGAGCTGAGATATTTGGGGAGGATGCCGCTTATGAAAATTGAGAGGTCGCAACAAGAAAAAACTTGTGAATTACAGTGGGAGCCGAGGAACGTAAACAGGAGGGTGCACCAGATGGAAAAAAAATGGAGGAGGGATCACAATATAAGACATGTCTACCTCCCTTAACGCCATTTAAGGGTGAAGTGACCCCTATAACTACCATTGATGCGTGAGAGGACCACTGCGTCTGCCAGGTATGCCTTGCCTGGATGTTTCGCTTGCCCGAGTGCCCGACGAGGTCCATTACCATAAATCCTCTCATGGTGTGAGCCATGGAGGAATGAATGCTTCTGGGTTGGCGAGCGGAGTTAATAACTCCCTCGGCTACTATGTTCCAGCTATGCGCACACTCTCTCCAGGTGGCACCCCATCCGTGTTCAAAAATTTGAAGGACATGGGGGTGGGCTTTGATCCACTTGTGTCCACGGGTCATGATACCATTTAATATAGTATCTTTTGGTGCAACCACACGTTCGACCACTACCTCAAGGTGCTCACATGGCTCTACGTAAATCCCTCATGGGAATTGAACCTTGCCCAACACTGAAAAACTCGCTTTTCACCATTAAATCCAACCCCTTTGGGCTACATTATTTATAGTATTAATAATACTTTAATAATAATAATAATAATAATCCAAATACATTATTAATAATAAAATATTCATAAATATACAAATATAATAATAATATAATATTACAATATTATTAATGTAATATTGTTACATTAATATTGTATTAATGTAATATAATATTTTATATATTAATGTATTTAAACCTTGTTAAAAAATAGATTAATAAAATATTATTATAGTAATAACAAAATATATTAATAATACATTGTTATATATATAACAATGTATTATTAATATAACGATGTTAGC
>ML778931.1:621280-634637 GCA_009831015.1 Picea engelmannii | reverse complement strand
TTATAGTAATAACAAAATATATTAATAATACATTGTTATATATATAACAATGTATTATTAATATAACGATGTTAGCCAAGCAGAATGAGTGGGTGTCTTCAACATATGAAAATTACTGCGCAAGTGGAGGTGCTGTCGACTTCTTGTGCGCTGCCCGTTTGTTAAGGCGAGATACTTTGAAAAAATTCTTGGAGAAAAAAACCTCATGAGTTCATGATAATGATTTGAGCTGGATTGTAAGAGATTGCATGGGAAGGTCATCTGAATGTCCTCATCGGATGACACACTCTAAGCAGCCCGGAATATACGAAGGTTAGCCTTTCATATATTCTGCAATAGATCTTACATTTATGATATTGCACAATATGACGCCAAGTCAATGCTATCAATGACAATATGATTTACATTGATTGATTTACATTAATGTCAATATGATTTACATTAATGCTACTCATTGTTTACTTTTACCTCAAATATGGGCTTAACTATGTGGTGTGAAATATAGAAGGCAAATTATGCACTTGCCTGCTTCAAATTTTGTTTTGCCTTTCATACACATGACTTTGTATAAAACATACATTCTATCAATCATTTGTCTGATCTGTCCAACTGACAGACTATCAATGTTCAATTCTGGGAACCAATCTTCTGCAAATGGGAGATTTAACCAGAATCAGATCTGCAAACAGAAACTGGTTTTGTCAACAAACATAGAGATGGAACCAAACACCAGCATGTAAATTTTTCCAAATTAATAGAATGAGAGATATACAGTCATGGCCACAACAAGATCCTTATCAGTGATTGTTTCAGATAAATTATTTCCAGTATAAAGCAATGTGGGATCATGTTTGTTTATGGACTGACAGATACCGATACTATTACTGTATGATTAAATTTTCAGATCAGTTCTCCTATTTTCCTGAACCAGAATGGCTTCAAGATTGGTGGAAAAAGTTTGGTTTAAATCCCAGCGCTATTCATCCAGATGTCATTGATACTGCCAGGATGTTTTTATTCCATCATAGAAATTTTCCAAGCACTGTATATAATTTAGAACAAATCTCTGAAAATGAGTATAAAATGTTTTTTATCAGAGAAAAACATCCATGGGTCATAAGGACAAGGTATGTCCTACAACAAGATGAAGATCATGATGAAGATCATGAAATCTACAGTGAAATATATACTCAACATTGGGATCCAGACCACTTTCGGCATTTCCATGACTAGCCAGTGGAATAATAAATACTTTAAAGTCTTATTGGCTGACAATAGTGTCAGTCGGTTTCCGTGGGTTAACGTTACTAACCTCCACAATGTAATTCAATTCTAATTGGCTGACAGTGGAGCCAATCAGGTTTAGTGGGTTGACGTGACCAATATCTACTTTGTAATATTCAATAATGAACATCTTGGAAACTTGGAGCACTTCTCCAACTTTTGGCGTGGTTTGACCCGCATTTCCAAGATTCTCAATTCTCGTGTCTTTTGAAATGTGACAATTGGTCGGGGAATCTTACACGACTACCCCGCCAGATCTAAAGTAAGATTTACTTTTCTTAGTGGCTTAACTATGTGGTGTGAAATACAGAAGGCAAGGAGACTAGGTGTGGCGTGAGAGGATCGGAGGTGGTTTGAGGGAGAATGCAAAGGTGTAGGGTTTTATGGAGAAGCATTTGTGGAAAAATGTCATTGTCGTCAAGAGGGGAGAGTTGAGGTGTTTCCAAGGAGTGAAAGAAATGTGTGTGAGAATCTTTAGTGAGTGTGTAAAAGTTAGTGTGAGAGTCTTTCATGGAAAATCATGCAAACTAGTAGAAGTAAGGTTGTGCAATTGGTAGGGGTTACATTGCAAAGAACTATTTCGTGGAAAGCAGGGTTAATAGCAAAGTTGACAACACATTGTTGTGACACCAATAAGGACTAAACATCTTCTTTTATTAATGTATTATTTAATAATGTATAAATACTTGACTAATACATAATTGTATTAATTATGAATTTATTAATATATTAATTATAATATATTTATAATTTATTTTAACATTATAATAATTAAGTATTACATTATTATAATGTATTAATGTGCAATTATAATTCAATGTTTTACTGAAACACTGAGCAAATGGTGGGAATTCATTTCATCCCTAATAATGATTGCTAAGATGGAAGCATAAATCCTAAGAGATGAACAAGGTGATGTGGTATATCACATTGATGGGACCCCCCACAATAACATGATAGGAGCCCTTACCACAGCAATCCTTGAACATTGGTGTGGAATCAAAGCAGAATTAGTAGACAAACATGAGCTAATCCTTATGAACATGAAATGTAGAAAGATGTCAGAATATGAAGAATTTCATAAGGATTGGACACAGATAATCTTTGAGGTGCAAGATAGTCAAAACCTTTTATGGAAACAAGTTTACTTGGCTGCCATACCTAGTAAATTTATAGAGTATCTGAAAATGCAGAATGTTTTTAAGCTTCCATATGAGACGTACACATGGGGAGAAATTTATTCTCTAATTACTAAAGCTCTGGTAGGGTTGTGTGTAAATATGAAAGTTCATAACTCTGTAAATAAGTTATCCCACTTACCAGACATAAAATCTATATGCAAGAAGTACGGTCTATATATTTCAGACCCTGTAAAAAGGAAAAGAAAAAAGAAAAAAGATTTCAAAGAAAAGAAAAGATACAGGTACAAACCCAAGACACACTATTATGAGCCTGAAGACATCAAACTGAAAATTCATGTTCAGCAGGCCAGGCAACAAGTTCAGTGTTGGATCTGTGGCAAAACTAGACACATTGCACATAATTGTCCGAAAAATAAAGCATCAAGGATGTCAAAAGGAAAACATTCTGAACAAAAAGATAAAGAAGCTCAGGCTGGCAAACAATTAGCTCTGAGAATACATTGCAACAGATGTGGGTCAAACAATCATGAGACAAACCAATGGCCGCACAACCCCTTTCCAAAAAGAGAAGAAGTAGATCTATTGCAACAAGGATGTTGCTTAGAATCCACAAGTGTGTCTGATTTTGAATATAGCTCAGAAGAAGAAGTTTTGATGAATCAAAATTGCAGATATAAAAATCCTATCTTCTGTTCTTGTGAAGATAGTTCTAATATCTCTCAGTCTGAATCTGAGCTAGAAATCAATGCCAGAGAAAAGATAAAAATATGCATGTTCAACAATGTGGGCGACCAAGAAGCACATATGCTAGCACAAATCAAATCCCTACCCGAAGGAGATATGAAGAATTCTCTTCTTGAAACATTTTTAAAATCAATCAAAACTGAACAAAGGTCAAAGAATGTTGAATCTTCAAAAAGAGAACCTTTGTTTTTAGAAGCTTCCTTTGATAGAAATACCAAAACTTTTATCAAATACAATAAGGAAGCAAAGTTACAACATACATCAGTAACTAATTTAGCCAGAGAAATGATCCTTTTAAGAAAAGAAGCTACTGATTTGAAAGAAAAATTTAGAAAATTGGAAGAAGAATCTGAAGACAGTTACAAAGTAGACTCTTGGGCAAGACAAGAAATCGGGGATATCAGGAATCAGTTAGATTCCAGACCACCTCCTTTGGAAGATGCACCTATTGAGCAAAGGCCTAAAACCTCAGCCCAACTCCAAGGGCGAAGCACAATGAAAATCTTGCCTATCAGATTTCAGAAATATCAAGTGAAGATAAAACTAGAAATAAATTATGAAATCTTTTGTTTGAATGCATTACTGGATACATGATCAGATATGAACTTAGTTCATAAATATTTAATTCCCCACAAATGTTAGTTTCCTAGTAGTTATTTTGCTATAGGATTGGGGAATGTTTCCACAAATATGGATTTTGAAATTCCTAAAGGAATCTTATTATTTGATGAGTATGCTTTAGGAATGAAATTTCTATTATCAGACCTACCAGTTGATTGTATCCTAGGAACTCCTTTTTTATCAGTGGTAGAACCACATGGCTCTTCCCAAACCGCTAGCAGAGATCCTGAATACTATATCACTCTACCAATTATAAATGACCATCCACCAAAAAAGAAGACCTTGGCTTTTATCTCAGAATCACAGGCCCAAATTGCATATTGTTCAAAAAGCATGGTGATAATTAACACTTGGGATGATTATAGAAATATTCCAGTCACGGAATATCTGGATGATCATATAGCATGGGATATATATTGTTAGAATTGGGTACCACAATGGCAGCTAAGATGGTCTGAAGGGGTAGAATTTGGGTTACCATGTTTCTCTACAAATACCAGCATTCATGTCATTCCCCCACAACATGTGATAGGACAAATGCACCAAGCATCTACTATTGCAACTAGACAGAAGTTGGTTGAAATGGGAGATTTAACCAGAATCAGATCTGCAAACAGAAACTGGTTTTGTCAACAAACACAGAGATGGAACCAAACCCTGGCATGGAACTTTTTCCAAATTAATATAATGAGAGATATACAGTCATGGCCACAACAAGATCCTTATCAGCGATTGTTTCAGATAAATTATTTCTAGTATAAAGCAATGTGGGATCATGTTTGTTTATGGACTGACAGATACCGATACTATTACTGTATCATTAAATTTTCTGATTAGTTCTCCTCTTTTCCTGAACCAAATTGGCTTCAAGATTGGTGGAAAAAGTTTGGTTTAAATCCCAGTGCTATTCATCCAGATGTCATTGATACTGCCAGGATGTTTTTATTCCATCATAGAAATTTTCCAAGCACTATATATAATTTAGAACAAATCTCTGAAAATGAGTATAAATCGCACCGGGTATGATAACAAATCTCTCGCTTTGTTAAGTTTTGTTTTAAAGTAAAAGAAAGAATCTAGAGCTGTATCAAGAGTCTCAGGCCTTTGAAAGACAAGGTTTCTACTCTTTCGACTTTTTGAAGCCGTATCAGAAATCTCAGGCCTTTGAAAGACAAGGTTTCCACTTCTGCGACTTCCTGAAAGAGTAGCTAGTTTCTGCCTGAGCAGTCGGCCAGGAGCCTATCTGACATTCTCTCTCTCCGGAGCAGAGGACTAATATTAAACGCCCTTCTTTTTTATGCAGTTATAGTTATCTCTCCTATAATATAATGGATTCTTCATTTTCTTTCCAAGAATTACAAAATGCTGAAGATCAAAGTACATCTGGAAGAGACTCTATTAGTAGTCTAGAATCTATGTTTGCTAACAATAGATCCCATAGTCTAAATTATGCCAGCATTGAAGAAGTAGAAACTCAGTCTCAAGCTGCTTGGAAATTACCCGCTATATCTCCCAGACAAGTCTATAAAGACCTAAATATGTTTCATCTCAAGGCTGTCTCTAGGGTAATAGTAAAAGAATTAGTTAGTCGGATACAACAAAACAGTGATGTCAGCCAGACTATTTCCTTGATAAATGTCAAAGAAGTCCGGAATGAAGCCAAAAAACATGGAACAAATTATTTACATTTTGGATGCATCCGAGTTGGAATTAGTCCCTTGGTTCACAAAGGCATTGATGCCTATGCTCTGTGTACAATCATGGATATGACACACAACAAATTCACTGATTCATTAATAGGAGGAATAGTAGCCCCTCTTTCAAATGGTCCTGTTTATTTTGATTGTTTTACCAACTTCTTTGTATATACTTTTGATGATAACCTTGGAGACATATTAAAACTCCAAATCATAACCACTAGATTTGATATGTGCCAAACTAGAACAAATATATCTATCCAAACCAGGGGATGCTTCAGACATACCAATACTCTATTCCCAACAGTCTTGCATACTCCTAGCCAAACTTCTCAATCCAGTACTTTGGTTCTCAATGACCCTTTAAATCAAAAAATGGAGCATCAAAAAATTCGTTGGGAAAATCTTTATTTTCCCACAGACTGGGTCATTGATACACCAAAAGCTCCTATTCCAAGGTCGATCACTTCTGCCCAAATAAAAGAATCTGCAGTTATTTCCTTTCCACAAAAATCCTTATCGCGTAATAATTCTTCAGTCTCATCCTCATCCTCCTCTTCATCCTTTTGCCTATACCCTTCATTACAATCTCTTGCAAACTCCATTGGCCATGTTCCTTTTGCAGTTCAATGCTTAGACTGCAGGAAATTAGTAACCCTATCCAACCTTTCTTCATTCACAGAAGAAGATCATTTACAGTTTGAACATGTCAATCATAATCCACGAATAGACCTTCCATCGCCACATTCAACTGCAAAAGAACCCTGCCCACACCCACAGTGTTTTGACTTTCCTTTCCCTCATGAACCACATATTCTTGTTGTACAGATAAACCCATGTACATAAATTAACAAAAGATGCCAAGCAGTTATACCAGAAGACATTAGAAGACCATCTGCTCCTGAAGTCAAAAAATTCCTTTCTCTAATGATGGGATGTCAAAATCATAAAGTAAAAGCAGATTGGATGAAAGATATGTTAAATTGGGATCTCTTTACTTATCCAAATGCTGAAGCTTTTGCTTCAAATAGCTCAAATGAAGAAAAACTGAGCTCATCTAAAGAATGGAAAGATTATATGGATGAAAAGGATATGTTCATCTCCTTTTATGAATTGAGGACTAAAAGAAGAATTTTGATCCCAAGAAATTGCTCTAAAAAGGCTTTGGAACCATGTTCAATTAAGCCTACATGTTGCTCTGTCGAGACACTCTCCATATCAGATTTAGGGAAAGAAATAGGTAAACTTAAAAAATTTATCAAAGAACAAGAAAACAAGACAGAACAAAAAGAAGAGCAAGTATTTCCGATTCAACATAAAAAATTCCATGTCCTTATGGATTTAAAAATTCAAGGAATGCCTTTTCATTTGAAAACTTTGTTAGATACAGGATTTGACCTCAATCTTTTGAATAAGGAAATTATTCCTGTAAATCTCTGGCAAAAGACTCAAGCAAGTGCTGTTGGACTTGGAAATATTCCAACAAAAATCTCCTTTCAAATTCCTGAAGCCACTCTCTGCTTCAAACAATATTGCCTGCACTTAAAATTCCTGCTAGCCGACATTCCTATAGATGGCCATTAAATTGATGGATCCATTAAATAACTTCTTCCCTCTGTCATGTTTGATTTTGTTGACGATAGTTGTCTTCGTGACTTCAAACATCTCTATTTGTCTCATACACAGTCCCTGAATCTACACTCAGCATACAGTTAACCAGTCAGAAAATAAAAATAGCAAAGAAAACAAAAACCATTTACAGAGAGAAAATAGTAATAAAAGTGGTTGAGAGATTTATGCAGCTTACTGATTTCTTGGCTAAACCCTCCCATCCATAAGCCCTCAAAATATCTTAACTTCCTCTCACGGCATCAGCTTCAACGTCTAACATCTTGAAAGAATCTTAACGTCCTCTCGCGACATGAGCTTCAGCGTCTAACATCTTGAAATAACAGCAGTGCTAAGGGTTGGGTTTTTTAAAAGAAAATCGTGTACATATCGGGGGATTGTGCCAAAGGCTAAATCACTTGGTTAACCCATCGTGTTAATCAAAAAGTCGATTATGAATTGAAACACCCACACCTTTCAAACTCATACAAACACTTGCCCCAATATGACATGCATCACATGCGTGAGGACTGAGCTAATGCGTGCGTGCCCCAGGGTTGTGTTAATTGAAACGAAGACGCTTCATATTCAAAATTGTGATCCATATCACACGCATTCTGCAATGGAGTGGTGATTCGGTGAATCCTTCAGTCTGGCTTCTTAGTCTTCAGAAAAGAAAATGCCCCCTAAGGCTTCTGAGAGACCGCACATTCAACTTCCATTTTTTCCCACTCTTGCAAAGTGCCCACCTCCTACATTTTCTCTACTGAACAAGAGTCTTCATAAAAGTATGGAATCGGATGTGGATTGTTTCTTGTCGACTATTTCCCGTATTTTGGCCACCGACAGCCCTCGTTTGATTGCAATGGATCACATTAGTTCATTTATACATGACAGAGAAGCAAAAATATATGTATAAATTATATCCAGTTTTGCAATAACTTCGTACACTCTAAACCAATCCCTCAAAAATATCTATATTTTTCAACTATAATTAATAGAAGGTGATTCAATTCTTCGTGTCTCTGCATTGGGTTCGTTTGAATATAGATACTACTCTGACCCATCTAAACCCTGATTTGAATGCCAAAAATTGTAATCCATATCATACCCATTCTGCAATGGAGTGGGGATTCGACGAATCCTCCAATCTGGCTTCTTAGCCTTCAAAAAAGAAAATTCCCCCTAGAGCTTCCCAACTTTCACTTGCAAATTTTTCTCACCCTTGCAAAGTGACCAACGCCTGCATTTTTCTCTAGGGAACATGGTTGTTCCTAAAAATATGGATATGTAATGAATCATAGATTCACGAATGACAATGCCCACTCAAAGTTGTTTCATCATATTGAATGTCTACTCATATGATTCAAGAGTTCCGCGGCCCACTAAGCAACTGCTTAGAAGTTGGAAGGCAACCCTTAACTAGCTTGTGTTTGGAAAAGAGAGATTTATCTCTAGAGCCCAGACTAGCCAACGTTATCTCACCCACTGTGCAGTGTGAGCCTCCTCGCAGCTTGGACGACTTCCTGAGTAGAAAAAGCGCGGACGGCTTCCGGAGTAAAGAATGCACGGATGACTTCTGGAAGTAGTGAACAATGCACGGATGACTTCTGAAGCAGTGAACGCGAAACCGGAAAGCCAGGGTCACAGACAAAAATTTCAAGTTTCAGTATCCAAGTTTGCAGTTAGTGTTTCAAGTTTTTGAAATTTGTATTGAAGTTAACAATGTATATTTTAAATTCAACTTCTTTCCAACATATGTTTGCGTAATTGTATTTACTTATTGAGAAAAAGACGAAGTCTAAGGAGGTTTTGTTGCTCTTGTAACATACTAACAAGTAGTAGTTAATCACAGAGTGAGTCTCGTGTATTTGTGTTTCTTTTATTCTGTATTTACTTAGTTTACTTGAACCAAAATTGGTGGTATTGAATACCTTTATTATGATCATGTTATTTTTTTTATAAAATTGATTGTTTGTTTATTTTTAATTAAAACTTATTAATATATCTTTATTATGATCATGTTTTTTTTTTATAAAATTGAGTGTTTGTTTATTTCTAATTAAAACTTATTAATATAAATACTCTTATTTAATAAATACTCTTATTTAGTAAATGATGAACTAAAATCAGTGTATTCCCATAACAGATGATTTTAAGATATTTGCAAAGTTATTGCTCAAGTATAAAATAGGTTTGTTCTTGAGAAATGATAAAATTCAACAAATGTGTCATTGGACAGATTTGCTTTAGTACTCAATTGATCCATTTGGGAAAGAAACTCTCTTATTTGGTCTTGTCAGATTGGGACTTTTGTTGTGTAAAGCTAACAAAACCTTGACCCTTTATAATTACAAAAGGAATGCAATACATTTCTCTTTATAGTTACAAAAGGAATGTAATATTTTAACATTTTAAATAGTTGAAAGGAGAACATTTTAATTAGAATTTTTTTTTGAAATGTATATTTAGTTTATTAGTGTAAATTAAATTATAATCATTTATTAACATTTCATTATGAAAAGGATTGAGTAAATATATACCTTTGAATTTGAAAATTAAGAGAATTGATTGAATATATAACTTTCAACTTGAAAATTAAAAGTAATCCTTCAAATTTGATGGCTGGACATAAAACCAAATTAACACAAACTCCTCACTCACAATGGTTGTGATGGTAGCATAATTGACACACGATACACCCAAATTGTTATTATGAAATGGATTTTTAAAAATTACACTTCATAACCAATTTTGGATATTTTCTTCCATTTATAAAAAAGTTTGACAAAATAAAAAAATTGCAATTTTTCCACTAAATATTTAATGACAAACTCAATTTTGATCCCGGATCATTTCTCTTTCTTTCGGCCACTCATTAAAATTAATGTAAATCATATTGACATTGATAGCATCGACTTATGAGACCTTTTGTTTATGGGATAAGGGATTTTCTTTGTCCAGCGATTTTATTGGCAAAGTCTACAAAGGTATAGATACCCTACCCCTTCTAGATCTGGATTTGAACTTGTGACCTTTTAAGAAGAAACACATGTTCTTAACCATTAAACCCACTAAAGCTGTATATGAAAAACCAACCTTCATATATTCCAAGCTACTTAGGGTGCGTCGTCTGATGAGCAAGTTCAGATGACCTTACCGTGCAATTTCTTACAATCCAGCTGAGATCATTATCATGGATTCATGGGATTTTTTTCTCCAGAAATTTTGTCGAAGTATCTCGCCATAGCAAACGGGCAGCGCACAGGTATTCAACAGCAACTCCGTTTGCGGAGTAATTTTCATATGTTGAAGACACCCACTCATTTGGCTTGGATAACATCGTTTAAATAGGTGCGAAGATCCCCAAACTCGTACGGATCCAATCTCAAATAATGGTAGTTCAAGGAAAATATTTAAGAGCACACATTGAATTTCCAAGTTCCATGACCTTTAAATTGCTGCAGACCTTACGTTAAACACTTTATAAAAATAACCGAAGAATCGTCCAATTATTTAGAGTCACTGTTTGCACGCGCGCAACTTTCGTTCTAAATTGTTTTCTCCGGATTAAATATGCCACTCATTTATCATGAGTCTATTGTTTGAATATGAGTGGAGGGGTTAGATTGAGTAATGTTGCGTGGAATTGGCAAATTCACCCAAAGAATGTGTACTGCAACAGTATCTTCCATCGATGGATAAAAGTAGTGGGGAACATTTTTGAGCTCTGGGCCGGCCATCAAGATCAGCGTTATTCGATGGCTTTTTTATTAGATGCTTTGCTTTGTCTGTTGCTTGGGACACATTGTTTATTAGGGAAGTAAGCATGAAAAGCTACGAGGAAGGCCCAATCTGAAAAATGGGTTTGCAAGAAAGTTCTCCTTTCATATCAAGGTATGTTTGATTGGTCCCCATTCGAAACAAAATACAATTGGTCATACATACGGGTTATAATCAATAAACCTAACGACACATTCTCATAAATACTCATAAATATATAAACACACAAATACTTAATATATTATCAAAATTGTTTACAAAATTCTATGCAAAGCTTCTACTCCAACAACTTCGACTTTCAGAAATAGAGCTTCTCTCTTCACAACTGATGTTATTATGTATTAAGACTTTCTGTATTGACTCTTTACAGACTCGGGAATATAAATACTGAGACTTCTTTTAGAAGCAAACAGACTCAAACATTTTAGACGATAATAAATTCGACTAAAGCTCGAGAAAGATTACTTTTTTTTTTTTTTTCAACCAGAAATATTAGAGATATAAATCATTTACATCACAAGCAGCCATTACAATTCGTCCCGGAGACCCAGCCGGATTTGACCTCAAGACCTCCTCCCAACACTTGGAGAAAGGTACTTGTCATTACCAACCGTGCTGTCTCACGGGACAACACCGAAAGGCTTACAGTCAATGTAAACAGGTAATTGTCCTCATTAATTATTTCGCAAGGTTATTTCTTTATGAGTTATCAATACAACTAAGTACCACTATAACTAACTGATTCTTTTTTGGGTTATTTCACACTGCACATAAATTCTATACATAAAGGTCATGGTAAACTTTGCACTATACCCTAGTCTCTCGGATATTTAATTATTAATAAAGGTTAGTAAAAACCTACTAGCCTTATACTATTGGCATTCCTATACATACTAGCACTAAAACCTTTCCCATAGGTATTATCATTTATACTACATATAAGGCCTTTATGTTATATCCACTTTATACATGAACATTCACATTAGAAAATAAAGGAGACCCCACGAGAAAAATACCATCACCCTTAAGTATGGTTACAACTCGTATCCTATAGGGTTTATACGATTTTCAGTTTTAAAAACATGTTTCTTAAACCATAGAATTACAGGCTTTAATACAACGAGACTTTACATTTCTTTTAGTTGGTTCGATACTAGGCCTTGTGCACATTGGTTGCAATTAAGCTCCCGATTATCATTAACCTATTATGTCTTCCGAAAGTGTTAACATTAATGACCTATTAGTCATGTGACCATGGGCATCGTTACGATTGCCCCAACGAAACTGTTACCCATCTGAATTGCTAATATGGTAGTCCTGTAAGGTAACACCTTCGACTAGATGAGAGGTGATGCGATTTGAGGGTATGGTCGTAACCCTACTTAACTTCATTTCATACTCTACAATAAATTAGCATGAAGTTGGAACAGGGGTGTTAGACGCAGATTTAAGTTTTCTATCTAACCCATTAATGGTTGCCTGCAACAGTACCTCAAGAGTTACCTATCGGCCACTGTGACGAATGTAAGCCATCCACCTTCGTCATGTCACATGGTATGGTACTAATCTGTAGCCTTCACTAAAACCACTCTAACGATACCGAGGGAGGTCATTGTAACGTTTTCCTATGGAGTATGTCCGGTGTTTTTTCCCTACGTGATATCTGTCTCTCCATTCTTGTCTAGCACAGTTGTAGTCTCGTCCTGAGTACTGGTATTGGAAGCTCTAGGTGTCATGTGTTCCTACTGCACTTAACAACTAAGAAAAACATGCACTAGCACATTGCATTATTATGAGTATTGGTTGTTGTTTTTCTAGGTAGCTTATCATATTAGTTTGTCCCTCTAGTTTTCGGTTAAGGTTTACAGTGTTTCTTAAGGATATGCAACTCCCTGGTTATCTTACGGTACCAACCCTTCTCTGAAATCTGATTTTCTTTTGTTTCTTTTCCTATCGTTTCGTTGAAAGCTTTCCCTTCTCGTTAAAACTTAACTCTCTACAATATTTCCCTGAGTCATGGATAGTTAAGAAAAAATATGTTCTACAATGGTGTTGGCTTGTGGTTTTATCTCTCCTGTGAGGTAGACATTCAATACTCTAGAATCCATTGTCTTAGAAAGTTTTCTACATAGTGTTACACATTATTTTCGTCATCCCTATGATCGTTAATGATGTAAACCTATCTATTTCCTTTAGAGGGGTCACAGTGGCCTGAGTTCCTAAAGAGAGAATGGAAGAAGAACTTTTCCTGAGAAAAGAAGTTGCATTTTCCTATGTAAAAACCTTATAAAGAGAAATTTCCGCAGGTTGCTATATAGGCAGGGTGCGGAAATGGCAAATTTCCGCAGGTTGCTATATAGCCAGGGTGCGGACTTTCCTCAGGTTGCTATATAGCTAGGGTGCGGAAATTCCAGCACGTGGGAAAAACGTACGGTTTCTCGAATTTTCTAGAAGGAGAAGCTTCTTGGGTGAGGTGGC
>ML778931.1:561890-606007 GCA_009831015.1 Picea engelmannii | reverse complement strand
ACAGGGTATGTTTTTACTATAGGTGGAACAACAGTAAGTTGGATTTCAAAACTACAAAAGGTTGTTTCACTTTCAACAACAGAGGCAAAGTATGTTTCTGCTACAGAGGCTAGTAAAGAGATGATTTGGTTACAAAGGTTTATGGAGGAATTGGGAAAAAAGCAGGAGAACAACAGGTTGTACTATGATAGTCAGAGTGCCATTCACCTTGCAAAGAACTCAGCCTTCCATTCAAAGACTAAGCATATACAGTTGAGGTACCACTTCATACGATCCGCTTTGGAGGATGGACAATTGAAGATGGAAAAGATACACACTAGCCAAAATCCTGCTGATATGTTAACAAAGGGAGTAACCAGGGAGAAACTAAGTTCTTGCTCAGTTTCAGTTGGTCTTCAAGATTGAAGATGAAGATGAGAAATTTTCCAGGTCCAAGAAGGTTCAAAGTCCAGCATATACAAAAGCAGTGGAGTTGTTGAGATCAATATCCAAGTGGGAGATTGTTGGTTGTGGAGCCTGATTATCTTCCTGATGCAGAGGTCCTTTGCTTTCAGCCATGTCTATACCCCATGAAGTATTTACACCCCAGAAGTATGTACACTCTTCCACGCGGGGGAGTTTAGAGGGGGGGTACCCCCTCTGCGGGGTTCGGGGAATCCATCCCCCCAGCTGGGGGGTCTGGGGGAAAGCGGGCCCCCAGCGGGGGTTTGGGGGCGAAGCCCCCGAAGCAAAAATTGCCTTATAAAAGTATATTGTAATTTCATTGTAAATCTGGACCATTCATTATAAGGTCGCAGATCTAGCGGTAGAGATTATGTTAGGGTTTTTGCCCTAGAAGGCAACCCTCTTTTATGAGGGAAATGTATTGCGGCTATGTACGAGGGTGAATATTGTATTATGAGAGAGGAGACTGTGAGAGAAAGAAGAGGAAGTTACAGCGGGTTTTGCTGTAGGTTGTATCCCTTCATTTTCTGGATAATAATAAAGGAAGGACCTGACAATTTCTCTGGTGGACGTAGCCCACACTGGGTGAACCAAGTAAATATGTGTCTCTCTTGTATTGTGTGTATTCTGTGTTTTTGTTTCTGCATTTGTTTTATTTTATTGCTCCGTGGTACTGTTTTTCTAACACCTTGGATATATACAGTCCTAGATACTTAATATTCGTTTGAAATATTACAAATTTGTCTGGTGACTTGGAGAGTACCAAACCATGCTTAAAAACAAAAGAATGGAATTCATCAAGATGTTTTTTGTGTTCATTAACATCTCGGCTAAAAATAAGTAAATCATCAACATATACAAGAAAAAAAATTAAAGGTTTGAAGATATCCTCCATACACTTTTGGAACTCTGAAGGTGCATTAGTCAAACTGAATCGCATGACTGTCCATTGATATTGCCCCTGTGGAACCAAAAAAGCAGTCTTGTACCTGTCTTCAGGAGCAAAAATGGAGGACAATTCGCACAATACCTTTGGCTTTGATGCCATTTTTTTGAGAGGGTAGTGTTGAGAGATTCACATGGTAAGGGCAAAAGCTAGAGGATCGACAACTCATGTAAGTCTTGTTGAAGGCGCAGAAGCCATTTAGGGTGTTTGGAGAAAAAAATCAAGTTTTGCAAACTCGTTGTTGTTTACAAGGTGTATTTATTTTTCATTATCTCTTAAAGTTATAATGGATTCCAGTACAAGTTATGATTTCAGTTCTGCATTATCTACTTCTGCTCAATCTAGAAGAGATGCTCACAATAAACAATGGTCATGGTTGAATAAACTAGTCAACAAAACAACAAATGAACCATTGTATAATTCTTGCATCATATCTCAATAATTTAACCCTCGACCAAACTGGTTTTTACCAGAGATAGATGTAGAAAAAAATTATGATCTTCCCATGTTCCGATTTCATGCTGCAAGTCTGTTTCGCTTTACATCTGTGAATATCCCGGTCTCTCTTTCCCAGAGTGTTTATCAAATTCCTTTGATTAAAAGATATGGCATTGAATGGGGAATAGAAAATGGATATAATTATATCCATATTGGCCTTATTCAGTTCGGTATTAATCCTTTGGTGCGACCTAGTCTAAATACATCCTGTCTGACCTGTGTCCTCGATAATTGAATGAATGATTCCAATGATGCATTAATTGGTGGATTCTAAAGTCTATTAAACAATGGACTAGCTTGGTCCTTGGTTGTCCCCAGATATCAAGTCTTTTGGACTGGCCCTTATATAAATGAGTTTCTTCAAGCGTTCATCCAGTTTCACGGTCTCAATGTAGCTGATCAAGCCCATATTTCCTAGTTACATACAACTATTTGTTTACATTTTGTTTCCACCACCATGCCTGCCATAAATCTCAAGTTAATCACACGAGCATTAAAAGAAGGTGACGTAGTCAGTCCCAACAATACTACACCAATTCAGTTGGGATTCAGCCAAGTTTCCCTACCAGAAGAATGGAGTAGTGATTATCAATTATTTTCCCAGAAATATCCATAGTTGGCCATGTCAGCTCCCACATAGTTAAGAGTAACACCAAGGCTTGATGGAAGTAGTAGTCTGCAGTTCACCAACCCACAACTATTACAACAACTTTGTCATAGCCAGTCCTTAAAATCACCTGTCCATACACCATTTCCAGTTCCAAGTAGAAAGTCTGTACATCGTTCCCCTATACATAGATCACAGTCTTCCACTTCTAGTAGTTCTTGTGAGTTTTTTATCAAACCTTCTACTTCTAAATACCAAGTTCTGCCAAATCCAAGGTCACCTACCTATAGAAGCTAACATGCAAATTGCATAGTTTGTAAACAACTTCTTGAAGTAGTTCCTGAACTCAAAATGTTTTCTAGAGAGACAATATCCTTTGCATTACTACCACAAAAGTCTCTTGTCCCTAGTAACAACACTACACATTTCTCCAATGGAACATTGCAAGAAGATATGCAATTCATCCATTTGTGTCATCCTACTGCAGCAGAACCTTCTAAGAAAATCAAACTTCAAAACTATATCAATTACCAGTCAGTTTGTTTGATCCAGAACCTTGATGAAGTAGCCAAGGATGTTTTCACCTTGATAGAGCATAGTAAGAAGATCCACCATTCTGTATAAACACTTCAAGAAGGCCAAGAGGCCTTAACAACCATGCTTGATGAAATAACTGCACAACTCTCCACTATTCATCTTGCTATCTCACGATTCCAAACTGTTGTACCCAAACCAGTTTCTCCACCTGACTATGTCCGTGTTGATACAAAAGGTTTCAAATTTAATTATTTGAGTACCCTTTCTTCTTGATCAGCTAATTCTTCTTGTCTCCGTTCTCTCTGCCTCAAATCTTTCTCTTATCATCCTGACTTCCTCCAGCTTGAGAAACTTTTAAAGGGGGTAGCCCTTGTACAAGAAAAAATCCAGTTGTTAACTTCCAAATTCACAACTCTTGGAAATAATCTACCCAATCAAGTTTCTCTAATAGTCCTACCAGTACAACCTAAAATCAAAATGGCTGGACCTGTCCTAGAGGAAATAGGAGAATCATCTGCAGCAAAACCAAAGAGAAAAGAATCATATAATTTTCCATATAAAGCTACAAGAAATTCTGGCCTAGATATTGACTATTCCTCCCACAAAAGTTCTTTTGGAAAACAGACTAAGAGTCTTGGGGAGATTGATGTGAAAATGGAAAACCCAGATTTGTCCAAAGGATATGGAAATACATTGCTAGTCAACTTTGACTGCATGAACCAGGATGAAATCCTTCAAGCCTTCTAGAAATTAAATGCATGGGTGCTCCAAAAACGAGCTGAAACAAAATCCAGTTGGACAGATATTGTAACCCAAATCTCATGGGCTTTTACAGGGGTTACAAAATTATGGTGGGAAAAGATTTCCCAAGAAAATAAAGAAGAAATAATGAATGATGCAGATCCTTTAAGCACTTTGTTTACTGCTTTAGTAAACGAATTTCTAGGTGTTGCTCCACCTGATGTAGAGAACCTTACACAACTCTTCATGAGCCAAATATTGTGCAATCTAGATCTACTCCATGACTACTACTGTACAATGCAAACCATGTTGTGAAAAATAGGAGATCATTAGAATATTGTCTACTTAAGGCACTATATTACTTCAATGCCAGGAAAAGTTCCTGAATTAGTCAACAAATATCTGGCCATAAACAAGATCCAATTGGAATCCTTGTCTTTTGCTCCTTTTCAACAGTAGATACTTACTGCACTGCAACAAGAATGTACCTCTTACTAAACAAAGAAAAATCTTAAAAAATAGTTCAATTTTAATCCATCTATCTGTGATACTTTCAGAGAAACATATAATTATGGATGTTTCCAAGGAATTCCAAAAAGGCACTCAAGAAAACAAGACTGCCATTGTTCCAAACCTGATACATTTTCAAAGAGAAAATCTTATAATTGGAACAAACCAGACAAAAATACATATAAAAGACAACATGGCAGGTCTCCTAAGAAGCAAGATAAATATGTCTTTAGGAGAAGAAAATTTCCAAGAAAACAACAAGTTTCTATATTTGCAACAGCAAGGATCTTTGGGCCAACAAATGTCCCAATAAAGAAAATAGATCTCATGTAAGGATAGCAGAAATATTTTCTACTAATCAGAATCCTGCTAATTGGGATCTAACAGATTCTTCCTATTCCGACAATGAACATTTTTTTGTGTACAGTTGTGACTCAGACTCAGATAATATTGATGAGTTACATTTCAATAATTTGAATATTCATTCTTCTTCTGATGATGAATGTTCATATTTGAGTCATTGTTTCATGTTCTCTTCTCACGATTCCATACAACAATAAATTCATGATCTCCAAAAGAAAAAGGATAATCTAGCACTTGGCACCTTCCTTCTGAAAAATAGGCTCCAATCAAAGATTGATGATCTAGTAAGACAGTTGCCTCATGTTCAGAGTATACAGTTTACAGATGAAGAGAATGAAATCCCTCATGAACAATGGTCCAAACCAGAGTATGCTAGTATTTTGTCTCGACCAACCAGATAGACTGAAGCTGAAATCCTGATTGAAATATGACAACCTAAAAATGATATCCACCTTAAAAGATCTCAGATGCAAACCTTAGCCAGTTAGATCCAAGAATCTATAGAAGAATTGGATCATCTAAAATCTTGGTTTACTACTCTCACTATTACCTGAGAAGACTAAGGTCAGCAAGAGATTTTTCCTAAACTGCTTCCACCTGAAGAAATTGAGAATTCTTCTCTCCCTACTCTTGACATAAGCCTCATTGGAGACCGCATGGTCATAACTGTTGGCATTAAATTCTTTGGTTACATAACCTATTCTCTAGATTCCCAAGTTAATATAGGATCCATGAGTAGTTGCTGCAAATACAAGGCCATCCCATCCTGTTACTGGTAGCCAACTCAAATCCAGTTTTGAGAAGTCAATAAAGAAGTTATCTCCAGTCAACATTTCTCTCTTGATTTTCCACTTCTCCTAGATGGGATGATGATATATATTACTTTGTATAGTTTGCATACAGGTGTTGATATTCTTTTGGGGCAAGATTTTGTCAAAATACACATGCCTCTAAATGTAAATACTGATTCTTTATGTTTAACAGTTAAGAAACAACAAGTTAAGCTTCCTATGAAAACCAACTATGTTATACGTATCTCTCCTGATACCCCAGATAATATTGAAGAAACTCTCCAATATCTGACAAAGATTCAAAAGATTTTCAGACATGCTAATATCCATGGAAAAGAAATTCTCAAAGACATTGTCCAGAAACTAAAAGATGAATGCATGTCAGACTTTCCTGATGCATTCTAGACAGGAGAGAAGTATTTGGTTTCTCTCCCCTACAGGAAAGGGTTTAAGGACACTCCACAGAAGGCATCTACCAATAACATGAGTCCTTTAGAGAAAGCTCTGTGTCAAGAAGAAATCCAACATCTACTTGACATACATCTTATTGAACCCTGCATGAGTCCACAGGCTTGTCCGACATTTTATGTCAACAAGCATTTTGAACAAAAGAGAGGTAAGAAAAGATTGGTTATGAACTATAAGGCACTTAATAGTGCTTTTTTACCTCTGAGATATCCATTTCCACATAAAGAGATTTTATTTAGTAAACTTGCCCATGCAAATGTTTTCAGCAAGTTCGACCTCAAGATTGGTTCTGGAAACTAGGAATTTCTCCTGAAGACAGGTACAAGACTACTTTTGTGGTTCCACAGGGGAAATATCAATGGACAATCATGCCATTCAGTTTGACTAATGCACCTTCAGAGTTCCAAAAGCGTATGGAGGATTTCTTTAAACCTTTAAATTTTGTTCTTGTCTATATTGATGATTTACTTATTTTTAGCTGAGATGTTAATGAACACAAAAAATATCTTGATGAATTCCGTTCTTTTTTTTTTAAGCATGGTTTGGTAATCTCCTAGTCACCAGACAAATTTGTAACATGTCAAACTAATATTGAGTATCTAGGATTGTACATATCCAAAGGAACTATCCAACTACAACCTCATGTATTAAAGGCTCTACTTCAGTTTCCTGATATTCTGCCTGACATAAAGCAAGTTCAATGTTTTCTTGGGTGTTTGAACTATATCAGACAATTTTATGAACACTAGAATAAAGACACAAAATTACTCCAGCAACGTCTTAAGCCATGATCCATATGGGATATTTCAATGACCACAACTAATAGAAGAATCAAGGAGAAGATTCAAAATCGATCACCTCTGCAATTGTCTAAGATGCATCTTCCTTTTATTCTGGAAACTAATGCTTCTAATGACTTCTGGGTAGTCGTTTTAATTCAGAAACACTCTCATATGGATGAAGTATGTGCTTATGCATCGAGCACATTCAATCCTACTGAATCAAAATATCCATCTTCTCACGAAGAGATCTTGGCAGTTAAAAAGGGAATCAAAAGATTTAGATTGTTCCTCAAAATTGTTAGATTTACAGTCAAAACGGACCTCAAGCACATGAAAGGTATGTTGCATAACCACCGATTCCTTGAGTAAGGAAATTCCCGAGTTCTCAGATGGGATTTATGGTTATATGGTTTTGATTTTGACATCATCTACAAATCTGGGGCCGAGAATTATTTGGCAGATGTGCTTTCTAGAGAAGGAGCCTACAAAGATTTTTTTTTTTCTTATCAAGGATCAAGATCCAACACCTGTTCTTCCACCTACCCCATTATTGTATGTTCAAATTGTTCAGTTCAGCTATGTTGAGAATGTTTTTCACAACTTCTACACACCCTGACATGAGAACTCCAACAGAACATTCTTCATAGATGGGCCAATTCATGGGTTGGAAGAACTATCTATAAATATACTTCGAAAAGGGTTAACAATGATAGGATTCTCTTTGGGCATACTCATCCACCTCACTAGCTCATGCACTATGCATATATATTTGATCCACATCTACGATGAATAGATTATTTTGCAGTCCATCAGTTTGCTAAGTCCTACAGAACTGTAAGTATCATCATGTATTGTGAAGATATCCAGAGTCCATTCAGATTGTGGAGCCCTTGGTTTAATTTACTTCTTCAACAATATATATGTAGAGTTTATGCCCTGAGGCATGCTACTCCTCAACTATTATTATCATTTTTGCAGACCGAAATGGCAGAAGCAACCTTAAATTATGATACACTTCACTTCAATATTTTGTATAAAGGTGTTTTTTATAATTGGGGTTTTACAAGTGATCACTAGTTGGCTTTCTTTCTGTCATATGATTTCTACGGAGAATTTTATCTACCAACTCATCTCCAATATTCATTCATGCAACACTCACCATTATCCACCTGTTTCTGAGAACATGAACCCATTTGGATGCATGATTTGGTTCCACGCATTATACCATCCATACCCGATGATGCTAATGATATCTATGATAAGGACGATGAAGTCTATTCTCCACTAAGCCATGATAATTATGATTTTGACCGTAGTTGATACTTCACATGGCTTTCACATGGCTTGGTCTATTACTTTGTAAAAATCATCTTAATTTTGACATTTGTACTTTGTCTTTTAGCTCCTTCCTCGTGAAGGAATATTGTCGTTTCTACTTTATCTTTGTACGAGGCTTTAGTGGGTTCCATCCTAAAAGAATACCCACACTGTAGCTTTACTTTGATGATTATTGTACGCCACCTTCGTGGACTCGTGCGATCGAATCTCCACTTTGTGTCTAGTCCATGTCAGACCTGTGTCCAGGAAAAACTCTATATATACAGAGTTATCTCCTCTTTGTAGGCATCAGATTTTAGAGTGAGTTTCTAATATAAAGAAAAAGTGTGTTTTTATTTCCTCTTCTCTTTTCTTTTGAAGTTATTAGTCTTTTCCTGAGCAGTAGGCCAAGAGCTGAATCGACTTTCTTTCAGTCTAGTGTTAGAGACTTAGATTCAAATGCCCTCCTTTTCTATGCATAGATGATAATGGTATTTATGTTCAAATGGTATAATAGCCAGAGGCAGTATGCGAATTGTCCTCCATTATTGTTCCATGTTCCCATTTTTCTGAGAGGGTAGTGTTGAGAGATTCACCTGGTAAGGGCGTAAGATAGAGGATTGACAACTCGTGTAAGTCTCACTGAAGGTGCAAAAGCGGTTTAGGGCATTTGGAGCAACAGATCATGTTCTGCAAACTCGTTGCAGTTTACAAGGTGTATTCAATTTTCATTATCCCTTAAAGTTATAATGGATTCCAGTACAAGTTATGATTTCAGTTCGACATTATCTACTTCTGCTCAATCTAGAAGAGATGCTCACAATAAACGATGGTCGTGGTTGAATAAGATAGTCAACAAAACAACAAATGAAACATTATATAATTCCCATATCATACCTCAAGATTTTAACCCTCGACCAAACTGGTTTTTACTTGAGATAGATGTAGAAAAAATTTACAATCTTCCCATGTTTCGATTTCGTGCTGCAAGTCTGTTTCGCTTTACATCTGTGAATATCTCGATCTCTCTTTCCTAGAGTGTTTATCAAATTCCTTTGATTAAAAGAGATGACATTTAATGGGGAATAGAAAATGGATATAACTATATCCATATTGGTCTTATTCAATTCGACATTAATCCTTTGGTGCGACATGGTCTAAATACATCCTATCTGACCTGTGTCCTCGATACCCGAATGAATGATTTCAATAATGCATTAATTGGCGGATTCCAAAGTCCATTAAACAATGGACAAACTTAGTCCTCTATTGTCCCTAGATATCAATTCTCTCTGACTGACCCCTATATAAATGAGTTTCTTCAAGCATTCATCCAGTTTCACAGTTTCAATGTAGTTGTTGAAGCCCTATTGCCTAGTTACATACAACTATTTTTTTACACTTTGTTTCCAGCACCATGCCTACCATAAATCCCAACTTAACCACACGAGCATTAAAAGAAGGTGTCATAGTCGGTCCCGGAAATACTACACCACTTCAGTTGGGATTCAACCAATTTACCCTACCTGAAGAATGGAGTAGTGATTATCAACCACTGTCCTAGAAATATCCATAGTTGGCCATGTCAGCTCCCACACAGTTAAGAGTAACACCAAGGCATGATGGAAGTAGTAGTGTGCAGTTCACCAACCCACAACTATTACAACAAATCTTTCGTAGTCAGTCCTTAAAATCACTTGTCCAGACACCATTTCCAGTTCCTAGTAGATAGTATGTACGTCATTCCCCTATACATAAACCACAGTCTTCCACTTCTAGTAGTTCTTGTAAGTTTTGTATCAAACCTTCTACTTCTAAATACCAAGTTCTGCCAAATCTAGGGTCACCTACCCACAGAGGCCAACATGCAAATTGCACAGTTTGTAAACAACTTTTTGAAGTAGTTATTGAACTCAAAATGTTTTCTAGAGAGCCAACATCCTCTGCATTACTACCACAGAAGTCTCTTGGCCCTATTAACAACACTCCACAATTGTCCAATGGAACACTGCAAGGAGATCTGCAATTCATCCATTTCCATCATCCTACTCCAGCAAAACCTTCTGAGAAAATTAAACTTCAAAATTATATCAATTACCAGTCAGTTTGCTTGAGCCAGAACCTCAATGAAGTAGCCAAGGATGTTTTCACCTTGAAAGAGCATAGTAAAAAGCTCCACCATTCTATAGAAACACTTCAAGAAGGCTAAGAGGCCTTAACAACCAGGCTTGATGAAATAAGTGCACAACTCTCCACTATTCATCTTGCTATCTCTCGATTCCAAATTGATGTACCCAAACCAGTTTCTCCGCTTGACTATGTCCGTGTTGATACAAAAGGTTTCAAATTTAATTATTCCAGTACCCTTTCTTCTCGATCAGCTAATTTTGTTGGTCTCCTTTCTCTCTGCCTCAAATCTTTCTCTTCTCATCCTGACTTCCTCCATCTTGAGAAACTTTTTGTAATATCCCTCGGCCGAACCCAATTGTAAATATAATGTAAGTGTACTTAAGCTGGTGAGTTGTTTTGACATCATTTTTTAATGCACCTTTCATGGAATAGTGCGCACATGTACTGCGCAGTAAAATGATGTAGCGTGCACATCCCCAAATACACCACGTAGTAACTAAAGTGCACGCACTATGGAGGTCAGTGAGACTTGTGTATATAATATGTGTTATAGGTTGGTGAACCAGATATTATAAGCTAGGATGCTATTGTTTTGGAGTTAGGCCAGAGTGCCTAGATGTTAAAGGCCAGTGCTCCTATTTTGTATATGTCTCATGATTAATATAAAATACATCATTGTGCATAGACCAACCAGGATAAAAGAGATGGGGGACTAAAATCCACTAGTTAGGGAAAGGGAGGGACACAAGTTAAGGGAAAGGGCTAAGCTAGAGAGCTTAAGACAAAAATGAATATTATATTAATATTTCTTAAAACATAAAGTATGCATAATTATTTTATCCTAAGTTCTAAAGTTGTGGACAAGTGGGCCAAAATAGCTCCCAACATGAAAAGTGTCAAGTTGGAAACATGCATAGATATTGTTGGGAATTATCTCATTTTCACACTCTCCATCATTTGGACCATCATCTCTCCCATGATTCCTCGAGCATACATCCATGACTCCATGACCATTTTTCGCTCACATAGTCTGTTATCCTTCAGACATTCATTTCACTGTACCAAAACTGTATCCATAGCCATATATCTATTTGTGTAGCTGGTTAGCTTAGGATATGGACTGAAGAAGCAGGTTGTCAGGCCTGTGGGATATTGAAGAGGTGAGTTTTCAAGCCCATGATCAATTCTTTGGGTGAGAGAATTGCTAGGAATTGATTTCTTGAAGGTGCTAAACTACAACTACAAGGCTCAGAGACTTCCGGTCTAGCCTGTTGCTGAAGCCTAGAAAGGAAGTGGGGCGGCAAAAGGACTATTGAGCAGAGAAGGGGCACACTTCTTGGGGTTGGACAGGCATGTGGGGAATGAGGGACTGTAGGCTGTCAGTTGAGTAAGCACCCGAGACAAAGTCTCTTCTGTTGTCTATGAGATTATAACCTGGTTAGGAATTCCTTTACCTGGGTGGAGTTTAGTGATATCTCGGGGATGAATCACTATTGAGAGTGATGAACAATGTAGTCTAAGGATGGGGGGTTTGTGGACAGTCTGCATGTAATTGGTGACATTCTTACCAAGATAAGTACTAATTGTGTGATAAATTTACATGTTGCATTGTTATTTATGTTCTTATTTTATGGGTTTATCATATGTGTGGTTATAACCATCTGGAATTTTTTGGATATTTCTTGTATATGATGCATGTCTATGTTTACTGTTATTACCATGTGAATTCGTGTGAATACATAATTTATTTGTCTTTTACGTTTTATATATGAATCTTCTACAAGAATGTTATGTGTGTATGGTTTGAATGCATACAGTTAGATAAAATTTATGTGGCATAGTTCAATTGGGTGTTGGGTATGTCAGAGTATGTTCCGCAGTGAGAGAACGAAAGTGTTCCCTTTTGTAGTGTGGCTCGGCCATGGGTGGCTGGGGATGTTACAATATGGTATCAGAGCATTAGTTCCAACACTGAGCCTGGATGGGCCGAAAAGGTTCAGTTGAAGCGAATATTCACAGAATATTAATTTCGAAGTGGCCAAATTTCAAGTCACAGAGCATCCATGGTAAATTTTGGCACCGCATGGAAAATGTTGGTGTGCAGGTGCATGGTAATTGTGGCACCACATAGAAGAATATTGTGTGTGGATGTGCACACTAAATTTAGCATTGCGTAGTGAGCACACACATAGTAATGTGCACATGGTGTGCGCAGTATTGAAAAACACAAAGAAGTTTGGTTGGTGCATACACAATATCAATATAAGTTGTCTCGTGACAGTGTATTCAATGGTGTGCACATATTATTGTCCACAGTGGGAGAATATTGAACTTTGGCATGGTGTAATGCATAGAGAAAAATGCATGTGGAATATCAGTGCGTGATACAAAAACTGTGCGCAACGGGTATCAGTGCAAGAACCAAAATTGTGTGTAGTGGATATTGGTGTGCAATGCAAAAGTAGTGTGCGCAGGTTATTGGAACGACGAAGAAGAAAGGCATAGTATATATAGGCATGCGAAAGCATGATTTACCTTGTGGTTTTGTTGTGCATGATAAATATGGGTGTACAGGTTGAATTTTTGTGCGCACGAAGTGGTTTGGAAGGCTAATTAAGGCGATGAGTATGCGTTTAATAGAAAAATTGCATGGTATTAGAGGAAACAGAAACACACAACCACATTGGAGCATTATTTAAAATGAATTTAGAGTTGGTTTGAGAAGAAATAAATATAGTCTAAGTTCCTAAGCTGGGAACATCTCAGAGATGAATTCTGGGTTTTATATTCCTCTAATTTAGATAGATGGAAGTGAAATATAATCTTACAAGAAACACATACTATGAAAGAAAACAAGACTCATATCACCACCAGTTAGAATCTTGTAATAAACAGTGAAAAATCCGCTTCTGCATTTATATAATCATTTTAATTCAAAAAATTGTTGAAATGTACTTGTATTCGAGTACTCATTTCAACTTAGCGATCTCCTCCTTTAAAGTATCTAACCATACCGGTTGATCCTCTCCAACACTTTCAACTATTTCAGCTATGGTTTCTTTCTCCTGTCGCTTGCTCCATTTCTTCTTAACATCTCCCCTATTGATGACTAGATCCCTCATAATGGGATTCAGCCTGACTTCCATTTTCGAGTCTGTGGCAGGTTCTGTTTGAAATTTAGTCTCTAATATATGCACAATTACCTTATCCTCCTTACCCGTAGGTAAAACTACCATGTTTCCTAAAGAACCAGTCTCACTGGATATAGCTTTGTCCATGTACCTCAATTTCATGGACACCGAAATGCTTTTACAGAGATCAGAAGGTCAAGAAAATTTGGAGATTACTCCATTTATGGATAAGAGGATGCCTCCATACTTGAGAATTGGTAGTTATAGAGTCTCAATCATGAATCACAGTCAGACTTACATAAAAATACATTGGCTACCATGCTCGGCTAATCCATTTCAATTGATTAGCTTTTGAGACTTTTGTTACATGGCGGAATTCACCTAATATCATATGGCTGTGAAGTACCGAATGAGTGAAACAGGGTAATTTGACTAGCCGTCGCTCATCCCATGAGTGGTGGTTTTGAATTATTTAAACACGTGACATTGGTACTTTGGCGAAAGTGGTTTTGGAAAACCGCCTTCCACCCCGATGTATCTCTGGAGGCGTCGCGCATCTATTTTCTCAAGACTTGGGTATTATCTAAAATTGTCATGGTGATAACACCAGGAAATCATAAGGAATAATTCTGATGTATATATTGAACCAAAATGGTTCATATTTTTCCATGAATTGTTGAATTAGTTAGCCTGATAAGTTTCGATGGTTGCACGTTTTGCAGAATTAACAACAAATAGATCAGATCAAGATCAATGCAGATCCCATAGGAATGGAAGAGGCACAGGAGAATTACAGTCAACAAGATCAGGGTAGAGGGATGGATGTCCATTTGGGTATTGAAGGAACAAACTCCAATGGACATGGAGAAGAAAGGAATGAAAACATGAATATGGCAGAGACCATTAAAAATTTGTAGAAGGATGTCCAAAGCCATCAGGCTGATAATGAAAGGACTATGAGAGCCAAGGAGCAGCATGATGACTTCAACATGAATTTATTAGAGGGCTTGAATAGAATAGAAAATAAATTGGATAAGGAGAGTGGCTCAAGCAAATCTGGAAGTCACAAGCCTTTGGATGAGAAAAGAAAAGTAAGAAGTGTTAGCAGACATGACCATCACTCCCCAAGGCATTCCAATAAGAGAGCAGGCATAGCTCAATTCCATCCCCTGTTAGAAGGCATAAGAGGTCTGGGGTGGATGATCTATGAGGAGAAATGAACAAAATCAAACCTCCTACATTTGATGGTGAGCACAAGAAGGATGAAGATACAAAAACATGGCTGTTGGGAATGAGAAAGTATTTCGAATTGCATAATTATTCTTCTCATGCAGAAGGTAGAATTGTTATCTATCAACTCAAGGGAAAGGCATCCATGTGGTGGGATCAGCTTGTGCAGGTGCATCATATTAAAGAGAAAGTTGTTATTTGGAGGGAATTCAAGAAGTATTTTGAGAAGAAATACTTGACTAAGAGATACTATGATAAGAAAATGAAGGAGTTCTTTGAACTCAAGCTTGGAAGTATGACCATAGATGAATATGAGAGAAGGTTTCTAGAACTATTGAAGTATGTCTCTTTCATCAAGGATGAGATAGTCAAAATTCAAAGGTATTTGAGTGGATTTCCATCATGCATCAGTGACAAAATACAGTATGATGATCCCAAGACATTGGAAGAGACCATAAGGCGAGCTAAATTCCTATATGATCAGCAGAAAGCAAGGCCAACTTTCCAAAAGGATTGGGAAGAAAAAAAGAAATTCAAGATGGATCAGAGGAAGAAGCAAGCTAAGCCACCATTCTTCAGAAATAATCCATAGGAACAAAAAATGCCTAAAGAACCCAGAACAATTGACATAGGGTGTCAAAGGCCAAGAAAACCACCTATTCAATGTTGGGGTTGTAAAGGAGATCATATGTTCAGAGATTGTCCTCACAAAGGTGAAAAAGGAAGGGTTGTTAACAATGTACAACAAGTTGAAACAGTGGAGGACATGGGCAGAAATGTGCCAAGGATCTATGCAGCCCTGGAAAACAAACAATTAGAGTATCAGTCCCACATGATTGAAGTGGAAGGTATGATCAACAACCAAACCATTGCTATTTTAATTGATTCAAAATCTAGTCATAGTTATATAGACCCTAAGATGGTGGAAATTTTGCAATTTCCAAGAAGAAAGCATGGGAAATCTTGGTTGGTGCAGCTGGCTACAAGATCCAAAACAAAATTTAATGAGATGGTTAAGCCATGCCCCATGGACATGAATGGACTGAACACTAAGGAAGATTTGAACATCTTTCCTTTAGGTTCCTATGACTGTCTAATTGGGATGGATTGGTTGGACCAACATCATGCTCTCCTAGACTGTAATAACAAAACATTTACTTGCTTGAATGAGGAAGGGAAACTAAGGAAAGTGTAGGGAATTCCCAGAGTAGTAACCATCAGAGAAATTTCATCATTGCAGCTGAAGAAATGTTACAGGAAAGGGTGTAAAATATTTGCAGCTCATATGGAAGAGACACCTAAAGATAAGGTGCCAAATTTGGAAGATTATGCAGTTCTGGAAGAATTTTAATGTGTTCAAGGAAGTACCAGGACTACGCCCAAAAAGAGACATTGATTTCTCTATAAATCTAATGCCTGGAGTAGCTCTAGTGTCAAAGACTCATAGAATGAGTACACCAGAATTGGAGTTGCAAATGCAGCTTGGAGAACTTCTGAAGAAGGGGTATATACGCCCAAGTGTGTCACCTTGGGGTGCCCCAGTCTTGTTTGTGAAAAAGAAAGAAGGAAAATTAAGATTGTTCATTGACTTCAGATAGTTGAATAAAGTGACTGTTAAGAACACGTATCCTCTGCCAAGGATTGATGATCTCTTTGATCAATTGAAAGATGAAAAGATATTTTCAAAGATAGATCTCAGATCAAGATACCATCAGGTAAGGATTAACAAGGCATATATTATAAAGACTGACTTCAGGACAAGGTATGGTCATTATGAGTTCACAGTGGTGCCATTTGGGTTGTCAAATGCACCAGTTGTTTTCATGTTCTTAATGAATGGCATTTTCTGAGGATATCTAGATAAGTTTGTCATTGGCTTTTTGGATGACACTCGTATGTATTCTAAGTAAGAGGAAGCGCATGAACATCATTTGAGGATGGTGTTGAAAGTATTAAGGGAGCATCAGTTGTATGCCAAATTGAGAAAATGCTCATTTTATCAGAAACAAATTCATTATTTGGGGCATATCATTTCATAGGATGGGATAGCAGTGGATCCTGAAAAGATAGAATCCATTAGAGAATGATCAGCACCAAAGAATATGATAGAGGTGAGATCATTCATGGGTCTTGTAGGCTATTACATGAGATTTATTGAAGGATTCTCAAAGATCACACACCCAATCACTTCCTTGCAAAGAAAGGGTGTGAAGTTTCAATGGACATTGGATTGTGAAAAGAGTTTCCAACACTTGAAACAACTATTGACAAGTTCTCCAATACTAAGGATTTCAAATCCAAATGAAGACTTCATTGTATGCATAGATGCATGTAATGAAAGATTTGGTGGAGTCCTTACTCAAAATGGGCTTGTTATATGTTATGAATCAAGGAAGTTCAAGGAGCATGAAAGAAACTATGCCACTCATGATTTGGAGTTGGTAGCCATAGTGCATGCCTTGAGGAAATGGAGACACTACATCATGGGAAAAAGGTTCGAGCTTAGAACGGACCATAATGTTCTGAAATATTTATTTGATCAGCCAAATCTAAATGCTAGGTAAAGCAGATGGTTAGAATTTCTAAGCAAATATGACTTTGATATAAATCATATCAAGAGGAAAGAGAACAAAGTGGTTGATGCATTCAACAGAAGAGTACATGAATTGCATGCTACATCCATTAGCATGTACCAATCGGATTTGAAAGAAAAAATTATAGAAGCTACCAAATCAGATTTACAATACAAGGAATTAGAGGCAAAATTACAGCAAGGTAATTTGTAGTAGAAAATTGAAGAATACAAGCTAGATAATGAGGAAATTATTATGTACAGGGGTATAATTTATGTACCAAATTCTAATGAATTGAAAAATCTGATATTGGGAGAAATGCATAATGCACCTTATGTTAGGCACCCATGATATTAGAAAATTGTTGCAGCTGTCAAGAGCCAATATTATTAGCCAGGCATGAAGAAAGAAGTGGCAAATTTTATTGCCAGATGTTTGGAATGTCAAAAGGTAAAGGCTGACCATTGACACCCAGCTGGATTGCTACAGCCATTACCCATTCCTGAGTGGAAATGGGAAGTTGTAATGATGGATTTCATCACCAAATTGCCCAAAACAAACAAGCAACATGATTCTATCATGGTGGTGGTGGATAAGCTTACTAAAGCTGCCAATTTTATTCCAGTTAAGTTCACTCACAAGGCGGTGAACATTGCTAATGTTTATATGAAATAAATTGCTAGATTACATGCCATACCAAAGACAATTGTGTCTAACAGAGATCCAAAATTTACCTCAAAATTTTGGAAAGTATTATTTAATGGATTTGGAACAAATTTGAATTTTAGTACAACCTATCATCCAGAATTAGATGAAAAAACACAGAGGGTGAATCAAGTGATTGAAGATATGTTGAGGATGTATGTGATGGATAAACCATGAAACTTGGAAGACTACCTACACTTGGTAGAGTTTGCTTACAACAACGGGTACCAAGCATCTCTAAAGATGAGTCCATTTGAGGCACTTTATGGCAAAAAATTCAACACTCCAGTAAGTTGGGATAACCCAGCAGACAGAGCAGTGGTTGGACCAGATTTGCTCAGGGAAATGGAGGAGCAAATGATAAAAATAAAGAAAAATTTAAAGGCTGCCCAAGACAGGTAGAAAAGTTATGCTGATAAAGGCAGAACTCATAGGGAATTTAATGTGGGAGACCATGTATTTTTGAAAGTAAAAGCGAACAGAATTTCCCTGAAGTTGGGAAACTGTTCAAAGTTGGAAGCTCGTTATTGTGGGCCATTTGAAATCCTAGAGAGGATGGGCCCAGTTTCTTATATGATTGCATTGCCTACATCTATGTCTATTCATAATGTATTCCATGTATCATTCCTAAAGAAATATATACCCAATGCCAATCATGTTATTGATTGAAATGTGATTCAAGTGGAGCAAGAAGGAACTTTCTGAGTGCATATGGTGCGCATTCTGGACCGGAAAATCAAGGAACTCCATAATCGAGCCATAGGGCTTCTAAAGGTCCAATGGACCTGGTATGGTCCCGAGGACGCTACTTGTGAGCACGAGAATGCAATGCGGGCAGAATACCCGCATCTTTTTGATGATTTTTGAAATTTTTGTTGTATATGGGTACATTATGCACTGAGGATAGTGCATAAATAATGGGAGGGGATTGTAATATCCCTCGGACAAACCTAATTTTAAATATGATGTAAGTGTACTTAAGCTGGTGAGTTGTTTTGACATCATTTTGTAATGCACCTTTCATGGCATAGTGCGCGCATGTACTGCGCAGTAAAATGATGTAGTGTGCACATTCCTAGATACCGCACGCAGTAACTAAAGTGTGCGCAATATGGAGGTCAGCAAGTCTTGTGTATATGATATGTGTTATAGGCTGGTGAGCCAGTTATTATAATTTGGGATGTTATTGTTTTGGAATTAGTCCATAGCGCCTAGATGTTAAAGGCCAGTGCACCTATTTTGTATATGTCTCATGATTAATATAAAATACATCACTGCGCGTAGACCAACCATGATAAAAGAGATGGGGGACTAAATTCCACCAGTTAGGGAAAGGGATAAGCTAGAGAGCTTAAGCCAAAAAGGAATATTATATTAATATTTCTTAAAACATAAAGTATGGATAAATATTTTATCCTAAGTTCTAAAGTTGCGGACAAGAGGGCCAAAATAGCTCCCAACATGAAAAGTGTCAAGTTGGAAACATGCATACATATTGTTGGGACTTAGCTCATTTTCACACTCTCCATCATTCAAACCATCATCTCTCCCATAATTCCTCAACCATACAGCCATGAATCCATGACCATTTTTCATTCACGCAGTCTGTTATCCTTCAGGCATTTATTTCACTGTACTGGAATTATATTCATATCCATATATTTGTTTGTGTAGCTAGCTAGTTTGGGAGCTGGACTGAAGATGCGGGTTGTCAGGCCCGTGGGATATTGAAGAGATGGGTTTTCAAGCTCGTGAGAAATTCTTTGGGTGAGAAAATTGTTGGGAATTAATTTCCTGAAGGTGCTAAACTATAGCTACAGGGCTCAGAGACTTCCTGTTTGGCCTATTGTTGAAGCCCAGAAAGGAAGTGGGGCAACCGAACGAATATTGAGCAGAGAAGGAGCACACTTCCTGGGGTGGGACAAGCATGTGGGGAATGAGGGACTGTAGGCTGATAGTTGAGTAAGAACCTGAGACAGAGGCTTTCCTGTTGTCTATGAGCCTATAACCTGGTTAGGAATTCCTTTACCTGGGTGGAGTTTAGTCTCAGCTCGGGGGTGACTCACTGTTCATAGTGATAAAAAGTGTAGTCTAAGGCTGGGAGGTTCGTGGATGGTCTGCATGTAGTTGGTGACATTCTTACCAAGATAAGTACCAATTGTGTGATAAATTTACATGTTGCATTCTTATTTACATGCTTATTTTATGGGTTTATCATATGTGTGGTTATAACCGTCTGGAAGTTTTTGGGCATTTCCTGTATATGCTGCATGTCTATGTTTACTGTTATTACCATGTGAGTTCATGCCAATACATAATGTATTTGTTTGTCACATTTTATATATGAAGCTTCCGTAAGAATGTTGTGTGTGTATGTTTTGAATGCATGCAGTTAGATAAAATTTATGTGGCATAGTTCAGTTGGGTGTTGGGTATGTCACAGTATGTTCCACAATGAGAGAACGAAAGTGTTCCCTCGTGTAGCGTGGCTCGACCATGGGTGGTTGGGGATGTTACACTTTTAAAGGGGGCAACCCTTGTACAAGAAAAAACCCAGTTGTTAACTTCCAAATTAACAACCCTTGGAAACAATCTACCCAATCGAGTTTCTTCAGTAGTCCTACCAGTACAACTTGAAATCAAAATGGTTGGACCTATCCTATAGGAAATAGGAGAATCATCTGCAACAAAAACAAAGAGAAAATAATCATATGATTTTCCATATAAAGCTGCAAGAAATTCTGGTCCAGATATCAACTATTCCACCCACAAAAGTCTTTTTGGAAAATGGACTAAGAATGTTGGGGAGATTGATGTGAAAATGGAAAACCCAGATTTATCCAAAGGATATGGAAATACATTGCTAGTCAACTTTGACTGCATCAACCAGGATGAAGTACTTCAAGCCTTCCAGAAATTAAATGCACAGGCGCTCCAAAAATGAGCTGAAACAAAAGCTAGTTGGACAGATATTGTAACCCAAATATCATGGGCTTTTACAGGGGCTTCAAAATTATGGTAGGAAAATCTTTCCCAACAAAATAAAGAAGAAATAATGAATGATGCAGATTCTTTAAGCACTCTGTTTACTGCTTTAGTAAATGAATTTCTAGGTGTTTCTCCACCTGATGCAGAGCACCATGCACAACTGTTCATTCTTATATCATAAGGGGAAACCTCCAGTTGAGAAGAGATCTATTACAATAATATCCAAGCTAGGGTTCTCATACCCTCGACTCCTATTTATACTAAAAATAAGCATCTAGAGGAAGATCCTTCTAGAAATAGAAGCTTCTATTAGGTCTTCTTACATCCGCCTTATTCTATTTTATTGAAAGGCCTTATTAATATTGACCTTTATTACATTTGAATATATTGTTCTACCTATGTGCAAGTTGGGACCCTAACATGTCCGCTCCCTTAAAAACAACCTTGTCCTCAAGGCTTGAGATGAGGAAATTGTTGCAGAATGGTAGCCGGTTCCCAAGTGGCGTCTGCTGGAGTTGTATCTTTCCACTGTACTAGCACTTCCTTGATGGTTCTCTAACATAGGTGACGCTCATGTTGGTCCAAAACTACTTTTGGTTGTAGCCAAATGGATCCTTCTTAAGCTAACTCTGGAACGTTGGTTTGAATTTGGCACTTACCTCCAATCACCTTCTTTAAGCATGAAACATGAAAAATAGGATGTAGCTTCGAATTATTGGGAAAAGCTAACTGATAGGCGACCTGTCCCACACACTTGAGTATGATATAAGGACCATAAAATTTGGGCCCTAGCTTCTGAAAATGCTCGGCCTTGAGGGAAGTTTTCTTGTAAGGTTGCAGTCGAAGAAACACCAGATCCCCTTCTACAAATTGATGTTCAGAGTGAACTTGATCTGCTTGTTGCTTCATGTGATTATGTGCCATGACCAAATTCTCTTTGAGGGTAAGAAGAATAGCCTCTCAAGTTGTAAGTGTTAGGTCAACCGCCTGGACCTTCGAGGCACTCGATAAGTATGAGAGAACTGAAGGTTGCTTCTGTCCATATATTGCTTCAAAAGGAGTCATGCGTGTAGCTGTATGGTATGAAGTGTTGTACCACCAGTCAGCTAGGGGTAACCATTGAGCCCACTGATTTTTCTTTTTCGAGGAAAAACACCTCAAATATGTTTCCAAACACTTGTTGAAAACTTCTGTCTGGCCATCAGTCTGGGGATGATAAGCTTTGTTGAGATGCAATTTGATGCCTTGTATCTTGAACAGTTCTTGCCAAAAATTGCTTGTGAAAGTTGGGTCGCGATCAGAAACAATAGAGTGCGGCATGCCATGAAGCTTGAAGACCTGATCCATGAAGATTTGACCAACCATGGATGCTGTAAACGGGTGTTGAAGGGCACAGAAATGAGCATACTTGGAAAGGCGATCAACAACCGCCATGATGATGGATTTGTTTCCCAATTTGGGTAAGCTGGTAATAAAATCCATAGAGATATCCTTCCAAATAGTAGGTGGAATCGGGAGCAGTTGTAGTACGCCCGACGATTTGACTATTTCTCCCTTGTTGCATTGACACACATCACATTCAGCTACAAAATTACGAATGTCCTATTTCATACCATCTCAGAAAAAGGAACGTTTGACCTTGTCCTAGGTTTTGTTGAACCCAGAGTGTTCTGCTGTGGGTGTAGCATGAAGCTCAGAAAGTACCATGGATTTAAGATTTGATTACTTAAATACAAATGGACTTTGTATCAAATTTCCTCATGGAGCGAAGATTACCCTAGGGAACCTAGAGCCTTAGACTGCAATTGGTGGATCAACTGCAAAATTTTGGGATCTTGTAGCCATTCCTGGCGAACGACTTGGAGCCAATCTGGTATAATGAATGAAAGAGAAAATAGGGATCCTTCTTCTTCTTATTTTTGGGAAAGTGCATCCGCAACCACATCGTCTTTGCCTTTCTTATATATGATCTCATAATCATATCCAAAGAGTGTAGTCACCCATTTTTGTTTTTCTGGGGAGGAAATGTCTTGTTCCAGAAAATACTTGAGGCTTTGATGGTCTGTCTTAATTTGGAAACATTGTCCCAATAGATAAGTATGCCACAAATCCACGGCATGTAGAATAGCCAACATTTCCTTTTCATAGATTGACTTGCCCATATTTCTTTTAGATAGTTTCTTCCTGGTAAAGGCCAAAGGTCGACCCTCTTGCATAAGGACAACACCAATTCCTTTCCCTGAGGCATCACATTCCAACACAAAGGTATTTGTGAAATCGGGAAGGGCGAGGAATGGAGTGGTGCACATGGCCATATTCAAGGTCTGAAAATCTTGAGCAGTGACTGGAGTCCAAGTGAAAGAGTTATTTTTTAGGAGAGCAGTGAGAGGTGTTGCAATCTTCCCATAATTCTTAACAAACTTGTTATAATACCCTATTAAGCCTAGAAATCCATGCAATCTCTTAAGAGTCTTTGGGTGAGGCCATTCTTGCATAGCTTCAATATTTTTAGGATCCACCCTGACACCTTCTTTTCCAACCAGATGACGCAAGTATTCTACTTCTGAGGTGCCAAAAGAACATTTAGACTATTTCAGGAAAAGTTGGTGCTGAGAGAGTAGATGGAGAACTCGATCCACATGAGAAAGATGGTTTGTCCAGGTTTTTATATAGATGAGGATATCATCAAAGAAAACTAAGACAACATGGCATAGAAAAGGTCAGAAGACATGATTCATGAGGCTTTGGAAGGTGGAGGGGGAATTACACAAGCCAAAGGGCATGACCAAAAACTCATAGTGGCCCTCATGAGTTCTAAAGGCAGTCTTAGGAATGTCTACCTCTTTCAAATGTATATGGTGGTAGCTCAAATGAAGATTTAGTTTAGTGAAGAATTGGGCGCCACTCAATTCATCCAGGAGGTCATCAATGACAGTAATGGGGAATTTGTCTTTGATGGTAAGTTTGTTGAGGGCACGAAATTCAGGACACATTCGCCAAGAACCTTCTTTCTTCAAGACCATGACCACAGGAGATGTGTAGGGGCTCATACTAGGGCGAATAACGTCTGCATTAAGGAGTTCCTGGAGCATTTTCTCAATTTATTTTTTTTGGGAAAAGGGGTGACGATACAGACGGATATTGGGAGGAAGGCTTCTGGGTACAAGGGGAATGGAATGAACATGAACACCACGGGAAGGAGGGAGGACTTGGTGTTGGCAGCCAATTCACATTTTTCTACTGTCTTATAAGATGCATACACCAATGTTTTTCAACCCTTAATTTTTCGTCCCAATTCTCAAATAAACGACACTTTTATTTTTGTGCTATTTACACACTTACCTGTGCTCTTGTTTTCATGACTGTAAGCATGAAAACTTGGTCTTTTGAGGTCACATTAAAATCTTTATTGAATTGTTGTTATCATTCTTATCGATATGCCCATTGCGTTTACATTTTACTTATCATTATGTAGTTGGAAAAACCCTTTTTGATCTGTACTCATTTGACATTCTTTGATTGATTATGTAATTTCGTTTCATGAGTGATTGAATTGTGATGCATTGGCGATTGGATTTACATGTTATTTGATCAATTCACTTGGCATATTGATTATATGAAAAAGCATTGGTGTTATGGTTTAAACCCTTGGTGTGAATCGTTTCATACAACACTTGGTATTGGTTTCGATTTGTGTGTTTGGTTTTAAAACTATGGCATAACTTTTGATTGCACGAATGGTTTATCCACTTACTAAAGGTTTCGATTGATTGATTGAAATGGCATAGTTATAACACATTTGCAAGTGGTTTTAATAGTTGAAAGTGCTGGCGGTTGTACCATGGTAATGACTATTCTGCATGGCAGAAAGAGCTCCACCACCTTCGCACGATGTCATTAATGCCTTCCCTTATCCCTGTTTCACCTCTGCTAGCATCGGGTAAGCCTGTGAGATTTCTGCTCCTGTGTGTGCTGCATTCAAACCCTAGCTCATTCACATTGCTTACCGTCTTCTTGGCTCTATGGCACCGGTGGTGCAAATTGAGTCGAACGGTAGTCAAGCCCTGCTACTGTTCGATAACGCCCAGAAAGATTTGCAAGATAATGGTTGGCTCACATTTGTACAGAGGTTTGAGGGTTTTAATCTATTTTTTGCACATCAGTTCACCGTGAATTTTTATGGTTGTAGGGATAAGATAGGTGACATTTAGCTTGAAATCAATGAAGAGTTCATTAGCTCTACCACAGGATTAGCAGCCACAGGCCATCGATGGTTTAAAAACTCTAAAGTTGATGAGGTGCCATGGCCGTTACTGTTCGTCTCACGAAAGGTCACATCTTGTGACAGAGGTGTGCCCATTTCCATGCTTAAACCAAGGTGGCATGATCTTTTGATGGTGGTTAAACAATTCGTGACCTGTGAGGGTCGGTATGGACTGGTTTTTCTTTATCACCTTCGACTGTTAATGAATTTTATGGGTTATCCATTGAACATGACATTTTATTTCCAGTGCAGTCTTTATAAAATGGCTAAAAGGTTTAAATGAGAGAAGGTCGATAGTAGCTTGTTCCACCATGGTCTAATCAGACTCATCGTTGTTCACTACTTAAATCTCCACGGTGATAGTTGGCAAGCTTTTATCTCTCGAAATGGTTTTTCTGATACAGAGCCTGTCCAAATTGACAAGATTGTGGTTAATGAAACTAAGGTCGGGCCACCCGTGCCTTTCCATGTCCTATTGCCCTCTCCCAAACCCTCGGTCGACCCTGATATCGACCTACCCGATGTCTTAGCTGACAAGGTTGAGGCTATAAAAAATCCTGTGAGTAAAAAGGTTAAAGGTAACCCTACTGTCAACGACAAAGGTAAAAAGAATGCTCGACTCATATCGAGACTGGTCCGGAATAATCCTAAGCCAAATGTTGAGTAGAATCCCATAGTCCTCAGTGAAGACTCGGACTCTGACATCGAATGCTTCCTAGCTAGTGAGTACCCTTATTCCCAAGGTCTGTGCTCCGAGCCACCCTATGATTTCGCTTCTAATTTGCCCCCATGCTTAAAGAACAATCCTAGTTACCCATGGATCAAGCTACCTAATGAAACCCTCGACGATTTAAGAAAACCCTCACCTGCAATTTAGAAGCTCGAACAGTCGTCATGTGACCAATGTAATGTGTGGTTGGAACGCTACTATACCGACGTCCCCTTATTACAGTTAACAATCAAATCATTGGAAGACCAAGTTGCAGTGTTGACAAGTGAAAGGGACAAGATTCAAGCAAATGACAAGAAGAAGAAAACCACTGGTTCCATTGTATTTAAGAATGTCGAATTGGCTACCGCCTTCATCAATTCGAAACTGTTATGACCAAGTTGTCTGCTCATCATCCAGGTATGAATTTCGATATCAATTTCGTTTTGTGAATTTCTAGGATTAATATAATGATTTGAGTTTGGTTTTCAAATAGCTCTGTCCATCATTTGAAATGACTCTGTCATATTTTTGTTGATCCTGTACATTGTTTTCTTTTTGCTAAAATTAAATGAAGTTATAATTTGGTAACACGATTTGGTCATGCCTAGTTTAGCAATTGATTGGTTCTCACTGGGTTTGATTCGTTTGTTTGTCGGTTTGAATTAACGAAATCAATGGTGTTTGTTCTCGCTTGGATTTTGTTTGTATTCAACCTGAACATGAGGTTTTTATGCTAAATTAAGAACACAGTTATGTTTTGATTTAAGATGATGCTGCTTTCATTGGATATCAACGGCTCTGATTTGATTATTGAAACGATTTCATAGGATTGAATTGGCTTGATAAATATGATGTAGTCTATTAAATTGGAAAAACGACTCTATTTTTTCAACATTTTCATTTGGATTTGGATTATATCTGAACTGTGAAAAAGATATCTGCACCCAAATCATAGAATTGTTTTGATTCACAACGACTATGTCAAACTCAAACTCTTCGATTCGCTTGGATCGTTGCATATATTGAGTTAGCAAGATTGTTTTTATGAGTTGGATTTGTATCGAAAATAGACTTGATGCCGCTCTGTTGATTTTAATTTTCAAAATGAGTTTGTAAATTTAGATTGACATATGTTATCTCTATCGAATTCGTATGAGAAAATTCGGTTAATACTTCGTTTTGAAATGAATTCAAGAAATGATTTCGTTGAATGTCAATCGATTTTTTCTGACCCAATTAGCAATAACAAACGATTGGACAAGATCTACAGACCCTGTTATCAACCGATTGATTCCATTATGATTTCGTTTGTGATAATTTACATACCAGTTTTGATTTGATTTGCTAATAACGTGAATCATTTGTTATGTTTAATATAGTGCGATCGATTTAAGAAAACGATCCATGTTAATTTGATTAGATTCGAAGCGATTTTGTGGATAGCTGAAGAAACTATTTGTGATTTCAATTGGTTATGAATCAATTTCATTACTGTCAGTTATCTAATGTGATTCTATATACCCGAATCGGTGATAACATATGGAACAAAGTACATGCATCTCTGTATTCATTTGATTGATCTTAGTTGTGTTTGCTCTTAAATTAGTATAACAATTTTGGTTTGAATGATTCGATATTTGTTTTATTGTGTGAATTTAATTGATTGGGTTTTCAATTGATTTAATATGATTCTGTGTCGATTTAGACCAGCTACAGAATTGCAAGATTCTGTAGCTAGTCTTTAGGATTACATTTTTATCAATTTTATCAGCAAAATATCCTCTTAACTTGTCCATTTTGACCTCTTTCATGTACATTTGAATTGCATTGGGCATGCTTTGGCAATCTAGGAGATATTTGTTCGATATAGTTTTTATTTTAGGTTGTTAGTTTAGTCAAACTTGGGATATTTTCCCAAATTTCTGTAAACAGTTTTGATAACTTCCACAAGGATGTTTTACCCTATGGGAGGTCTTTAAATACTTATTATTTTTTGTAATAAGGGGCATCCTCACTTGTGGGAGAACCAGGCTATGGATGTCTAATATAGACTGAGACGAAAGTTGATGTTTTGTTACAGCTTTCGCTTTCAATATATGAAACTTTTGTTTCAAGTTTATGCATGTCAGTTTGCAGTTGATTATAGACTACTTTAGCTATCATAATCTATTGCAGGATGATATGATTTGATTAATGTGCTATCCATATCTGATTTCTTTCATTATTTAAAAGTACAACAATTACTTTGTTTCAGTTAATGAATCACATATTTCTCTTCTTCGTTAATTGAATCATTTCGTATAGATCTTTGCATATAGATTTATCTAACTGTGAAGATTTATAAATCATAAGATTGTTGTAATTTTTATGTTTTGTTTGTCCTGTAATTATATTTAAAGAGCACTATAGCTTTTTGTTTATGAGAAGCTCGTGGATAACTCGGTGCGGGTTTCCTCCCTCCGATCAGCTAAGACAGTCATTACATTCAGGACAAACCTGGAGCGTTTCTCCAGGTCAGTTTGTTGTTTATTTGTTAATATAATTTAAGTAGTTTAGTTAGATATATGTGTAGTTTAGATTTGTAGTTAGAGTTAGTATTTTAGTTGTTTAGTTTAGTTAGTTTTTGTTTTATTTCTTTTCATAAAATTATAAAATCAAAAAACAATATCTCTCGCTGTCTTAGAACAGAATACCAATGAGTTTTTTTAGGTTTTCATTCAAATCTGTAAATTGAAAATATTGTACATTTTGTGAATAAGATTTATTTATGTTAGTAGTTAGATTTCTTAGAGTTAGCATAGTATTAGATAGTAGATTGTATATAGAATAGTTAGATTTGTTTTAGTTTGTTTTTAGTTAGATTAGTTAAATTAGAGTAGTTTTCTTAGGACTTAGATCAGCTAACAGAGCCGCTAAACCCGTCAGGGTGGTTCATCCCAAACGACTTGGGTTATTTAGACAACCCTGAACCAGTTCCACTCTCCCAGTTGACGGACGGTCAATTTTTTCCGTCAACAAATGGCGCTAGAAGGAGGGCCTAAAATTAATTAATGGCACGAGGCGGTCGTAAGACTCTTCCACCACCTAATCGCTCACCTATAGTGACAAGAAGTCATTTGAACGATAATATTCCCCCTCAAATAGAAACCACATCAACCCACGATCCACAGATCATAGTTGAGCCACCAACCCCAAATCCTACAGGTGGTGGCATACAAGAGATTGTCTGACAATCTCTCATAAAAACACATAGTGCCTTAGCTCGTTTGAGGTAACCAAACCATTCGTGGGGTCAACCTTTGGATTTCTTTGATATCAAAGAACAATTAGGAGACACTAACCTCACTATGAATCCTTCAGATCCAACCCTAAATCCTGCTGCAGGAGGATCTGGAATACCTCCCTCACCACCTCCATCATCTCTTTCTTCTTCTGGAGGAGATTCTTCTGACGAAGGAAGTTCTCCTTCTCAGTCTTCCACACCCACTACACCAATGGCCAACTAGAAAAACCCTGCTAGACCCTGGCTCAACCAAGATGCCGTAGCTGTACCTGGAGCTCAACATCCCTTGCCTAAACATTCAGAGAAATGGCTTCCCAAGTTTGACCCTGACTCAAAACAGATCGCTGAAGATCACATTAAAATTTTTATGTTAGCTATAAGACTCCGCAATGTCGAACATGAAGACATTGTCTTTAGGTTGTTCCCCTATACTTTTGAGGGCAATGCATCCACATGGTACTTTTCCCAGCAACCCCATACCATCGTGTCTTGGGAAAAGTTTGAGTCATGCTTTTTGGAAAAGTTCGGAGACAGTAAGCCTCCGGAAGTCCTAGTCATGGATCTTTCTAACTTAAGAATGAGCCCTAAAGAGAAATTTAAAGACTTCAATCAAAGATTATTAACACTTAAAAATCAAATCCCTGCAGATTCCATGATGACCGAGAATCTTATAATATCATACTACACCAAAGCTTTGCATCAAAATATAGCTATTTGGGTTAAACAATCTAAGAAATCCACGTTGTTAGAAGCCTTCGAGGAGGCCAGCCAGATTGAAAAAGACATACTTAGTCTTAAAGGCTCTACTAGCAATGAAACAGAGACTAGTTCTTCTTCCAAAAAGAAGATCGAAATCCTCCCTAAAACCACTCAAAGTAAAGCACAACCTGAAAGCTCGGATTTCGAAAACTTAACTAAAGTTGTTCAAAAACTGTCAAATCAAGTTATAGACTTGAAAAGGATGACCGAAGAAGCTTCCTCAAGCAAAGTTCCTTACAAACCCCCATTCCAGAAGCCTTTTCCTACCAATCGACCTAATCCAACCACTAAAGGCATTAATCTAGAAAGTCTGCAATGCACCCTTCAAACAATTCTATAAGCCCGGGATAACTTCATGCCTCCTGAGATTCCTAAGGAGGTAGTTGAACAAGAAGAAGTTCAAGAAGAAGAGTCTTCTCCAAACATTTTTGGAGACTTCTCGGATAGCATCTTTCAAGCCAACTTCAAGACAGTTCATCCTTACAATACTAGGAGTAAGACAACAAACAAACCTTCTTCCGAAAACACTACAACTTCGCCTCCAAAGCAATCTAAACCAGCTGAGACTAAACAGAGTCATGTGAACCCCAACTTAGATTATGATGTAGTTGAAGATCTTAAAAAGTTAAGGGCTAACATTTCTGTTTATGAGTTATTGAAATTTCCATTTCTACTTCAAAAAATGTTACAGAATATCTGAGAGAATGGCAAGAACGGTAACTCTAATGGTAACAAGGTTGTGCAAAACAAAGTTCCTCAGAAGAATTTCACTAAAAACAATCTTGATCCTCAAGACAAAGGAAGCCTTCCTATAAATAATGTGAATAATGTAAATAATGTAGATAAAGTAGCTTTAGAAACCGCGAGTAAAAAGCCACAAACTACCACTCTTAACACTCGCAAAAATGTACCTCCATTTTTATTAACATTCGAAATTTTCAATAGAAACGTGCACAATTGTATGGTAGACTCAGGAGCATCATCCAATGTGATTCCATGGTCTTTTTGCCAAAAGATTAACGCCGAAGTTGAACCCTCCACCTTAAAAATCATACAACTTGATCGGACCAATGTTAAAGTTATAGGCGAATTAAAAAATGTTCTTATTAGATTATCGTCTAACCCCAAGGTTCATCAGGTTATTGATATAATTGTTGTGGATATTCCAGAAGCGTATGGTCTATTTTTAAGCATGGTCTGGTCAGAGAAGCTACACGGCTATTTCGCGACAGTTTGGTCTCATCTGTGGCTTCCAGACAACAGAAATCCTAACAAGATCAAGGTAAATTGTGAATGCTACCTTAAGTTCACAGTCACATATTTGAACGATCCCAACGAACCATTTACACCTTCTGCGGATTCACCTGAAGTACAAGGGATGGATATCTTTTTCGGCAATTTCATGGCCGAGGCTTCAGCTATCACCAATCTAGAATAGCAGTCCGAGATTGTAGCATATGTGCAACCAACAACTTCTATGCAATGGTATCATGGACCCGATGAAAATCAAATTTGGTCTCTTTATTTCGACGCATCAAAATCCAAAGAAGGAGCTGGCGCAGGCTGCGTCATTATCGATCCGGCAGGTAACAAAACATTAATTGCATGTAGGCTAGAATTTGAATGTACTAATAACATTGTAGAATATGAGGCTTTACTGCAAGGTCTCAGAAATTCCTTGGATATGAACATTCAAAACTTGGCTCTCTTTGGCGACTCTGAAATAGTGGTTAGACAGGTAAGAGATTCTATCCACTGTTTGTCTCCGCATCTGAAAGGCTACTAGTCTGAGGTATGGAATTTAATGAATAAATTTTCCGCTTTCAATATAAATTCCATTCCTATATTGAATAATTCTGAAGAATATCTATTAGCTAACATAGGTTCTAAACTCTTCCCTGCAGAAGGCTTGTCCCCGGACGCATTCTCCGTCGAGCTGTTGTTCAGGCCATCTGTCCCCAACAACATCATGAACTGGAGAGTCTTTGATGATGATCAACAGATTATCAGCTTCTTGCACATGGAAGAAAATTTTCAAGGCGCGGTGATAGATGAACGCACTCACGACGACAATTTGCCCGATTTTATGGTAATACCTGATCCGAAAACTCCTGAAGCTTTATTGGACATGGTAAATTTGATACCTAAATATGTAGTTAGATTAGAGAAGTTTTATGATTTTGAAGATAAATTTAAAAAGACGGTCAAGTGTAAAACCAATAGTTCCTCGTTATCTTATGAAAAAGTAAACTTAGGAACTAAGGACAATCCGCAGTGCATTAATCTAGGCTTGGGGTGTTCTCAACAAGAAAAAGTTGCATTTGTTAAATTATTTAAAGAATTTAAAGATGTCTTTGCATGGACATATGATGACCTTAAAACTTTCGATCCTAACATCATATAGCATGTTATTCCTATGAAACCCCAAACCTTGCCCTTCCAACAAAAATTGAGAAAAATGCACCCTATGCTTGAACCGACTGTTCAAAAAGAATTGAATAAGATCCTAAATGCTAAGATTATTTTCCTTGTTAGGCACACTCAATGGGTTTCTAACCTTGTCCCTGTCCGGAAGAAAAATGGGGAAATCCGACTCTGCGTCAATTTCTGAAACCTTAATAGAGCGTCTGATAAAGACAACTATCATGTCCCATGCATGGAACAGATCCTTCAACAGGTATCTGGTTCTTAGAGGCTATCCTTGTTAGATGGTTTCTCAGGGTACAACCAAGTCCTAATGTCTCCACCAGACCAACTTAAAACGACCTTCCGCACCCCGTGGGGCACTTATGCTTATTGAAAAATGCCCTTTGGATTGATTAATGTTGGTGCCACTTTCCAAAGAGCGATGGACATTGCTTTCCGAGGCTTAATCAATCAATCCGTTGTAGTTTACTTAGATGATGTGACTATATTTTCTAAAAACAAAAACGATCATCTAGCTCACTTACGAGCCATTCTACAGCGATGTCGTAAATACAACATCTCCTTGAACCCTAAAAAATCCATCTTTGCAGTAGAATAGGGTAAACTCTTAGGATTTATTGTGTCAAGCGAAGGGATGATTATCGACCCCAAAATGACACAAGTTATCGCAAAACTTCCCCGTCCTACATCCAAAATATCTATGCAGTCTTTCTTAGGCCAGATTAACTTCGTGAGGAGATTCATCCCCAGTTTCTCCGAAATGGTCAGGCCTTTATAGAAGCTAGTTAAGAAAGACACCCAATATCACGGGGCACCCCTATAAAATCAAGATTTTAATGCAATAAATAAGGCCGTAATAGATGCTCCATATCTCATGAGCCCCGACTTTTCTCGAGACTTTACACTCTACACTTTTTCCTCTGACCGTTCCTATGCCGTCATCCTAACTAAAAAGAACACCGAGAACAACGGAGTACCCATCGCCTTTATGAGCTCTACTTTCAAAGGTGCTGAACTTAACTATCCAGTGGTAGATTAGCAAGATTATGTTGTTTTCAAGGCATTCAAGCATTTCCAGTCCTATCTGTTGAAGTCTAGGACGAAAGTCATTGTCCCTTACCTAGCCGTCAGGAACCTGTTAGTGAAAAAGGAACTAGGTGAAAAGAGGGCTAACTGGGTCACCTCCTTATAGGAGTACGACTTAGAAATCACCCCAGATCAAATAGTGAGAGGCCAAGGGTTATGCAAGTTAGTTGCTGATTCAGTAGCAAGACAACAAGAAGAAAGCGATACGTCAAACCTAGGACAACACGATCAAAATGCAATCTGTTGCGCGCAAAACCCTGTCAGTACTTGGTATGATGATATAAGATTCTGTCTTGAACATGGGTCAACCCCCCATCACCTGGATCCTACTAAAAGAAGAGAGTTGAGATTAAAATCTGCCTCCTTTCATCTAGTTAATGGTATCCTGTTTCGTCAAAGTTTTGACAACGTATTGATGCGCTGTCTTGAGAAAGACGAAGCAGAAAAAGTCTTGCTAGAGTTGCATGCAGGAGAAGATGATGGTCATTTTGGTGGTGACACCACTGCCCATAATGTTTTAAGAGCCAGTTATTACTGGCCTATGATTTTTAGAGACGCCCATACCTTGTGTCGTAAGTGTATCATTTGTCAGAAAGCACCAGGGCGGTTACAAAAACCAACCTTTCCTTTGCAGCCTGTCTCAGTAGATTCTCCTTTTCAGCAGTGGGGCCTTGATATCATAGGTCCAATCAACCCCCCATCCTCAAAACATCACAATTTTATTGTGACATCCACATATTACTTTACCCGATGGTCTGAAGCTACTGCGTTAAGAACTGTGAACACCGGTTAGGTAATTGCCTTTCTGAATTCGAATATTATCACTCGTTTTGGTATCCCCCACTGTTTAGTCTTTGACAATGCTTCTTACTTTTCCTCTCTTGATATGAGTGATTTCTCTTTAGAAAAAGGAATTAAACTAAAGTATTCTACTAGCTATTACCCCCAGGGCAACGGATTGGCAGAATCAACAAACAAGAACTTGATTAAAATCATCAAGAGAATGGTGGCTGAAAATCACAAAAACTAGCACAATGAACTGTTGAACGAACTGTGGGCTGATAGGGTAACACCAAAATCTTCTGTAGGTAACTCCCCCTTTTTTCTTGTTTATGGTAGAGAAGCAATTCTTCCACCTCACATCCTTCTTCCTTCACTACAGTTGTCGTAGAAAATCCAAGAAGAAGATTGTCCCCCTTTGGAAAACCGAATTAACGCTTTGATGAAGTTATAAGAGGTAAGAGCCCAAGATAAACGTAAGTTAGATCAACATCAACTATTGGTTAAAAGCCGGTTCGATTCTAACTCTGCTTCTGATAGGAATTTCAAAGTAGGTGACCTCGTTCTGAAATGGGACAAACTGCATGAGGGAAAGGGGGAGCATATGAAATTTCAAAACTTATGGCTTGGACCATTCTTGATTGCTGAGAAGCTAGGTCCTAGTTCTTTTTGATTGCAAAATCTTGAAGGGAAGCTTGACACCTATCCGGTAAATGGCCAAGCCCTGAAAAGGTACTTTGCTTGATGTCAACCCTTGTATATTATGTACATATTTTGCTTTTGTTTGCCTTTTCGTTTGTTGTTTTCTTTTGATTTCCCCTTTGATTTTATCAGTTTGAGTTTTTGTGAATATACATACCTGTATACTGAGCTATTCAGACAATGAAAACAGAAATTCCTTCGCTGAAATAACTACTAAGAAAATTGCATAAACATCAATGGTATATTTCTGAAATTTATATCTGTGTTGGCAAAAGGTCTGTTGTTTGAAAGAAGTTGATTGATTTCAATCTCTGAGTAAAGTTTGTCGTGATCATCTATTATATTTTTACGTTGTCCCTATTCCTTAAAGGAATGACTCAGAAGATGTCTCCCTGCCTTAGTAAGTTGGTTCTGTAAATGAAACATCTCTAGATCTTTGTAAAGGACAGTTCTAAAAAAAAAAAAAATTCTGATGAGGTCTGAAAAAATGTGTTAAAATATAATAATTTTTAGCGTCACCCTGCTAAACTACATATCTTTGAAGAAAAAAAATAAAAATAAATTATTAACAGAGCTATGGGAAGTGCTTGTAAACCCGTCGGGATGCTAAATAGGTCTGTTGGCAGCGGGTAAATGCATGCATGATGCCAAGACAACTTCGTCGGGGTACTAAACAGGCCTGTTGGCAGCGAAGCAATGTCAGGTATACGGAAATTTACAAATAAGAAACCTCTTAATGTCCTTTATTCTGATCTAGAACTTCTTGGCAGGATACAAATGTCAGAGTGGGTTAAATGGAAACCCTGTCAAGTCTATGGACGCCTGTTGGCAGCAGTGGCCCTGTCAACAATATTGGAGATTTTATCTTTAATATCATGACTCGCTAGTATTAAGACTGTCATCAATTTTCATCTTTTAAAATGCTGCTGGAATAGTTGGTTAATGATGATGTTTATACAATTTTCTGGTTGTTATTTTTGAGTTGGAATTATCTTTGTTGTCCTAATTTGAATTTGTTCTTTTGGTAGAGATAATTGCTTCTACCAGTGTGTCACCATTGTTGGCAGCCAATACACATTTTTCTACTATCTTAGAAGTTACCTACACCAATGTTTTGAAAACCTTAATTTTTCGTCGCAATTCTCAAATAAACGACACTTTTATTTTTGTGCTATTTACACACTTACCTGCGCTCTTGTTTTCACGACTGTAAGCGTGAAAACTTGGTCTTTTAAGGTCGCATTAAAATCTTTATTGAATTTTCATTATCATTCTTGTTGATATGCCCATTGTGTTTACATTTTACTTATCATTATGCAGTTGGCAAAACCCTTTTTGATCTATACTCATTTGACATTCTTTGATTGATTATGTAATTTCATTTCATGAGTGATTGAATTGTGATGCATTGGCGATTGGATTTACATGTTATTTGATCAATTCACTTGGAATATTGATTATATGAAAAAGCATTGGTGTTATGGTTTAAACCCTTGGTGTGAATCGTTTCATACAACACTTGGTATTGGTTTCGATTTGTGTGTTTGGTTTTAAAACTATGGCATAACTATTGATTGCGCGAATGGTTTATCCACTTAACAAAGGTTTCGATTGATTGATTGAAATGGCATAGTTATAACACATTTGCATGTGGTTTGAATAGTTGAAAGTGCCAACGGTTGTACCATGGTAATGACTATTCTTCATGGCAGAAATAGCTCCACCACCTTCGCATGATGTCATTAATTCCTTCCCTTATCCCTGTTTCACCTCTGCTAGCATCGGGTAAGCCTGCGAGATTTCTACTCCTGTGTGTGCTGCATTCAAACCCTGGCTCATTCACATCACTTACCGTCTTCTCGGCTCTATGGCACCAGTGGTGCGAATTGAGCCGAATGGTAGTCAAGCCCTGCTACTATTCAATAACACCCAGAAAGATTTTCAAGATAATGGTTGGCTCACATTTGTACAAAGGTTTGAAGGTTTTAATCTATTTGTTGCACAACAGTTCGCCCTGACTTTTGATGGCTGTAGGGCCAAGATAGGTGACATTTAGCTTGAAATCAATGAAGAGTTCATCAGCTCTGCCACAGGATTAGCAGCCACAGACCAACGATGGTTTAAAAACTCTAAAGTTGATGAGGTGCCATGGCCATTATTGTTCTTCTCATGAAAGGTCACATCTTGTGACAGAGGTATGCCCATTTCCATGCTTAAACCAAGGTGGCATGATCTTTTGATGGTGGTTAAGCAATTCGTGACCTGTGAGGGTTGGTATGGACTAGTTTTTCTTTATCACCTTCGACTGTTAATGAATTTCATGGGTTATCCATTGAACATGTCGTTTTATTTCTAGCGCTGTCTTTATAAAATGGCTAAAAGGTTTAAATGAGAGAAGGCCGATAGTAGCTTGTTCCACCATGGCGTAATGAGACTCATCATTGTTCACTACTTAAATCTCCATGGTGATAGTTGGAAAGCTTTTATCTCTCGAAATGGTTTTTCTGATACAGAGCCTGTCCAAATTGACAAGCCTGTGGTTAATGAAACTAAGGTTAGGCCACTCGTGCCTTTCCATGTCCTATTTCCCTCTCCCAAACCCTCGGTCGACCCTAATATCGACCTACTCGACGTCTTAGCAGACAAGGTTGAGGCTATAAAAAATCCTGTGAGTAAAAAGGTTAAAGGTAACCCTACTGTCAACGACAAAGGTAAAAAGAATGCTCGACTCATATCGAGACTGGCCCAGAATAAACCTAAGCCAAATGCTGAGTAGAAGCCCATAGTCCTCAGTGAAGACTCAGACTTTGACATCGAACGCTTCCTAGCTAGTGAGAACCCTTATTCCCAGGGTCTGTGCTCTGAGCCACCCTATGATTTTGTTTCTAAATTGCCCCCATGCTTAAAGAACAATCCTAGTTACCCATGGATCAAGCTACCTAACGAAACCCTCGGCAATTTAAGCAAACCCTCACCTACAATTTTGAAGCTCGGATAGTCGTCATGTGACCAATGTAATGTGTGGTTGGAACGCTACTATACCGAAGTCCCCTTATTACATTTAAAAATCAAATCATTGGAAAACCAAGTTGCAGTATTGACAAGTGAAAGGGACAAGATTCAAGCAAATGACAAGAAGCAGAAAACCACTGGTTCCATCGTATTTAGGAATGTCGAATCCGCTACCGCCTTCGTCAATTCCAAACTGTTATGACCAAGTTGTCTGCTCATCATCCAGGTATGAATTTTGATATCAATTTCATTTTGTGAATTGCTAGGATTAATATAATGATTTGAGTTTGGTTTTCAAATAGCTCTGTCCATCATTCGAAATGACTCTATCATATTTTTGTGGATCCTGTACATTGTTTTCGTTTTTCTAAAATTAAATGAAGTTATGATTTGGTCATGCCCAGTTTAGAAATTGATAGGTTCTCACTGGGTTTGATTCATTTGTCTGTTGGTTTGAATTAACGAAATCAGTGGTGTTTGTTTTCACTTGGATTTTGTTTGTATTCAACCTGAATAGGAGGTTTTTATGCTAAATTAAGAACACGGTTATGTTTTGATTTAAGATGATGCTGCTGTCATTGGATATCAACGACTCTGATTTGATTGTTGAAACAATTTCATAGGATTGAATTGGCTTGATAAATATGATGTAGTCTATTAAATTGGAAAAACGACTATGTTTTGTCAACATTTTCGTTTGGATTTGGATTATATCTGAACTGTGCAAAAGATCTTTGCGCCCAAATCATATAACTGTTTTGATTCACAACGATTATGTCAAACTCAAACTGTTCAATTCGCTTGGATCGCTGCATATCTTGAGTTAGCAAGATTGTTTTTATGAGTTAGATTTGTATCGAAAATAGACTTGATGCCGCTCTGTTGATTTTAATTTTCAAAACAAGTTTGTTAACTCAGATTGACATATGTTATCTCTGTCAAATTCGTATGAGAAAATTCGGTTAATAGTTCATTTTGAAATGAATTCAAGAAATGATTTCGTTGAATGTCAATCGATTTTTTCTGACCCAATTAGCAATAATAAACGATTGGACAAGCTCTACAGACGCTGTTATCAACCGATTGATTCCATTATGATTTTGTTTGTGATAATTTACATACCAGTTTTGATTTGATTTGCTAATAACGTGAATCATTTGTTATGTTTAATATAGTGCGATCGATTTAAGAAAACGATCCATGTTAATTTGATTAGTTTCAAAGCAATTTTGTGGATAGCTGAAGCAACTATTTGTGATTTCAATTGGTTATGAATCAATTTCATTACTGTCAGTTATCTAATGTGATTCTGTATACCCGAATCGGTGATAACATATGGAACAAAGTACATGCATCTCTTTATTCCTTTGATTGATCTTAGTTTTGTTTTCTCTTAAATTAGTATAACAATTTTTATTTGAATAATTCGATATTTGTTTTATTGTGTGGATTTAATTGATTTAGTTTTGAATTGATTTAATATGATTCTGTGTCGGATTTAGACCATCTACAGAATCGCAAGATTCTATAGCTAGTCTTTAGGATTACATTTTTATCAATTTCATCAGCAAAATATCCTCTTAACTTGTCCATTTTTGACCTCTTTCAGGTACATTCGAATTGCATTGGGCATGCTGTGGCAGTCTAGGAGATATTTGTTCGATATAGTTTTTATTTTAGATTGTTAGTTTAGTCAAACTTGGGATATTTTCCCAGATTTCTGTAAACAGTTTTGATAACTTCCACAGGGATGTTTTACCCTATGGGAGGTCTTTAAATACTTATTATTTTTTGTAATAAGGGGCATCCTCACTTGTGGGAGAACCAGGCTATGGATTTCTGATACAGATTGAGATGAAAGTTGATGTTTTGTTACATCTTTCACTTTCAATATATGAAACTTTTGTTTCAAGTTTATTCATGTCATTTTGCAGTTGATTATAGACTACTTTAGCTATCATAATCTATTGCAGGATGATATGATTTGATTAATGTGCTATCCATATCTGATTTCTTTCATTATTTAAAAGTAAATCAATTACTTTGTTTCAGTTAATGAATCACAGATTTCTCTTCTTCGTTAATTGAATCATTTCGTATAGATCTTTGCATACAGATTTATCTAACTGTGAAGATTTATAAATCATAAGATTGTTGTAATTTTTATGTTTTGTTTGTCCTGTAATTATATTTAAAGAGCGCTACAAATTTTTGTTTACGAGAAGCTCATGGATAATTCGGTGCGGGTTTCCTCCCTCCTATCAGCTAAGACAATCATTACATTTAGGACAAACCTGGAGCGTTTCTCCAGGTCAGTTTGTTGTTTATTTGTTAGTTTATTTGTTAGTATAATTTAAGTAGTTTAGTTAGATATATGTGTAGTTTAGATTTGTAGTTAGATTTAGTATTTTAGTTGTTTAGTTTAGTTAGTTTTTGTTTTATTTCTTTTCATAAAATTATAAAATCAAAAAACAATATCTCTCGCTGTCTTAGGACAGAATACCAATGAGTTTTTTCAGGTTTTCATTCAAATATGTAAATTGTAAATATTGTACATTTCGTGAATAAGATTTATTTCTGTTAGTAGTTAGATTTCTTAGAGTTAGCATAGTATTAGATAGTAGATTTTATATAGAATAGTTAGATTTGTTTTAGTTTGTTTTTAGTTAGATTAGTTAAATTATAGTAGTTTTCTTTTTGTTTTCTTAGGACTTAGATCGACTAATGGAGCTGCTAAACCCGTCAGGGTGGTTCATCCCAAATGGCTTGGGTTATTTAGACAACCCCGGACCGGTTCCACTCTCCCAGTTGATAGACGGTCAATTTCACCCATCAACACTTGGGGAGTGGAAAAGACCAATTGATGTTTAGAAAGGATGGCTTGGAGGTCTTGCCATATCGAGGGTGTCTCTATTTCTTGTATGGCATGGAGCTGGGTGATAACACCAGAATGAGCCTTTTTGAGCAGCTTTTCCATGCGATGGGAACTAATGATCTCAGGTGAACCGATGATGATGCCTTGGAACTTATATTGGTGGCCCTCCTGGTCGAATTTCATGGTTAAGTCTTTAAAATCTATGAGAATGGGACCCAAAGTCCTTATCCAGTCTTCACCCAACACAATGTCACAACCTCCCATATCAATAGAAAACATATGGGATTTCAGGTGGTAGTCACTGATTTGGAGACACACATTTTCACAATGCCCTCCACATTTCATGGAACCACCATTGGCAATCATGATTTGGAAATTATTGATGGCATGGATGTAGCAATGAGTTTCTTGGGCAATGCGACGATGAATAAAATTATGGGTGTTGCCACTATCAACTAGAATGATGACCTTTCGATGCTTGATGTAATCAATTAGCTTGAGGGTTTGGGGAGCGGAGAAGCTAGTGAGAGCATTGAGGGAAACAACCGGTTCTACTTCGGGAGGGTTTGAGGGAGGGCTTATGTCAGTGGATTTAGGTGACTCAGACACAGAGGGAGTTTCTTCATCTTCTTCCAAAATCTCCTTGGAGATGGCCATAAAAAGATTTTTTTCTTTACACTTGTGGCCCAGGAAATATTTGTCATCAGAATTATAACAAAGGCCTTGAGTTGGCATTCAGCCATGTCAGCCTTGGTCAATTTTTGGATCTTTAGTGGAGCAAAGGGAGTAGTGGGATTTACTAGTTTAGGGTGAGGGATAAAGGAGGGTTTGTAGTTTTGAGAAGATACATCCTGTTGTCATTCTTTATCCCTTTTGGTAGCCTCCACCCCACTCTCGGGCCGATCCATGAGGACATGGGCCCGAATTTCATCCTTGAGGCAGTTGATAAAACACTCTCGAAAAAAGGCATCAAACATGCCCTTTGTTCTAAAATCCAGGCCCTCAAAGGCATCTATAAAGTTTTCCACTGTTCCTAACAATATCAGCTTTGTCAAATGACCCAAATGGTTGGTGTCAGTGTCAAATCATTCATAAATCTCTGCCCCAAAGTGTGTCCAAGAAATATATCCTTGACGAGAAGTTTTTCTCCATTGCCACCATTGCCAACGTTCTTGATCTAGATGGAGAACACCATACTAGAGTTTGGAAAAGTCATTTGTAATTTCATATAAAGAGAAGTAATGTTCCATTTGGGTTACCCAACCAGTGGGGTTCGAGCCATCAAATTTGGTCACATCCACCCGTGGAAGGCGTAGGTCATGTCGAAAGTGATAGTTCTGCAAGGTATGGGAATGAGAGGAATGGTCACCTTCAATATGTGGAGGTGAGGAAGAGGAAGGGTTATCTGTAGGGATATGTAGTTTGGTGCAGAGTGCCAAAAAGACTGATTCAAGTTGGGTGGTGAGGTCTTGTTTGATTTCCCCCATTGAGGGTTGCATGGTTGTATTGATGACGACAACATTGGCACTGAGTTGTTTCACTTCTTGTTGGGTCTCAATGAGACCAGATTGCAAGGTGTTGAAACGAGCTTAAAATTCTTGGCTACGAGTATGGGCCATGAGGATGAGGAAACTGAAAAGGGATGGATGGGGTAAAAAAAATTGGCCGAAAAAATGATATGGATGAATGTGATAAGGGCGAAGAGATGAATCCAATGGAATAGGTCTCAAATAATGGTGAAAAAATTTCTAGACTTGTTTTTTTTTCTTTTTCTTACAGAGTTATACTCCAGTCTGAAGAATACTATAGAGAGGAAATGCCCAAATTCTTAAGCAGAAAGAAATGTGTATTTACTTGGCAACCCAAACATAGTTGCACAGAAATAGATCTTGTATGTTTTAATTTGTTTATGTTTCTGTCCCCCAAGGGTTAGGTATTCAAAGGTTCTATAGACAAGGGTTTGCCTTGTGCTATAGCTCTCTAATATATGTGCGGGGTCCAATAGTAGTACTCGGCCCAATATCTCATGGCACTAACTAAGGAGGATAGACCGTACCCTTAGCCGTACTACCCAGGTACTAGAGAGTATCTTCTCGAGTGTTGTTCTCGGTGACACTATAGAAGTCAGGCAGCTGATCGGTTTATCTAAAGAGGGCTTTAGGTAATCTAGGCTGATATGTACACAGGTGTTTTCTGATGCACTACCACTCGAAGGGGTACCAATAGGGGTTACAAGGGTGGCCAACAGATGTGCACTTAAGTACCACTTGTATTTACTGCGTGTATGAATCCCTCAACCGTGGTTTTATGCGCATAACGACAGATCTCTGTTGCTTAAAGATGCAGGAATACGTCTCTACCCTGAAAAAAATTAACCCACACTTTCTGCCGAGGAAAGTGATCTGATACCACTTGTAATATACCAGATATAAAATGTATGCAAAACTGAAATAAAATGCTAGTAATGGCAGAATAACAACAATATAACCAGAACATTCACCACAATAACACTGAAATGATATAAGAATAACAATAGAAATAACACTTTGAATCTGAAAGCAATGTTCACAGGACTCTTTGAGGGGGCAACCTCTAGTTGAGCAAAGCTCTATTATAATAATATCCAAGCTAGGGTTCTCATACCCTCGACTCCTATATATACTAAAAAGAAGCATCTAGAGGAAGATCCTTCTAGAAGCGGAAGCTTCTATTAGGTCTTCTTATATCTGCCTTATTCTATTTTATTGAAAGGCCTTATTAATATTGACCTTTATTACATCCTAATATATTTTTCTACCTATGTGCAGGTTAGGACCCTAACACATGCCATTCGGTTTGACTAATGCACATTCAGAGTTCCAAAACCGTATGGAGGATATCTTCAAACCTTTAAATTTTGTTCTTGTCTATATTGATGATTTTCTTATTTTTAGCCGAGATGTTAATGAACACAAAAAACATCTTGTTGGATTCCATTCTTTTGTTTTTAGGCATGGTTTGGTACTCTCCAAGTCACTAGACAAATTTGTAATATGTCAAGCTAATATTGAGTATCTAGGACTGTATATATCCAAAGGAACTATCCAACTGCAACCTCATGTATTAAAGGCTCTACTTCCGTTTCCTGATATTCTGACTGACATAAAGCAAGTTCAACATTTTCTTGGGTGTTTGAACTATATTAGACACTTTTATGAACACTAGGATAAAGACACAAAAGTACTCCAACAACTTCTTAAGCCAGGATCCAGCTAGGATATTTCAATGACCACAGCTGTCAGTATAATCAAGGAGAAGATTCAAAATCTACCACCTGTTAAGAACCAAACATCAATATAGCATAGAAAAACCTCAAGAAAGTACTCAACGCCTTGAAAAAGAGATAATATCAGATAATAATCCTCTTCGAGGGGGAAACCTCCTTTTACCCCACTTAAATGTTCAAGTACAAGATGA
>ML778931.1:524320-538977 GCA_009831015.1 Picea engelmannii | reverse complement strand
ATTTTCCTGTAATGTGGTCTTGGAAATTTGCAGAATTATTTTTCATAGGTATAAGTTTGTATATATATAGTTCCCTGACTCTATTGTAGCTAGTTCACTTCAGCTTCATTTCACCTCTTATATAGGACTCCCATTATATAATGTATATCTGTTTGTAATATACCTGTATGGGTTCTATATGCATATCAAAAATAATCTCAATGATACAGGGTGTATTTACTTTGAATATGAACTTGTATGTTCATTAGTGGAGACTCATTTTATACTATAATTACCTACAAGAAATATAATTCATCATAGATATTGGTTCACTTGACTTCAATCACCTCATGCAAATAATTTAATTTCTACTCAACAGAATTAATTAACAGTGAGATGTAGCCTGTAGTTTATACTAGTATGATAGTAGTAATCTCTACAGAACTCGTCTTACTAGTTAATACATTCAATGACTTTAGTATTTACTCAGTACCACATCCCAATAAAACAAGTTCCATTTCTAGCTAATGAATAGGAAGTATTTGGTAGGTCTTCCCTCACCGCAACATTCGACCAGAAGTTCATTCATAGAAGTAAACAAATTTGTAGAAAATAACATTTAACCAGAGAAGGTAGAGTAACATATCTGAATCGACTTGCGGGGAGCCAAAGGGAACAACCGTGTTCCTCCCAACCATAGAACAGGGCAGCCAATATACTTGCCCGATTCACCCCTACCCTGACCATGAGTCCATGAGGGAGAACTTGAAATCTCCTCTTCAGCAATGTCCTTCAATTCCAATAGATTCCTCCCACCTCACACTCACTTAGTAGTGTTTATAACAACAAGGAAGAATCAATAGTCTCTTTTCCCTAGCATACTTGGTAGCATCTTGCCTCCTCACATATGCTACTTATCCATAGAGTCTTGTTTGCCTAGGTCTTTTCCCTCCCTTGGGAATTTTCGCAGCTTTCGAAATCCCTAATTTTTAGGGGCTATTAATGGCCAAATCTTTGATTTTCCACTTGTAACAATCAGCCCAAAGGTAGTTCCAACATGTTCCCCACTCATGGAGTCATGGTCAACTGATTCTAACATGGTTGTTCCATTTTCCCTCCTGCAATCAATATAAAATATTATGTTTCCATACAAGTATCATGGTCAAATAGTTAGTTGGGTCAAGTCAAATCTCTACCCAATAGTCATAATAATTAATGACAATTATTAAATTTTAAATTCGGAATTTCCATATATGGAAAAAAATTTCCAAATTCGAATTTACTGAAAACAGAATAATTTTCCAACAAATTTAAATTTCAAATAATAATTTATTTTTGGGGATGTCACATGAGCACTCCAAAAAGGAGCTGAAACAAAAGCCATTTGGACAAATATTGTAACCCAAATCTCATGGGATTTTATAGGGGCTGCAAAATTATGGTGGGAAAATATTTCCCAAGAAAATAAAGAAGAAATAATGAATGATGCAAATCCTTTAAGCACTATGTTTACTTCTTTAGTAAACGAATTTCTAGGTGTTGCTCCAGTTGATGCAGAGCACCATGCACAACTCTTCATGAGCCAAATATTATGCAATGTAGATCTGCTCCATGACTAGTACTGTACAATGCAAACCATGTTGTACAAAATAGCAGATCATCAGAATATTGCCTACTTAAGGAAATATATTTCTTCAATGCCAGGAAAAGTTCCTGAGTTAGTCAGCAGATATCTGGCCATAAACAAGATCCAATTGGAATCCTTGTCTTTTTCTTCTTTGCACCAGTAGATACTTACTGCACACCAATAGGAATGTTTCTTTTGACGAGCAAAGAAAAATATGAAAAATCAGTTCAATTTTAATCCAGCTATCTGTTATACGTTCAGAGAAACATATAATTATGGATGTTTCCAAGTAATTCCAAAAAATCACTCAAAGAAACAAGAATGCCATTGTTCCAAACCTAATAAGTTTGCAAATAGAAAATCTTATAATTGGAACAAACTAGACAAAAAGCCATATAAAATACAGCATGGTAGGTCTCCTAAGAAAAAAGATAAATATGTCTTTAGGAGAAGACAATTTCCAAGAAAAAACATAGCTTGCTATATTTGCAATAGCAAGGATCATTGGGCCAACAAATGTACCAATAAAGAAAATATATCTCATGTAAAGATAACAAAAATATTTTCTACTAATCAGAATCCTGTTGATTGGGATCTAATAGATTCGTCCTGTTCCGACAATGAACAATTTTTTGTGTACAGTTCTGACTTAGAATCAAATAATATTGATGAGTTACAGTTCAATAATTTGAATATTCATTCTACTTCTAATGATGAATGTTCATATTTGAGTCATTGTTTCATGTTCTCTTATCACGGTTCCATACAACAACATATTCATGATCTCCAAAAGCAAAAGGCTAATCTAGCATCTGGCACCTTCTGTCTGAAAAGTAGGCTCCAATCAAAGATTGATGATCTAGTCAGACAGTTTCCTCCTGTTCAGAGTATACAGTTTACATATGAAGAGAATGAAATCCCTCATGAAGAATGGTCCAAACTAGAGTATGCTAGTATTCTGTCTCAACCAACAAAACAAACTGAACCTGAAATCCTTATTGAAATTTGACAAGTTGAAAATGATCTCCACCTTAAAAGATATTAGATGAAAACCCTAGCGAGCCATATCCAATCATCTATAACAAAATTGGATCATCTAAAATCTCAGTTTATTGCTCTCACTATTGCTCGAGAAGAATCAAGTCAGCAAGAGATTTTTCCTAAACTGCTTCCACCTGAAGAAACTGAGAATTCTTCTCTCCCTGCTCTTGACATAAGCCTCATTGGAGACCGCATGGTCTTAACTATTGGCATTAAAGTTTCTGGTTACAAAACTTATTCTTTAGATGCCCAAGTTGATACAGGAGCCATGAGTAGTTGCTTCAAATACAAGGCCATCCCATCCTATTATTGGCAGCCAACTCAAATCCAGTTTCAAGCAGTCAATAAAGAACTTATCTCCATTCAACATTTCTCTCCTAATTTTCCACTTATCCTAGATGGGATAATAACATATGTTACTTTTTATAGTTTGGATACAGGTGTTGATATCCTTTTGGGGAAATATTTTGTCAAAATACACATGCCTCTAATCGTAAATACTGATTCTTTATGTTTAATAGTTCAACAACAACACGTTAAGCTTCCTATGAAAACTAGCTATGTTATACATATCTCTCCTGATACCCCAGATACTATTGAAGAAACTCTCCAAGATCTGACAAAGATTCAGAAGATTGTCAGACATGCTGATATCTATAGATAAGAAATTCTCAAAGACATTGTCCAGAAACTAAAAGATGAATGCACATCAGACTTTCCTAATGCATTTTGGACAAGAGAGAAGTATTTTGTTTCTCTCCCCTATAGGGAAGGGTTTAAGGAAACTCCACAGAAGGCATCTACCAATAACATGAGTCCTTCAGAGAAATATTTGTGTCAAGAATAAATCCAACATCTACTTGACAAACATCTTATTGAACCCTGCATAAGTCCATGGGCTTGTCCGACATTTTATGTCAACAAGCATTCTGAACAAAAGAGAGGTAAGAAAAGACTGTTTATTAACTATAAGGAACTTAATAGTGCCTTATTAGATCTGATATATCCATTTCCACATAAAGAGATTTTATTTAGTAAACTTGCCCATGCTAATGTTTTTAGCAAGTTCGACCTCAAGAGTGGTTTTCGACAACTAGGAATTTCTACTGAAGACATGTACAAGACTACTTTTGTGGTTCCACAGGGGAAATATCAATGGATAGTCATGCCAGTCAGTTTTACTAATGCACCTTCAGAGTTCCAAAAGCATATGGATAATATCTTCAAACATTTAAATTTTGTCCTTGTCTATTTTGATGATTTACTTATTTTTATCCAAGATGTTAATGAACAAAAAAAACATTTTGATGAATTCCATTCTTTTGTTTTAAGCATGGTTTGGTACTCTCCAAGTCACTAGACAAATTTTTAATATTTTAAACTAATATTGAGTATCTCGGACTATATATATCCAAAGGAACTATCCAGCTACAACCTCATGTATTAAAGGCTCTACTTCAGTTTCCTGATATTCTGCCTGACATAAAACAAGTTCAGCGTTTTCTTGGGTCTTTGAACTATATCAAACAATTTTATGAACACCAGGATAAAGATAGAAAAGTACTCCAACAACGTGTTAAGATAGGATCCAGCTGGGATATTTCAATGACCATAGCTATCAGAAGAATCAAGGAGAAGATTCAAAATCTACCACCTCTGCAATTGCCTAACATGAATCTTCCTTTTATTCTGGAAACTGATGCTTCTAATGAATTTTGGGTAGTCGTCTTACTTCATAAACACTCTCATAGGGATGAATTATGTGCTTATGCATCGGGCACATTCAATCATACTGAATCAAAATATCCATCTTCTCACAAAGAGATCTTGGCAGTTAAAAAGGGAATCAAAAGATTCAGATTGTTCCTAAAAAGTGTTAGATTTACAATCAAAAAATACCTCAAGCACATGAAAGGTATGTTGCATAACAACCGATTACTTGAGCAAGGAAATTCTTGAGTTCTCAGATGGGATTTATGGTTATATGGTTTTGATTTTGACATCATCTACAAATCTGGGGCCGAGAATTATTTGGCAGATATGATTTCTAGAGAAGGATCCTACAAAGATTTAAAAATGTTTTGTTATCAAGGATCAAGCTCCAACACCTCTTATTCCACCTACCCCATTAATGTATGTTCAAATTGTTCACTTCAACTATGTTGGGAATGTTTTTCACAACTTCTAGACACCCTAACACCAGAACTCTAGTAGAACATTCTTTATAGATGGGCCAATTCTTGGGCTGGAAGAACTATCTATAACTATACTTGGCAAAGGGTTAACAATGATAGGACTCTCTTTGGGCATAATCATCCACCTCACCATTTCATGAAATATGCATATATATTTGATCCAAATCTATGATGGATAGATTATTTTGCAGTCTATCAGTTCGCTAAGTCCTACAAAACTGTAAGTATCATCATACATTGCAAAGATATCCAGAGTCCATTCAGATTGTGGAGCCCCTGGTTCAATTTAATTCTTCAGCAATATATACCAAGAGTTTCTTCCTTGAGGCATGCTACTCCTCAGCTATTTTTATCAGTTTTGTAGACCGAAATGGCAGAAGAATCCTTAAATTATGATACACTTCACTTCAATATTTTGTATAAGGTGTTTTTTATAATTGGGGTTTTACAAGTGACCACCAGTTCGCTTTCTTTCTGTCATATGATTTCTACGGAGAATTTTATCGACCATCTCATCTCCAAGATGCCTTCATGCAACACTCACCATTCTCCACCTGTTTTCGAGAACATGAACCCATTTGGATGCATGATTTGGTTCCAGGCATTGTACCACCCATACCTGATGATGCTAATGACATCTATGATAATGACAATGAAGTCTATTCTCCACTAAGCCATGATAATTATGATTCTAACTGGAGTTTATACTTCACATGGCATTCACATGGCCTTCACATGGCTTGGTTTATTACTTTGTAAAAAACATCTTACTTTCGACATTTGTACTTTTCCTTTTAGCTCCTTCCTCGTGAAGGAATATTGCCATTTCTACTTTTATATTTGTATGAGGCTTTAGTGGGTTCCCTCCTAAAAGAATCTCCACACTGTATCTTTACTTTGATGATTATTGTACGCCGCTTTCGTGGATTCGGGCGATCGAATCTCCACTTTGTGTCTAGTCCATGCCGAACCTGTTTCCGGGAAAAACTCTATATATACATAGTTATTTCCTCTTTGTAGGCATCGGGTTTTAGAGCGAGTTTCTAATATAAAGAAAACATGTATTTTTATCTCTTGTTCTCTTTTCTTTTGAAGTTATTAGTATTTTCCTGAGCAGTCGACTAGGAGCCGAATCGATTGTCTTTCGCTCCGGTGTTAAAGACTTAGATTCAAATGCCATGCTTTTCTGTGCATAGATGATAATGGTATTTATGTTCAAATGGTATATATATATATATATATATATAACTCTACAGCTAGAGTTATATTTTATGAATATTATGGAAATCCTTTTATTTTGTGTAGATTTACTGCAACTTCTAAAATATACATAGAATTCATGTAGTTCTATACTTACAGAAAAAAAATAATCTATAACAAGTACTTAACATATTCATACTTAATTATGCAGTTCAGAGAGTATTTTGCTTGAATGCGCAAACTCTCACCTAGAAGCTAACATACACAATAGCTCTCAATTCAATGTTACTAAATCAAGTCAATTGTAAAAGTTTTTACATTATTTATTTCATTCTAACAACATAAGAAAATGCATTATATCAAACATACAACAGTAGGGAATTCATCCAGAAATAAGTAAAATGTATGCTATCAACTATTTAATCAAAAAAACTTCAACCAGAGAAGAGTAGATGGACATATTTGAGTAAAATGTTGAAACAACAAATGGAACATCCAAGTTCCTCCCAACCATAGAACGAAACAACCAACCTACTTGTTTCGTTCACCCCCTAGCCTGACTATGAATCCTCCTAAGCTATTGTCCTCTTTTGGAATTAGAAAAATTCTCCTTGCCTCACACTCAACAAACCAATGCTCATAACAACAAGTGATAACCCCTTCTTAGCATACTAGGCAATGCCCTGTCTCCTCCCATATGCTATATATGCAAAATCATTCGTGCCTAGGTCTTTTCCCCTTGGAAATTTGTTCATATTTACAAATCCTTGATTTTTAGGGGCTACCAATGGCCAAATTCCTAATTTTTCACTTGTAACATTCAACCTTGAGGTAGTTCCAACATGTTCCCCACTCATGGAGTCATGATTAGTTGATTTCAACCTGGCTATTCTATTTGTCTCTTAGCAATAAATATAAAAACATATTTGTTTCTTACAAGTGTCATAGTCAAAGAGTTGGTTGGGAAAATCAAATATTTGCCCAACAGTCACCAAAATTAAATTACAACTAACTAAATTCGAAATTCAGAATTGCCATAAATGACAATAATTTTCCAATTTCGAATTTACCAAAAACGGAAATAAATTCCTAAGTATTTTTCAGACTTCAATAATAATTTATTTTTGGGGATGTTACAACAATGGATAAATTGTTATCACAAAAAACTGTAGTTGATTCATATTGTTCTTGCTTTAACATTTTTCTCATCCAAGTAGCTTGACAAGCTATGCTTGTAGCTGCGACATACTCAACTTCAAATGAAGAAAGAGTCACAATAGGTTTCTTCCTTGATGTCCATGACACTATACCTGTTCCAAAATGAAATGTGTGCCTAGAGTTACTTTTCCTATCATCTATGTTGCCTCTATAATCATTGTCAGTATATCCAACAAGTCTTAAATATTCTAAAGTAGAGTACATAATGCCAAAGTTTTTTATTCCATTCACATATCTCAGAATTCTTTTTCCTACCTTCCAATGATTGTTTTGGAGTTTCCATGAACCTTGAAATCAAGATCACTCTATACATAATATTAGGTCTCATTGCTGTCATATACATAATGATGCCTACCAACCTTTTAAACAGAGTGGGAACAACTTTATATATTTCATCTTCATTACTTAACTTCATTCATGTTATGACAAGTGTTGGGGCTGCATTGGAATTTATCATGTTGAATATTTTCAAGATTTCATGTGTATATTTAGATTGTGAAATAAATATACCAGATTTGGACTGGTGAACTTCAATGCCCATAAAATATCTCATAAGCCCCAAATCATTCATTTCAAACTCATCCTTCATGAATGACTTAAATTATTCTATGCCAAAGTCACTTGTAAAAATCAAATCATCTACATATAAGCAAACAATCAACATATTACCTTGTTGATTGTCTTTGATGTACAATATTGGCTCATAATCACTTCTTTGAAATCCATTCCAAGTAAGGTAGGAATATACACGACTGTACCAAGCTCTAGGATCTTGCTTTAATCCATACAATGCCTTCTTCAATCTGTATACTTTGTTTTCTTGTCCTGGAATCTCATAGCCTTGTGGTCATTCCACATATACTTCTTCAAAATGTCCTGTAGAGAATGCTAACTTTACGTCCATTTGTTAAACATGCCAATTATTATGCACAGCAGTAACTGAAACAGTTCTGACTATGTCCATTTTCACAACTGGTGCAAATGTTTCATTGAAATCTATTCCAGATTGTTGTGTAAAACCCCTTGCAACTAACCTCTCCTTATGCTTCTCCACATTTCCATCTGCAACTTGCTTGGTTTTATAAATCCACTTGACACTTATCACATCCTTGTCCTTAGGTACATATACCAATTTCCATGTCTGATTTTTCTCTATGCATTTAATTTCGTCATCCATGGCTTGTGCCCATACATCATCCTTGACAACTTCTTCAAATTTTAATGGATTATTTATTTACGAAAACAGAGCAAAGACTAAAAATGAATTTGTTGTATCAACATTATAGATGTTGCACAAACTTATTTTATTCATTGGTAACTTACTTGCTAATGTTGGATCTATAGATGTAGAACTACTCGAGCTGATTTATGTAGTTTGTTGCGCTCTAGGGGTGGATTGCGCACTTGTAGATATTACTGGAGTAGTTTGAGTTGTGATTTGTGTCGCAATTCCAGTTGTGGAAAGATTTTCTCTCTGATTTATAATTAGTGTTTGACCCACTTCATCCTCCATGTCATCATGCTTGATAACATCAAGAATTCTAACTGTTCTTTCTATGCTTCCATCCCATGCTTCATTTTCCACAAATTGAACATCGCGATTGATTATAACTTTTCTTGCATCAAGATCATACAATTTGTATTATTTTGTATCTTCAAAATACCCAACAAATATAAATTTATGTCCTTTTTTATCTAACTTATTTATCATCTCATCTCAATGCTAGTGACTTGTTGTTAAAGTTAAGGAAGGTTTGTAGGAATGTGATCATATACGCCAGTTCTATTACAGAGTTACAACTCCTATTTGGATGATGAAATTGATTGGGGCTTTTCGTTGAGGTACAAGTTGGGTGCATGCTTGATACAAGTAGTTGATGAGTTGGCACATACATGAGGTGTATAGTTGATGATGTTGGTACATATTGATAAGTCATAGTTGATGAGTACTTGAAACATGATTGGTACATACTTGGTACATGGTTGATTGCACTTGTTTATGGTATAGGTTGATTACATATTGTTTGGTACAGGTTGGTGCATGGTTGATGCACATGTTTATGGTACAGGTTGAGGTACAGGTTGATGCATGGTTGATGGATGGTTCATGTTTATAGTGGTATATCTCACAGTGATACTATGACAATGGTTCCATTATTCTACATTTACTTCAGGGCAGTTGGATGGGGCAAGGATAGGTGGTTGTAGCCTCCTTCCAATTGTAGACGAAGAACATAGGGGGTTGTAGCCTCCTTCTAGTTGTAGCTAAAGAATTGGGGAGTTGGAGCTTCTCTCAGGTTGTAGAATGAGAAACTAGGGGGTTGGAGTCTCCTTCCATTTGCAGCTAGAAAATAAAGGAATTTGGTCCTTCCAATGAATGTAATTCTTTGAGACATATAAGATAAAGCATTCTGTGGTTTTCTCCCGATTTGGGTTTCCATGTAAAACACAGGTGTATTGTGTATGTGTGTGATTGTTCATTTCTTATTGCTCATTATGGGATAATAATTCTACATTGATATAACACTTGGATTATTTGGAGAAAAAGGATTATAATTATGCTATTACTGATTCACCCCCCTCTCAGTAATCTAACAATTTATCCAATTGGAATTGGAATTATTACTTGTGTCTTCTTTTTTAATACGAAGACAAATTTCCCCATTTGGAATTGTAATTGTTAGTTGTGCCTTATTACATAATACAAAGAAAAATTTGTGGTGGGGTGTTTGGAAGCCATTTATTCTCTTTGAACATGGGGAACCAACGGATTCGAGAAACAAAGACCTTGAGAAAAGAGGAACCAATCGAAAAGGTAGAAGAATAAGGAGAAAATACAACGTTACGTATGTCAAAGTGTGGGATTTTAGAAGAGGGAAATCAAATTTCTAGTGAAATAGATGTCGTTGTTGTTTCTCCTCCATCACCAGAAGAAAAGCACAAGAGTTCATTAGAGAGAAATCCATCCAATATCTCATCAAGACAACTTGTTGTAGATGACCATATGATGGAGGATTTTCTTAGAGTTGATTATTCAATGGATGAAAATAGAGAAGAAACTAATGTACAACATTGTAGTGAAGATGTTTATGTGGTGCAATCTCTTATTGAACAGTCAAATGTTATAGAAACTAGTCAATCTCATGTACACTCTCCTCCCATAGTTGATCAGCAAATGATTGAAGGGGAAACAAATACAACATTGTTAACTCCACAATAGGGGGGTCAAGAGTGCCAGAATAGGGGTTTGTTGTCCTACCTAGATTGAGCATTGTATGATGAAGAACTACTAAAGACATCTAGGTTGATTAAAGTGGTGTAACATCACTTGAAGGTAAGTTACCTAACTATAATATTCATTATCACTCTTATAAAATCATTAAAGAATATCTTGAACCAAAATCCGATGTTATTTAATGTCAATTATTTTTAGTTTTGTTAAAATCTAGAATTTTGACTGTTGTTAGGAGAATTTTAGGCATCAAAAAAGTCAAAAGTGTAGAAACAAGTCACCATATTGTTAAAAAAATTTTAGATGATTTTCAAAGAATTGGTAATAAATATTTTTCTAAAGACCGAAATGTAGCACAACGTGTCTTGTCATAATCAATTGATACTATCCCATACCATACCATACCATACCATTTCAAGGAAAGTCAAGGCATACCCTACCATACCATGGCATCACAAGGCAAGACATACGATACCATACCATGGAAAGGAAAGGAAAGGCATACCATACCATACCATACCATGGAAAGGAAAGGCAAGGCATACCATACCATACCATGGCTTCGAAAGGCAGGGCAAGGCAAGACATACCATACCATACCATGGCTTGGGAAGGCAAGGCAAGGCAAGACATACCATACCATGGGAAGGCAACTTAAGGAATACCATACCATACCATGGGAAGGCAAGGTAAGGCATACCATACCAAATGTCAAGGAAATACATGCAAAGACAAGGCATGGCATGGATTGGCAAGGAATAACATTGGAATGACAATGGCATGGAATGGCAAGGCATGACAATGGCATGGAATGGCAAGGCATGACATAGAAAGTCAAGGCATGGCATGACAAGTCAAGGCATGGCATGGAATGGCAAGGCATGAAATGACAAGTGAAGGAAATGCAAGGCATGGCATGGCAAGGCAAGGCATGTGAATGCATGGCATGGTAAGTGAAGGAAAGGAAATGCATTGCATGACATGGAAAGACAAGGAATGGAAAGTGAAGGCATGGCGAGGAAAGGTATGCCATGAAAAGGAAAGGCATGACATGGAATGGAAAGTAAAGGAATACATTTCCTTCACTTGCATACCTTACATACCTTTCCTTCACTTGAATACCTTGGATACCTTTCCTTCACATGAATTTCCTACAATTTCCTTTCCTTGCAAGGAATACCATGCCATACCATACCATACCATGGAAAGGAAAGGCATACCATACCATACCATGGCAAGGAAAGGCATACCATACCATGCCAAGGATACCATACCATAACATACCATACCATACCAAGGAAAGGAGAACCATACCATACCATACCATACCATACCAAGGCAAGGAAAACCATACCATACCATACCATGGAAAGGAAAGACAAGGCATACCATACCATACCATATCATACCATGGCAAGGAAAGGAAAGAAAATGTGAGGCAAGGCATACCATACCATATCATGGCTTGGCAAGGCAAGGAAAGGAATACCATACCATACCATACCATGGAAAGGAAGGATAAGACATATCATACCATACCATACCATACCATACCATAGCATGGCAAGGCAAGGCAAGGCATACCATACCATACCATGGCTTGGCAAGGCAAGGAAAGGAATACCATACCATACCATCCATGGCAAGGCAAGGAAAGACATACCATACTAAACCATGGCAAGGTAGGGTAAGACATACCATACCATACCATGGCTTGGCAAGGCAAGGCAAGACAAGGCATACCATACCATACCATACCATACCATACCATACCATACCATACCATGCCAAGTCTACAATACCATACCAAGTCAAGGCAAGGCATACCATACCATACCATAACAAGACAAGGCAAGGCAAGGCAAGTGAAGGAAATGCATGGGAAGGAAAGGCATGCAAAGGTAAGGCATGTCATGCATGAAATGTCTTGGAAATACATAGAATTTTCATATAAATGGAATGGCATGGAAAGGCATTTAAAGGAAATGCAATGCAAGTCATGGCATGGCAAGGCAAGGTGATGCATGGCATGGCAATGCAAGGAAATGAAAGGCATGGAATGACAAGGCATGGAATGGAAAGGCATGGCATAGAAAGACATGAAAAGGAAAGGCGTGGCATGGGAATCGAAGGAAAGGCATGGAAATGAAAGGCATGGAAAGGCAAGGAAATGCATGAAAGGCAAGACCTAGCATGGCAAGGAATGACATGGCATGAAAAAGCAAGGAATGGCATGGAAAGGAAATGAAAGGCATGGAATGATAGGGCATGCAAAGGAAAGGCATGGAATGTCATGGAATGGAAAGGAAAGGAAAGGAAAGGAAAGGAACATAAATGAAATGGCATGCCATGGTATGGATTAGCATGGAAATGTCATAGCATGGCAAGGCTTGGCAATTGCATGGAAATGTCATGGAAATGGTGTGGCATGGAATGGAAATGGTGTGGCATGGAATGGAATGGCATAGATTGGAAAGGCATATCATGCCATGGAAATGGAAGGAAAGGAATGGAATGGCATGGAAAGGAAAGGAATGGCATGGAAAGTCAAGGAATGGCATGGCATGGCATGACAAGGAAAGGCAATGCAATGCAAGGCAATGCAAGGCATGAAAAGGTAAGGAAAGGAAAGGAATGACATGGCATGGAAATTCAAGGAATGACATGGCATGGAAAGACAAGGAATGACATGCCAAGGCATGGCATGGATAGGCATGGCATGGCATGGAAAGGCATGGCATGGCATAAAAAGACAAGGAATGACATGGAAATAAAATGTTAGGCATGGAATGAAAAGACATGAAAAGGAAATCATGACAAGGCATGGAATGGAAAGGTAAGGCAAGGCAAGGCATGGAAATGGCATGTCATGGAAATTGCATGGCATGGCATGGCATGGTATGGCATGGCTTGGAAAGGCATGGAAATGGCATGGAATGGAAATGGCGTGGAAATGGAAATGAAATGGAAATGGAATGACATGGAATGGATTAGAAAGGCATGACAATGGCATGGTAATGGAATGGAATGACTTGGAAATGGCATGGCAAAGAAATGGCATCAACAAGTTTGTGGGATTGGGTTTGGGAGGGTCCTTTGTCTCCTTGTGTGCTCTAACCCACAAATTGGGTAGGAATGTGCAATAAACTCTCATAGATGGTGAAGAGAAATGAATAATTGTTTCAAGTCTCCCTGGAGGAATTTTTGTATCATAGAATTACTTTCTATGGCATGCCATGAAATGTAACCTCAAAAGATTTATTTGTAGGTGGAAATGATACCCATTCTAAGATCTAGTTTCCATGTGAACTCTCTCATTCTATTGATCAAAATCAATAAGTTTAGTGGACATAATGAAAGAATAAATAAATGTTATTAATAATTGATGGGTTTAAGAAAATTCGCATATACCCACTACTTAATCTAAACAAACATGAGTGTATTAATGAGTCATTGACTAGTGTTTTTGGCATTTATTAAGGGTTACACATAAATCAAATTATTTTATATATGTCATGCATAGAAAGAGGGGAATAATGTGTGTGCCCTATAAAATGGTCAAATTATGGATTGAATCAACTAAGAAACTAACCACTAGTATTCTCAAAGGAATGTCAATGGAAGAATAGGGTCAAGGTTTTGTCCTAAGGAGACAAGGAATACTTAGACTTATACCTAGAGGAGAAAATAAATATTTTTATCATGTTGCTCTGGTAAGATAAAAAGTTATAGTTTTGTGGCATTTGAAAACCCTAGTGCTACCCAATGTTCTTGTTATCAAGAAGATAGAGGGCGTTTATGTTGTACAAGTGTGGGATACAATTGTAGGTTCCAAAAAGGACTTATCACTGTGTATGCTACCTTGTTGATGACCTCTAATGGAGTGAGATATTGGCTAATGTTATCTTATGGTTTCCATCATTAGGGTTTGAAGAGCATGACTTCTAACAACCCATGATAAGATATTGGTAGGTGCATGTACTGCGTATTCTAAATATATATGAAGTGTTTGGGTTGTCCAAGTGTTGTGTACTTGCATAATTTAATTTTAGCTTATGTCATCTTCGTAATTGAGTAATTGTAGTACTAGTTATGGAGGTTAATTTGAGATAACATTGAGTTGATATTGTTAAGTGATTTACAATTATGTAGAAGATAAATGAGA
>ML778931.1:482606-505522 GCA_009831015.1 Picea engelmannii | reverse complement strand
TATTCTTCTCTTGTATGCATGTGAAGAAAGAGGTTTTAGATTCGGGTAGAAGGTCAAAAGTTAAGTCTTAAGGGTCATTTTCTGCGTATAAGTTTAGAGCCCTAGCTTATTAGTCCGTAGGGTAGAAATACCCAACAACAATGTGTTTCATCCTTGCCAGATTATCACTCTCTCCACACTAGAACACATTGCTCAATACTAGTGTGAACTATCGATCCTTTATTTTTTCGATATACTTGATATCCCAAACCTTTCTTTTGATGATGCACATGATCTTCCAATCCTTTCTTAATTGATCCACTTCTTATAGCGATCTATCAATCTTTCCTTATTTCTCCTCTTTGACGATATATTTCTTGCAATGATTCTTCTACTACTTAGGGATTCATACACTTGAGTGTTCAATCATTTCTTGAATTTATTTCTCCGTGATAATTTCCAAACTACTTATCTCTTATTACTCCATGATCCCTGGGCACCTAAGCCCTTCTGTGAGGTATTTAGTCCTAGACCCACTCTGATATCAATTTGTTGGTTTGGAGACTTGATGCCACACATAACATCATTAATATGTATTTTATATTAAGATAAAATATTAGTTATAATGGAGTTACAAGGGAATAATTGACCAAATACTTGAACTACTCGTAACGGAAGAACAAACTAATTGGTGGGAATAATTATTATTCTCCAAAGTAGAGGAAACCCTATACATACTCACTCAATCATTTGTGAAATAGGGTTTTAAAATTTGTAGGTGGGTGAAAAGACTAAAGATTCACTTCTTGGAACTGATGAGACTCAGACTGGTGGTGGAATGAATGATGGTGGTATTAGGGCTCTTGAGTGCATGCACAAACCAAACATTGAGGGGGATCGACTTATCTACTCATTTTCAGTATATGTGGAGGAATAAAATCATGAATTCTCAAGTTCTAAGAGCTCCATAAGATGTCATGATGATGGGGTCAAATATATAGTAAAGGATGCTAGATATTTACCAATTCAAGAGGTGGACTCATAAATATTATAATTTGGAGGGTTTATCAACTAGTAACTCTCTTGTGAGTTGATGAGTGGTTGTTCCCTTGTGAATAATTTTACCTCCACCATGGAGAGAAGATGATTGTGAGGCATGGAACTCCATAAGAGGAATAGAAAATTCGAAGGACACCAATATGGTTCTTTCAGATGGGGAGAAATGCCATGAAATAAAGGATATAGCATTGGTGGGGAATTTTGTGAGTAATAGTATGTCAATGAGCACTCTAAAATGATAGAATTTTTAAAATTTCACATCTCTCTTAGCCTATGATCCAAGATCACGATTTTGATGAAGGAATGGATGGTATCGATTATTAACTCGAGAGAAGAAGCCAAAAATATCATTTCTACACAATAGAGTTGGGGTTCTCAAACCTGCTTTCTTAAGAAATGGAGGGTTGACTTTGATGCAAAGTTTGAAAAATTAGAGATCATTCCAGTCTAGGCTTGACTACAAGGGTTGCCTCTAATTCTATGGTCTGAGTAGATTTTTTTGGAGATAGGAAATGCTATAGGATTTTCTATGAAGATGACAAATCCTTCCACACCATTGGTTATTTGTGTATGTCATGAATTCTAGTAGGGATGTATGTTTCCAAATGTTTGGAGAATTATTTGATGATAAGGGATAGGGGATATGATTGTTGGTAAGTTAGTTGTCATTGATGTCAATAGATGTGATAGGTGCATTTGAAGAAGTCTACAAGAAGCCCCAAGGGTTCGGTCATGAATCTTGAATTTGTTTGAGGAATAAGGACATGAAGGAAAATGTAAATGTAGGCACCACACTCATATATGGATAGTCCTCATCATGTCATTTCCAACAATAGGTGGTACTCCATGTAGATCCTCACAATTGAGGAGTTATGAGGTCATGAAGTTGGAAACCCTGAAGAATAGTTAAGAAGCCATAAACAGTTGCAGGTCATTAATTAAAGGGTGAATTTATTGTAAAAAGAAAGAAAAACTTTCCCCTAAAGTTAAGGAAAGAAGTTGCTTTGAAAAAGGCATAAATACACTTCAATAAGTCTCTCATAACAACATTAATACAAACAAGTTTATTGAATATCTTCTATGTGAGAAAGTGATCTATTGGTGTGTCTGTGGTAGAGAGTCTGAGGCAAAGAAGGAAGTGTGAAGGTGAACATCTCGTATTTGAAGAGGAGAGTGAGAGTTTCTGATAAACCATAGTTTGGTTGACCCCTGTGGGTGAGACCAATCATGTCCCACGAGGCACCACCGTGGGTAAGGTAGTGCATGTCACACAAGGCCTGCATGAGGATAGTCTTTATCCAGTGAAGCTAAGGAATATTTGAGGAATGATGATTTTACTAGGTCATTGATTCCCAAAAAGGTATGTATGTCTGAGATTTGATACAACAGGGTGATTGCAGGTTTAAAGGCATGTCTATATGCATGTTTGAAGGTTATGTTTGGTGAGCTTATGGTACATGCTTGAGGGATGTCTTGGTGATGTTTGTACATGTTGAGAAAAATCTTGGTGATGTCATGGTACATTGTTAGAGACATATCTTGGCCATCTTTGTATCTAGTTTAGTATATGTCATGGTGATGTTGGCACATTCTTTTGATATTGACATATGTATGAGGCACATGGTTGAGGAACATCATTGATGTTATGGTGCATGGTGTATAGCATGATTGAGACATATCACGAGTGATGTATTATATGGATGAGGTGCATCTCTCAATGCATGATATGGTACAGGTTTGGTACATGGTCGATGCATTATATTGTAAAGGTTTGGTACATGGTTGATGCATGATATGGTACAGGTTTTGGTACATTGTTGATGCAAGATATGGTAAAAGTTTCATGGTTGATGCATGATATAGTACATGGTTGATGGATAAGGTACATGGTGTATGGACATAGCACATTCTTTGATGAACATCTTGGTGATGGTTTTGGTATCCATGTGAGTGGATCTGGTTATAATTGGTTGATGATGGTATATCAATGGCAATGATAGGTTGATGTGATAGTGATAGTGATAGTGATAGTGACAAGTTGATGTGATAGTGACAAGTTGTTGGCACATGGGAATACCCAGGGTTCAGCTCTAATGGCACACCAACAAGCCCTAACTATTCACCCTTTCAGCAATACCTGCGAAGCAGATGTAGTCTCACCTGAAGTAGCTATAGGGGGTTGCAGAACATATATTTCTACAACTATAGGAAACGTAAAGTGGATCCAATACAACAACAACACAACATCTAGATATCAGTTACCAGCTTAGACCTACTTCACACATTCATCTGTCAGATCTAACACAATAATGTAACAACCATATATCAAAGGGATAAAGAACGCAACATCAATCACACACAACAACAATATGTACGTGGTTCACCCTCTCCCTAGGGCTACGTCCACTGAACTGTGATTTATAATATATTAAGTGAAAGCATGCAGTCCTATCTTCTCTCTTAGCTAGCAGATCTTCTCTCTTTCTCCCTTCCCTAGCACCCAGCTACAGGGTTGATCTTCACACCTAGTTGAAGATCTTACAATACAAAATTCTCTCTTAGCACAATACTTCCCTCTCAGTAATAAAAACAATCACTCATCATCACATCATCGAACCCATATCATGTCCTCTTGAACTTTATTTATACATTACAATAGCTCACCGACCACCTTAGGCCAAAACCTAAGTGCCAAAACCCTAGATAAAAAAACCCTAGGTGTCTAAAACCCTCGGTCAACTTGACCTTCATTTTCATATCTTTGCCAACTTGTCTTTCCTTCTTTCTCTCACGCTGCTCTTGAAGCATCTATCGGTGGATTTTTCCACTTTATGAGTTGTCCACGATCTGTCTTCCTTCCTGATCTGTTTTCCTCGATCTCCTTGTCCAATGGATTGCTTTCTTTTAGTTCGCTCCGTCTTTTCTACTCTTTTGTTCACTTCAACCCAATATCAGTCACTGGTCTTCCATGTAGTTCACATTTCGTCTTTTATTCCTTAATCTTTTATTTATTCCAGAACCAAGGGCAACAGGCCCCCAACACTCACCTGTGACTCTTCCCAAGGCACTTCAGATCTGATCCTTCTTTTTTTCTTTGACTTTATGCTACGCGGAGCAACCTGTGCTTTCTGCTCTCTCCTTCCCCACTCTGTGCAAAATGTCTTTTCTATTTCTGGTACTCAGTTTCAACTATACCTGGTACCTAGACCCTTTCTCCTTCTAATTTTACCGAGAGTTGTGAGGGAGAAGGTTTTCATAGTACAATTTCAACCGGCTTCCATTTACCAATCTTTCCTTCCATTCTCCATTCAAATTCTTCAATTACGCAACTCCTCCTTTCGTAACATAGACAACCTCATATTGTCCCAGCCAATGGGTTCTGAACTTCCCTAGATGCTTCATGAATGTTTTGTCATATATGAGTACCATATCTAGTTTCTTAAATGATTTCTTCTTGATATGCATGTCATGGTAGGCCTTTTCTCTTTCCTTCTGCACCTGCTGATGGAATCCTGCTATGAATCGGTCTTCCTCTAGCTCGATCAACTACACAAGCCTCTCTTGAACAATTCTAGTGTCATCCATATATGTAAAGGTTTTGATTCTTAAGCTAGGGTCAAATATTCCATCGGGACAACTTCTTCTAGACCATAAACCAACTTAAAGGGGGTCTGCATTGTTAGATTCTTGCAAGTGGTTCTATAGGCCCATAGTACTGATGGTACTCTTAAATCCTAGTCATCCCTGTTCACACTGCAAATCTTCGTCAACATTGTTTCCAATATCTTATTGAATGCTTCAACTATCCCATTCACTTGTGGATGGTACTGTGTGCTCTTCTCATGATGAACTACAAATTCCTCAATCCAGGCTTCAATGTTTTTATTAATAAAATGTGTGCCTTGATCGCTCATAGGGATCTTCGGGCATCCAAACCTAGTTATGATGTCATCAAATATGAAGCGTGCAACTATATTTGCACTACAATATTTAAGTTCTCTTGCTTCGGCCCATCTGGTCAAGTACTATGTCACAGTGATTATGTACCTTTCTCCTATGCACTTTCCTGGTGGGTTTATAGGTCCCATAAAATCAATGGCCCATTTCTCAAATGCTTGTAAGGTTAGTTGGGGTGCTAATGGCATGTCATCTCTTCTGAACAATTTCCCAACTCTTTGGCATACATCAAAGGCTCTATAGTAGTCTTTAGCATCTCTGTGTAAAGTAGGCCACCAGAGGCCATCTCTAAGAAACTTCTTTACTGTTGCTTTTCCTGCATAGTGTCCTCCTGTGATCCCTTCATGAGCTTCTTCTAAAATTAGTAGTCTTTCTGCTTCCATAACACATCTCCTCAAGATCTCATCAGGTCCCATCTTATATAGTTGTCTAGCTATAAGTGAAAAGTCTGCGGAGTGCACTACCAACTATTTCTTATGGGTGATTGTATATTCACTAGGTGCCTTTCCTATTGAAAGGAACTGGACTATCTCGATGAAGTGATCATCAATCTCTCTGATGGCCAACAACTATGCATATGACAGTGTATCCTCCAAACTAGTAGGTTCCTCACCATGTTCCAACCTTGACAAGTGGTCAAGGCCTTTGTTCATTCTCCCTGTCTTAACCAAGATATCAAAATCATATTCCTGAAATAGCATAAGCCATCTGCATATTCTTCCTCCCAACACTGGCTTGTTGACTAGGTATTTGAGCATGGAGTGATCAGTAAAAATTTTAAAGTTTCCTCCCAACAAGTAGTGGCAAAACATCTGCAGTGCATACACCATGGTGAACGCTTCTCTCTCAGTGGTGGTGTAATTAATCTCAGCGGTTGATAGCTTCTTGCTAGCAAAGGCTAACGGGTGGTCAACGTATCTAGTTCTCGGTTGTGCTATAACTTATCCTAATGTGATAGAAGATGTATCAACATGCACATGAAATTCGTTGCTCGAATTTGGGAAAACCAAAATAGGTGCAATAACCATTTTCTGTTTCAGTGTGTCGAAGCTCTGCTGGAATTCTTCTGTCCGATGAAACTGACAGTCTTTCTTCAAAATCTTCTCCATGGGTGCTGTGATCTATGCATCACCTTTAATAAACTTCCTATAGTATCCAGTATGTCCCAGTGCAGTGCACAACTGTTTGAATAAAGTAGGAGGGGGAAAATCAACTATAATGGAAAACTTTTTACCAACAATCCCTGCTTACACACAATATGGCCTAGAAACACTCCAAAGGGTGAAAGGAAGATGCACTTATTCAGGTTCAGGGAAATCTAACATTGCCTGCACTTATCCAACATTAGTCTTAAGCATTCAATATGATTTTGCAACAAACTAAAAACAGTCCAATCATCAAAATATGCTTCCATAAATTTATGTAAAAACTCCTTGAATGCTTCGACCACCACCCTAGAAAATATGGCTGGAGCATTCTTCAATCCAAACGAAATCACTGTATACTGGTAGGATCCCCATTTTGTGGAAAATGTAGCCTTATGACGATCTAAATTGGAAATCCTAATCTGATGGTATCCTAAAAATCCATCGGTGAAGGAGTAGAGCTCCTGTCCTCCCACGTTTTCTAACACTTTGTCATTAAATGGTGTATATGTTCATTAAAATAGTCATCATTCAGCTTCCTAAGATCTACACAGATCCTGATTTCTCCAGTATTCTTATTCTGCACCACCATAGGGCTAATCCACTCTAACTCTTCAATATGTTCTATGATTCTTGCTTCCAACATTCTGTCTAATTCAATCTTCACTTTCTCCTTATATTTAGGATTCAATCTATAGGGTCTTTGTTTAATTTTCCTTGCATCTGGCTTCAAGGGGATCTTCATCTCTCCCATGGGCCCTTTAATTCCCTTCATATCAGTGAACTTGGTTGGAAAAAATTCCTGATATTCATGCAGTAACTTTGTGATCTTGTCAATAGTGGCAACATCCCAATAATCTCCAACATTTGCAAGCTTCGGTCTTTTCTCTGTTCTAATATTGAGTTTCTTGATTTTAAATGATTGTCCAATGAAAGGTATCTCAACTCTCAGTCCTTCTATGTCTCTATGTCCTTATGTTTCGATGATGTTCACCTTCCTAGGATCATCGTCTTCATCAACATTGATATTGTAACAACCCTGTAATTTTTGAAGAGGCACAGTCCATTCGTCCTCTTCTTGCTCCAAAGGGAGGCTAGGTTCCTCCTCACACACTTTCTATCTTACAATCTGTAACACTTGATCCACTGTAGGATATTGGATTTCAAATAAAAAGGTAGTTACAAAGTTCTGAGTCATACCTTCCCAATCTGCAGTGATGAGGTGTAGTTATGCTTGAAGATACCAATTGATAGGGGTTGTGTCTAGCATGTTAATGAATTTTTTCACCCAATGCTCTTGAGGAATGTTGCTCCAGGCTTCCTCGCAACTTTGCACATGGTCCATCGGAAATCTTCGACCTATGTACCTAACTTCGTATCCTTCTACCTATTCTGAAAACCGCATTGTGATCAAAGAAGGACATTATATCCAGTCTGTAATGTTGTTTTTGTGTGTCCCCCATGATCTTGCTGGAATTTCTTTCAAGGCCTCATTCAGTGCCAACAATATTTGTTGTATTGGTACAATTTCTTCAAATTCCAACAAGAAAGCTTCTAAATGATTTATACCATCAAAGGTGGGAAAGTTACTTACTGTTGTGTCGATCCAATGAGCTTCTCTGGTTAATCTAGAACATCTCCTTGTAGATACTTCATACATTTGGTTCTTCCAATTCTCTAGTGCTTCTTCTAAATCTGATGAACATGCATTGTCACTTTGCCAGCTTAGGTTTCCATCTACTGTAGGATTAATGTAATCTTCTTGTCTAGCTGTCAATTTGTATATGTTTTCTAGCTCATATGTGTGGTCTTCCTCTCTGATGGGCTCTGTGTATTTGGCACCTTCATTAGGATCTAGAGGTTTGATGACCCTAAGACCATCTCCTTCAAACATCATTCTTCTTTTCTTCAAGTCAACAACAGTATAATTATTGAAATCCCAGTCAATTCCTAACAATGAGGGGTAAGGACAACTCTCATCGACTATCTCAGTCACCTCGAAGTCCACAAATGTTCTGACCCCATCGATGTCCACAGGGACATGTTCTAGAATTCTGAATGGGCTCACAGCCTATTGATTGGCCATCCTAAGCCTGATGGGGGAATAGATCAACTTAGGTTTTCCCATCAGTGCCCAGGTCTACTTTGTCATGACATTGACCTCCGACCCTAAGTCAAGGACCACATAGTCTATATCATACTCTCCAATTTGAGCATTCAGGTGTAGTTCCTTATTTGTCCTTCTCTTTTTGGATAGTTGATGTACTTCTTTATTCAGTAGAGGATATATCTTTCCTAGCTCATACTATTTGATCAATTTTTGTAGCTCTTGTACATCACTCTCATCCTTTATCAAATTAAGGCAAGTGCATAAAAATTCCAGGAGCTTACTTTCCTCTTTTGCTTCTATGGGTGAAGTGGACTAATAAAATGCTAGAGGCATTACATATTCTCTTAGTTATGGTCTAGCCTTTGATGAAGAATCTTGATCTCTCCCGAATTCTTTTCTTTATTCCTCAAATGTTTGTTTCTCTTTCTTTGGATCAAAATATTGTGTCTTCTCTACAACTTTTTTTATTCCTAATTGTTTTGTAGTATTCCCTAGAGTCATTCTGTATTCTCCTGTAGAAGTGCATCCTCTAGTGATAACAATGACTCTAGGATTCACTTCGCGAGGTTCTGTTGTGATTAGATATACTTGTTGGTTTCCTCCTCATCTTTCCTGAAGTTTGGCTAACAACGCAGGACAATCTTCTATGACATGTTCAAATGAGTTGTAGTAGCTGCAAGTGGTACAAGGGTTCTGACAGTCCCTTGCCAAATTTCCTGGCTGTACGCAGTTATAACAAATGATCCAGCCTCAACCTTGACCCATACCTCTTACCCATTCTCTTCCTCTGAATCCACCATGAGGGTTGAAGTTTCCTCTTCCTAGGGAATTATACTATGTAGTGTTCCCTTCTTGCTTTACTTCACCTTGAATTTTGTATATGAAATTTCATGCATGAGTTCATATGCCCTACAATCCCTATCATCATGCCCTACCAACTTACAAAATGTGAAATACAAATTTGTGGGTGTCTGAACATATTTTTTCATGTAATAGCATTCACTAGGGTGATGCCTATTTCTACATACCTCGCACCAAGGTAGGGTAACTTGATTCAAAGGGATCAGAGCTCCTGATGCCATGTACTCGTGGAATAGTGGATAGTGTTCTTTGTCATGGCCTTCTTGTTTGCATCTAATGCACCATATATATTCTCTCTTATATTTTCCCTTGTCTTTTTTCATATCTTCGACCTGCAGTGATAAGCTAGTTAACTGACTTAAAATTTGACTCATACCTGAGTTGGATTCTCCCATAGGGGATGATTCTAGCTTCATGGAAATCTCCAGTGCCTCAGCCTTCGAAGCGATCTTCTGTTGCATCAGAGGAAATCTGATGTGTGGTAAGACGACAAAAATGAACCATTCCTTGTTCTGCTTGTCTGGAACCTGAAAAGTCAGTCAGCCCATTAAGGTTTTAAACCTCTGATTAAAATCCCAAACAAGTTCATCTACTCTTTGTTTGATTTCTTTCAACTCTGTAATGCATTGTGACTCTGACTTGGGTTTCTTGAATTTTGCAATCAACACATTCTTGATCTCATTCAACGGTTTAGGCTATGAAGTTCCTTGGACAAGCTTCATGTACCATCTCAATGCGCGGTCTCGTAGGGTAGTACTAAACTGAGCTTGTTTAACAGCTTCATCAATGACATTCTTAATACTCCATACAGATTCACATAGAAACCAGTGTTGATCAGGATCTTCAAATCCATCTCCCCTAAAGGTGGGTAATCTCATCTCATATTCCATAGATCTTCCTAGGTTTCCTGACTGAGTGTGCACCGAACCACTTGTACCAGTGCTTTGAGTGCTCTGATAACTTAGGTTACTCTGGTTTCTTAGTGTTGTTGAAACAATAGGAGGAGTAATAATACTTATTTCAATAGTCGACGCAGTTCCTGAAGTTTTCGTCTCTTCTCGGTGAGTTTCTTCAGTATTTTCTTCTCTTAGACAAATGGACCCTGAATATTCCTCGTTCAATAGCTCTTCCTCTTCTCCACTATAAAACCCTTCTTCTTGTATAAGAGGTTTGTGATCTTGCTTAAACAAGTTTGCCAAAGGAACTTCCCTGAAGGTCCTTCCACTATGCGTATGTCCAACCTCTGTGTTGTTGTCTCTGTCTAAATTCTTGAACATTAGATTTTCAATCTGACCCATTATTATATCTTCAATATGTTCTTCTCATGCAATAGCATCTTGATCTTCAACTTCAGAAATTGTAAAAAAAATCCTCCATGTTCCTTAAAGAAATATATTTCTGATTAGCTATATGAATATACTCTGTCAATGGAAAACTCAGTGATATACCCTTCGATGGTACTATCAAACCAATGATCTACTTCGCTTGTCACGATGTTATCAACCCTTTTTACCTTCTTGATAAGCACTGACGTCCAAACCACAGGTGGCCTAGATCTGATCTCAAACTGGGTATCTGCTAACCTGGCTAACCACTAGTATAGATCCCTATGAATCCCTCCAAATAAAATCTCATGTATATCAGTAAAGATATACCTTCCCAACTAGTCCTCAATGGTAATATTAGGGTTCTTTTTCTTGGCTTCTTCAAATTCCTTTTCTTGTTCTTCTATCCACTTATGAATCTTTGTCTTCGATGGAAACCACCTTGACATTCCCTCAAGAAGATCCCGATCCTGGCAATGGAAGCATTTGTTGGCACAAGGGAAGACCCAGGGTTCAACTCTAATGGTGCACCAACAAGCCCTAACTACTGAACCTTTTGGCAACACCTGCGAAGAAGATGCAGTCTCACTCAAAGTATCGATAGGGGGTTGTAGGACACAAATGTTTACAAGTAGAGGAAACGTAAAGTGGATCCAATACAACAAAAAAACAACATCTATATATCATTTAAAAGCTTAGACCTACTTATCACATTCATCTATCAGATCTAACACAATAATGTAACAACCATATATCAAAGGGATAAAGCACACAACATCAATCACACACAACAACAAGATGTACGTGGTTCACCCTCTCCCTAGGGATACGTCCATGGAACTGTGCTTTATAATATATTAAGTGAAAGCATAGAGTCTTATATATTCTCTTAGTTAGAAGATCATCTCTCTTTCTCCCTTCCCTATGCACCCAACTATATGGTTGATCTTCGCACCCAACTAAAGATCTTACAATACAGAATGCTCTCTCAACACAATACTTCCCTTTCGGTAATAACAACAATCACTCATCATCATATCTTCAAACCCATATCAGGTCCTCTTTCCCTTTATTTATACATTAAAATAGCTCACCAACCACCTTAGGCTGAACCCTAAGTGCCAAAACCCTAGATACAAAAAACCTAGGTGTCTAAAACCCTAGGTCAACTTGACCCGCATTTTTAGGGCTTCACCAACCTGTCTTTCCTTCTTTCTCTCGCGGTGCTCTCGAAGCATCTACTGGTGGATTTTTCTACATGCTTAGTTGTCCACGATCTGTCTTCCTTGTTGATAAGTATTCCTCGATCTCCTCATCCAACGGATTTATTTCTCTTACTTCGCTCCATCTTTTCTCCTCTTTTGCTCACTTCAACCCAATATCAATCACTGGTCTTACGCGAAGTTCGCATTTCATCTTTTCTACCTTAATCTTCTCTTTGTTCTAGAACCAAGGGAAAACACAGGTTGATGTATCAGTGATAGTGGAATTTATAGGTTGATCAGTGGCAGTCACAGTTTGAGTCTATAGTTATATTTCAAGGCGGTGGGATGGGGAAAGGAATGGTTTTGTAGCCTCCTTCTAGTTGGTTTCAGACAACACAGGGAGTTGGAGCTTCCTTCAGGGTGGAGCGTGTAAATCATGGGTTCGTAGCCTCCTTCTTGTTGGAACCAGAGAACACAGGGAGTTGGAGCTTCCTTTAGGTTGGATCATGTAAATCAAGGGGTTGTAGCCTCCTTCTAGTAGGATCTATAGAACACAGGGAGTTGGAGTCTGTAAACTAAGCGGTTGGATCCTCCTTCCAGTTATAGCTAGAGAATTCAAGGAGTTGTAGCTTCCTTCAAGTTGGATCCTATAAATAGGGGGTTGAATCCTCCTTCTAGTTGGTGCTAGAGAATTGGGAAGTTGGTGCTTCCTATGAATGTATGCTTGATATAAATAAGAAAGAATTATGTGGTTTTCTCCCATTTGGGTTTCCACGTAAATTCTAGTGTATTGTGTATCTGTGGTTATTTATTATGCACTAATGAATGGTATTTTTTATAATGCAATGATATACTAAAGCATAAGCAATAAAATATTGAATATTGCTGATAAAGTTGAAGTTTATATATATGGTGATTGAAAGTGGTAAAAATTGTGCATATTGATTCACCCCCCCTCATAATATTCCAACAATTGGTATCAGAGTTCGTCCTTCAATAAAATAGTTTAACCACTAGAAGGAAGATCATGGAGTACGCTAACATTGGAGTATCATATTTCAATGGATAAAACTATCCCTTATAGAGTAGAATGATGAAAACATGTGTACAAGCATATGGATTTGATGTTTGGAAATAAATAGTAGATGCATACAAATACCATACCACTCCCCCAACAGATGATGATGGAAAGAAACTCAGTCAAAACAATTTAAGGGATAAAAATGCTATCTTGAATGGCCTGGTTGATTTGGTATATGTCAAGGTTATGCATTGTTATTATGCAAAGGAGATGTGGGAAAAAATTCAGAATTCTTACGAAAGAGATGCCAAAGTAAAGGCGGCCAAGCTTCATACTTACAAAGGTCAATTTGAATAGTTGAAAATGAAGGAATATGAAGACATTGCAAATTACTTTTTACGAGTTGATGAAACAATGAATGTGATTAAAGTATTGGGAGAAGAAGTCGAATAATATATAATTGTTCAAAAGGTACTAATATATCTTCCAATGATATTTGATCGTAAGATATCATCTCTAGAAGAAAGAACAAATATTGATATGACGAGCATGGGTGAGGTACATGGAATATTTACAGCTTATGAAATGAGAATATAATAGGAGAACCCATCCAATAAGGAAGCAACTTTCAAATCATCCAAGAAGACAAAGAAGAAGAAAAATTATTAGTCAAATCTGAATTTTAGCTGCAACGATGACTCAAACGAAGACGAATAAATAACCAACTATGTAATAAAATTGAAGAGAGGAACTGACAAGTACAAAGGTATGCTTCCCTTAAAATGTTTTAATTGTGGTAAAATTGGTAATTGTTATCTTATGCTAAGAATTCAGATAGTGATGAAGAAGAATATCCTAAGAAAGAAAAGAAATATCAAAAGGGAAACAAGAAGGGAGATAAAAGGAAAGTCTTCAAGAAAAACCTCTATGCAAGAGAAGACAGTTCCTCATCTGATGAAGATGATGATAGTGACATTGACTCTAAGAGATTTCTCTTCATGGAAATTGATACTAAAAAATGAACCCATGAAAATGATGAAGAATTTGAAGTAGATCTTGAAGCATAACTAATTAATGCTTTAAATGAGTTGGAGAAAGAAAGGAAGAAAAGCAAGTCATTCAAAGAAGAATAGATCAAACTAAAGGATAGTTCTCAAAATTCCAAATGAGTTGCTCATTTAAAACCCAAGGTAAAATAATCATTAAAGAGAGAAAATATTTTGACAAACCATCTTAAGGAAAGATCTGAAAAATTTAAACAACATTGAAGCAGAATTCAGTCAACAAGAAAGAATACTTGAAGAAGAAATCATCCCCTTGAAAATCGAACTTGAAGAAGGAAAAAGGATGGAGGATGTAATGCAAATCCAAATGATAAAGAAGGAAAAAGAGTTTGATAAGCTTGAAGAAGAAGTCATGTCATTGAGAGTTGAATTCAACAAGATCAACAAGAAATTGAAAAGTTCTCAAGTGTTATAAGACATTCTCAAAAGTCAAAGGTTAGACAGTGACAAATCTAGACTAGGATAAAAGAAATTTCATGTTGAGGAAGGTTCAAGCTCCATGATGAAAGAAACATAAGAAACGATTTATGAAAAATTTATCAAAGGAAGGAATCATAGTAAGCAAGAGTTAGAGAGGAATGAGTATAGAAGACCTTGCACATTCATGAAGCAATGAGGCTTCAATAATTGTGAAGTAAACAACTAAAGAGAAGATTGTGATCAACTAAAGAAGGAATTCATAAGGACTACACCACAAACAACATCATTCACTCCCAGGTATCAAAATTTCTTTTTGGGTCATTGTTTTACAATTACAAACTTTGGACATAAATTTGTAGATTTCAAAGCATATGGAATAAATTTTAAAGTGAGAGATGGTTATGTGGTCCTCTCCAATATTGAATGTTACAAATTCCACAATTATGGTCACATAGCTTGAAATTGTAGAAGCGTGATAGATCCTCCCATGAAGGAAAACATTGAAGTAGGATATAGGATGGTTTAAAGAAGAAATTAAAAACAAGAAGAACATGTGAATGAAAACCAAGTCCCATAGATCATACTCATAGGATTTGTAGAAGCACAAGATTATGATGAATCTACAAGAAAAAAGGAATATGTCAGAATCCAAGAAGAGGATGAAGAGGAAGATGTTAGAATTTAGGAAGAATATGAAAAAGATTTCAGAATTCAGGAAGAGGATGAAAAGGAAGATATCAAAATGCAAGAAGATGATGCCAAAATTTAGGAAGATGATGATTCCACAGATGAACAAGAAGATTACTTTGCATTAGAGAAGGTATTTTTCTGATCCATCCGACTTGGAGACTCCCAATAAATATTAATATTGAAGAGTGGGACTCTAAGAAAAAACCCTACATATCAAAAAACTATCTTTGGAGCAATATGAAGTGTTTGCGTATTTTGGAAAGGCAGTTTCAGAATGGCAGAATGTCTCATGACAATTGTATTGTTTGAGGAGTATATTTCAGAAGACATTCCCATGCAGGTATCAACTGATAGTTATGAGTAATATTAGTGGAACAATTTTCATGCAGATATTCATGATTTTATTGAGGATTCTAGGCATGCATTTAGACAAGGATATATTCAATACATATTTTTGCAGGCATGTAGAGTCTGATTTGTAGAATGAACAGACAGATTGAGAAACAAGGAATATGTTTTGATCAGTTGCAACATATGTGTCATCAACATATCAGAATCGTGGACAATTGTTATGAGATGGTTTCATGATATATTTGGCAGGTCTAGTAGATAGTACTTGACATGAATTAAAGGAGATATGTGACAGTGGATGAAAGCATATTGAAAAGTGGAATCATTTATTCACAGGAACAAAATCTATGAAAGGAACAACAAAATAGGGAAAGAGAAACTGTCAGTAGAAGCCATACCATCAAAGGTAAATTAGTATTGTTGAAAAGTATGGTAATTGATGTCTAAGCAATGAACATGACAAATTTGAATTATTTTGTATATATATGTCAGAGAATTACAAGAGGAAGCACCAATGTACAAGAAACACCAAAATATAGGAAATAAAGCATATATAAGAAGACCCACATTGATCTACACAACATCTTGTAAAAGAATACAAGGGAAGATAAATCATCAGAAGCAGTCACCCTTATGTCAAAGGGGAAGAGAAAGAACAAATACATAAGAGAAAATATCAAAATCATGAATATAGGAGGATCATGTGAAGTTAGAGAAATATTTTTCAGAGAAGGTATACTAATAGGGGGAGTTACCCTTTACACCCATGATGTCAAAGTGGGGAAAAATAAAGATCATAATAGAAATATTAGAAGCATGAAGACATGGATAGTATCCCCAAAGAGAGATACCCTTTTCCATTGATGTCAAAGGAGGAGAGAAACATGAGGAGAGAAACATCAGAAGTGATAGATGAGGAGAAATGTTCATAGGGGGAGTATGAGTGTTTCCATCAATGCCAAAGGGGGATATTGTTGGTAAGTCGGTTGTCATCGATGTCAACAAAAGTGGTTGTAATTGATGTCAACAAATGTGATGGGTGCATTTGAAGAATTATAAAAGAACCCCCAAAGGTATGGTCATGAAGCCTGAAGTTGTTTGAGGAATAAAGACATGAAGGATAGTGTAAATGAAGGTACCACACTCATATATGGATAATCCTTGTCATACCATTTCCAATGGTAGGTGGTACATCAGTTAGATCCTCACGGTTGAGGAGGTATGAGGTCATGAAGTTGGAAGCCCTGAAGAATGGTTAAGAATCCCTAAATAGTTGCAAGTCATTAATTAAAGGGTAAAGTAGTTGTAACAAGAAAGAATAGGTTTCCCCTAAAGTTAAGGAAAGAAGTTTCTTTGAAAAATTATAAATACACTTCAAGAAGTCTCTCATAAGTAGATTAATACACATAAGTTTATTGAATATATTCTATGTGAGAAAGCGATCTATTGGTGAGTTTGTAGTAGCGATTTTGAGGCAACGAAGGAAGTGAAAATGTGAACATCTCAAAGTTGCATAGGAGAGCGAGAGATTTTGAGAAACCCTAGTTTGGTTGACCCCCCTATTGTAGGGATTTTATACCCTGCAAGAGATAAGCCCATTGAATCAATTATTTCATAAGAACTCGTAATTGAACCTTCATTCCATATACCTATGAAAATTGACCCTCTTTCTTCATCTGGTGAACATTTTCCTATTAGTATCCAACAATCTAATTTGGCCTCGAAATTGGCGATGAGAGAAGACTTGGCAGATGAAATGAAGCTTGGGGGGCATGTTTCTAGCCTTTGATTATCATGTTGGAGTTAAGCCACTATCTTCTCAAGATGGGGGGAAAATACCAACCACCCACCTCTGGAGTTTACATTGGGAAGTGTCGAGCACAATTAATTTTTGGTTTTAAGCTCATTAAAACAATGAAACTAGTTTTGAGCATAGTTTTGCTAGTTTCAAGCTCGCGAAAAAATGAAACCTACCCAAGCATAGTTTTACATTGTTTCAAGCTTGTGTAAAAATGAAACCAATCATGAGCTTAGTCTTTGTTCTTTCTCATGCTTGTAAATACATGAGAGTAGGTTACCGAGCTTAGTTTTGTTCTTTCTCATGCTCATTAATACATGAGAATAGGTTACCGAGCATAATTTTATCTCTTTTTTGGACTTGTAAAAGCTATATGAAAAATGAACTCTTTGGAGTCTTTTTTAAGCTATTTTTAGACTCTCTAAATATGAAAAGATTGTTGAGTGAGCTTGTTTCCTTTCACACTTGTTAAAAGGTTAGAAAGGGAGTCTTTCGAGTGATATTTTACCCCTTTTTCTTCCTTGTTAGACTAATTATGAAAAAGGACCTCATTATGGAGAACTCTTTAAGATATTTTCGAACTCTTTAAGATATTTTCAAACCCTTTAAAAAATGAAAAGATTGTCGAGCAATCTTGTTGTTTTTCATGCTCATTAAAGTGAATTAGAAAGCACATATATTGAGTGGTATTTTATCTCTTTTTTGGTCTCATCAAACTATTTACGAAAAAGGAACACCCTATCCCTTGTGGTTAGGAGAGTTCTCCTAGGTATCGTTTTATACTTTTCCGGACCCTTGAGACTAACTTTATGAAAAAGTTCATTATGGAGTCTTCTTTACGACCTTTTCAGACTCTCTAAACATGAAAAGACCATCGATTTTACCTTCGTTGGGCTTGTTAAAAATCTACATTGAAGGACCCACACATGGGACCGAACCCCTCCTTATTCAGGTTCGTTAAAAATATGTCGAGGGACTCATTGTAATATGAGCTATATCGAGCATTTGTTATCCTCCTCAAGCTTGTAAAACTAGAAAGAGGTACTCACCAATCATGGTGGGGAATTTTTAGAGGGTTTTTCCATCTTATTATATTCATTATCTAACAGTCATTACTAATTTGAGTCTCCCTTGGAAAACGCACCTATTCTATCATCATATATAGCATTCGAGTCATCCATTCTCTCTCATTGACCACCATTCCCATCATTGTGTCACATTCCACTCATCGATCCATGACCAATTATTATGGTGTTCATATGAGTTAATGTTTTTGAGTCAAGCCATTTTTCGCGCATACTTTTTCAAGGGAATTTTACTTGTGTTGGCCACCTGTAGTCCTTTTTTTCCTCTTTCTACTGACCATCCCTGTGTCAGTTGTGCTCAATTATTATGATTTTTACACCATTAATCCTTACATGTTTCGTATCAATTGATGGGGGATACATCAAGGACCTCCTTTGATGGGTTTCACCTTGTCAACTCTAACTCATTATCCAAGATTGAAATATAGAAACCCATCAGTACCTTGGAACTTGTAGACATCATTGGCAGGTCTCCTTGCATTTTTACAGTGAGTTTACATCATTGGCTCCTATCAAATGAATCTACAACTGTTCGAATTCAACTCCTTTATTCAAACTTCGTAGACTGTACTCGGTAGCTTGGGTTCTAGCATAATCATCGGTGGAATCCCTCATGTCTGATAATGGTATACATCAATGATTGGTAATCAGATGGTTTCTACCATGCTGGATTTCAACTTCTTTATTCACATGTCGTAATCATACCATTTGGATTACGAACAAATACCTTGGGGAATATTACTCTCATGTTCCATGATACTCTTTCCCAAGCTGGGATGGAGATTAATTTTGATCACTTAACTTGTTGGTCACTACTTTGTGTGGCATCACATAGATCCAAATTTGTACTTGGTTGTGGCTATGATTTCACTTGAATCTTTCATCGATCCATAGTGTGTACTTTCATGGCTATGAATCGAGTCATGATGTTTTTGTTGATGGATCCACCGTGTACTATGTTGTGGCCATGACTTGCATCATGCATAGATTCGTAGTGTATTTATGGCAGCTATGATATCATCTATCTTACCGAGCATGGGAATACCCACCTTAGGGAACTTTTTTGTAGGACTGACGATGCTCTTCTCCAGGATCCTTTCCCACATCTCTACTCCTTTTATTGGTAAAGTATTTCAGCCATCATACACCTCTTTTGACCTCACACTTCAGGGGGCATCTGTTATAGCATTATTAACCCCCTAACCACTAAGAAATCATCTCCTAGAGGTAACCTACCTAATTCATTCATTTTGCATCATCTTCCCACTGAGTTTCTAGCCTAATATCCCTTCAGTCTCCCTTGTCATTCCTCAAGACTGTGACCGAAGGGGTTGGTTGCCCTTTCTGGACTGCCAATCCATGAATAGTTCTATTTGTCTGTGTACTTAGGTTGCGACCGAGCCTAGAAGCTCCCTTTTCTTGGTTTTGGTTGCGATGGATCATACCTCACTCTGATTTCTTGGGGTTTATTCTAAAAAATGCTTCTAGTATAAGCCTGGAGATCTTATCCTATTAACCATATGGCCTTATCTCTAAATCCTTATAAGAACCAATCCATTTCCATGGGAAAGGGGAGAAATAAATATAAAATTTACTCTGGCATTTTGGTGGTAAGGCATGGGAAAAGAGTTTGGAAGAAAGACATATCTTCAGTTTACACCTATAATTTGCAATGTTGCTTACTTGATTAATAGAAGATGTGCTGGATGTTTCCCTCTAAACGATTTTTCATGTAAGTTTTTGTGTTCATTGGTAGACAATTGATATATTTGTATATCATGACATATTATCAATTTTAGAAGCATCTTTTGCTTGTATATTTTTTCTTGTCTTAGGTATAGGAATTACCTAAGGGATATCAGCTCCTGCAGGGTATAAAATCCCTACAAAACCCCCATGGCAGACTACTGGTGTCCTATGAGGCACCCCTTCAGGTCAGGTAGTTCCCATCACATGAGGCCCTGTGTGAGGACAATAGTCATCCAGTGAGGCTAAGGAAGATCTAAGGAATGATGCTTGTAGTAGGTGATTGATGCCCAGAAAGGTTTGTATTCCTGATATTTGATTTAGCAGGGTCACTAGAGGTTTAAAGGTATGTTTATATGTATGTTTGAGGGTTATGTTTGGTTATGTTATGGTACATTCTTGAGGGATGTATTAGTGATGTTGGTACATGTTGAGAAACATCTTGGTGATGTCATGGTACATTGTTAGAGGCATATCTTGGCTATCTTGGTATCCAGTTTGGTATATGTCATGGTGATGTTGGAACATTCTTGTGATATTGACATATGTATGAGGCAAATCATTTATGTTATGGTGTATGGTGTATAACATGATTGATACATAGCATGAGTGATATAGTATATGGATGAGGCACATCTCTTGATGCATGATATGGTACAAGTTTGATACATGGTTGATGCATGATATGGTACATGTTTGGTACATGGTTGATGCATGATATGGTACACGTTTTGGCACATCATTGATGCATGATATGGTACACATTTTGGTACATCATTGATGCATGATATGGTATAGGGCTTTGTACATGGTTGATGGATATGGTACATGGTGTATGGACATAGCACATCATTTGAGGAACATCTTGGTGAAATTTTTTGTATCCATGTGAGTGGATTTGGTTATACTTGGTTGATGATGGTATATCAGTTTTAGTGAGATGTTGATGTGATAGTGACAATGACAGGTTTATTTGACAATGATGGTTATAGTGACAATGGCAGTGGAATTTACCGGTTGATCATTCATATGATTTGGGAGTTTAGTTTGGATCTTTAGGATCACTACCCTATATTCTAGAGGAGGATAAATGAAAGGGATTTATCTCTTGTCTTTTTGTCCTCTTGAGACCTCATCCATTTAACCTCATATCATTAAATGATATTAAATAGTACGATGATGTTTCCTCAGATATTTCTAAGGATTTACCTCCTCCAACCCCTTCTTCTTTGTCGTTTTCTCAATATGACCCATTACATATTATGTGGATAAAATATAACATGTGCTCAAATACCAAGGGACATGAATATCGTTTGTGAGGAATGGAAGGTTTTCTAGGACCTTTGAAGACATATAATTGAATCCTACTAAGAAGGGAAGGAAATATCTCATACCCTTAGATAACAAACAAGCGAACTCAGAAGTAAGAACTAGGAAACAATGTTCTCTCTTAGATCCCTTGGAGAAAAATACCTATGGAAGGATCCCTTATGATCATTCTCTCCCCAAATTGCACAGATATAGCCAATCCCTCCAAAAAATTGGTCATCAAAATATTGGTGGACACCAATAACCCATCAATCTTGTTCATTCAAGAAGCAATGTTGGAAGGAGACAAATCTATAAAAAACATTTCCTCATCTTTACATGATTAGGATTTTATGGCCAAAAATTCCTAGGGGTGGTTAAGGGGTCATATCATGGGATGGAGAAATATTCCATTGAATTTGAAAAAATCATGGGTAATTAGAGATGTCCTAGGTACCTCCTTCCGATCTTGAGATATGGACATGGAATTCCTACATGTTAATATATATGGGACATATATAGAGTGTAAATGTTTCTAGGAGCAGACATTTCAAAACCCATTAATGAAGGATGGGGATGTTTTGAAAGGTGGTTATATTAACTTCCATTTGGGAGGCGGTGCAATATGAAGGGTGGTTTCCCTGTTGGACCCTCTAGTTGACCTTTTCATTTCAAACATAGAAGAAGAAAGATTTCTTGACCAATCAAGCACAGAACCACCTCGAGGAATATGAAAATAGTGGAGGTGAGAGTCACACAAATACTTGACATATTTCTTATTTATGAAGCCATGCTAGATGAAAATCTCCATATTAGACAATGTGTTTCCTCAGGAGGGGACTCATATCGCATGGCCATTGTTCTAAAACTTTCCCTCCTTCTATTTAAATCCCATATCCCTTTCAAGATGAACCTAAAATGGATGGAATATTATTCTTCCCAAAAAGTGATCCATTATTGTTGGAGACCCTCTGAATCCTCCTCTCAGGAATCCCCCCCTCTTCAATCTCATTCAAATATTATAATGGAAAATGATGTGGAAATATATTGGAACAAAGAAAAAAGAAAGAGGGATGATCAATTTTGGAGGAAATAAAAACAAAGTTTTCAACAATGTTTTCAAGGGGAGGGGAAGGGATTTTTATCTAACAAGTAGAAGTAACAAGTAAAAACCATGGAGGAGAAGGGAAGAAATATTCTACGCGACATGGATAAATAATGGATACTAAAAATCCAAGCCACATGGCTACATGTGAGCGATCACAACACAAAGTTATTTCATCAATTCACAAATAGAGGAATGAAAATTACAACCATATGCACCATAGGTAGGGAAAATGGGACAAAAGATCCATCCTTTTCCGACCTAGATGATGAAGGGACTCTTCACTTCATAAATATTTTCAAGGAAGACTCCATAGAAATGATAGATACCATACTTAATGTAGCCATCCATTTCCCTATATTTATTGATCAAGAAAGAAATCCACCAATAATGGCATAGGTCTCTAAGGAATATCCCCTAGGTTTTTTGCAAAATTTTCAGAAGGATTAAAGTCCTAGTCCAAATGGTATCCTAGTAGAGTTTTACCTAGGCTATTTTGACATCCTAGGAAATTATTTGTTCAAGGTTGTTCAATATTCCATGAACTCGCCCAAAGGGGTTGGATCCAATGGTGGAAAGCGAGGAGTTTTTCACCATTGGGCAAGGTTCAATTCTCGTGAGGGCTTTACCTGGAGCCATGGGGACACCTTGAGGTAGTGGTCGAACGTGTGGTTGCACCCAGAGATA
>ML778931.1:457060-467715 GCA_009831015.1 Picea engelmannii | reverse complement strand
AAGGTACAATGTATGTAAAAATAAGAACTACAATTGTTGGGAAACTGTTTCCTTCACTCCAACATGACTTCATAGAGAATGGAACTTTTGCTTAGTCAAGGTCTTGGTGAATATGTTTGTCATCTGTTCTGTTGAAGGAAAAAACTATAATTCGATGATCCCCTCGTGTACCAAGTCCTGGAGGTAGTGCATGTGGATCTCGATGTGCTTCGTCTGCTGCCTTTGAATTGGATCTTTGCATAACTTCAGGGTGCTCTAGTTGTCACACTAGATGATGATTGATCGATGAAACTAAATACCCAACTCAGTGAGAAAATGTTGTAGCCACATAGCCTGAATGGTTATGTTAACTACCCCTCTATACTCTACCTTATATGAATATAGAGGAATGGAAGCTTTCTTCTTTCTCGACCAACAAATAGACCTGGAACCAAGACTGAGTGAGTAACTAGATGTGGACTTGCGATCAGTGTTATCGCCAGCCCTGTCGAAATTAGTAAACCCATTGAGATATAATGTAGAGTCTGTTGCATAATGAATCCCAAATTTGATGGTTCCCTTTATGTATTGAAGGATATGCTTTGCAACCTTCCAATGTATCTCATGCAACTCCTGCGTGAACCCAGAAACTCCACCAACTTCATGGGAGAGGTCTAGTCTGGAGTGTGTGAGATACAAAAAGATACCCACTAGCTATCTATACACTATGATGTCAACCAATGGAGTCTCCCTACCATCCTCAAGTTTGACTCTTGATAGGAAAGGATTCAGAGAATACTTGTAGTCTGTCATGTGAAATCTCTCAAGGAGATCTCATGCATACTTGGCCTGAGAAATTTTGATGCCTAATGCATCCTGACTGATCTCAAGTCCAAGGAAGAAGTGTATCAGACCCATGTCCGTCATCAAAAATGTGTCATGTAGAATCCTCTTGACTACAACAATCGTTGAATTCAAGAAACTAGTGATCAACAAATCATCAACATACAAAACTAAGAGTAGAAGTGAATCAACCGTCCTAAGCATGTAGACATTCAGGTATTATTTACAATGTAAAAAGTTTTGTGAAAATAGTTAGGAGTCCATCTTGGTATACCATTCCCTTGGAGCTTGCTTGAGTCCATAAAGGGACTTCTTTAGTCGACAGACCAAAGATGATTCCTACATAAATCCCTGGGGCTGCTCCATGTAGATCTCGTCAAATATATCACCATGAAGAAATACATTACTCACTTCCATTTGATGGACTTTCCATCCCTTGGTTGTCACAATGGAAAGTTCCAATCATATGGAATCCATGTTCATTACTGGAGTGAAGGTCTCATCATAGTCAATACCATGAACCTACTGAAAGCCTTTAGCGACAAGCTAGCTTTCTATCTACTAATCTGTCCATCCACTGTGCTCTTGGTCCTATAGACCCAACAACATCTGAAAATTTTCCTCCCAGAAGGAAGGGGAACCATATCCCAAGTCTGGTTCTTGAGGAGGGAGTTGTACTCCTCCTACATGGCAGATTCTCAAAAGGGATTTCTAGGAGCCTCGCCATAACACTGTGGATTTTAAGAGTGAACCAAGAAAATATGCCTGGAGGGAAATGGTTCAGTGGTAATGAGTGAAACATGAAGCTCATCAAAATCAAATTGAGTCCTCCTATTATCCGCTAGATCACCAACGAGATCCCTTGCATCCTGAAGAGTAGTCTATGCCCACTTGGGCCTCTTCTCTGGCTCTGCAATTGCATCTAGATGCTATGAATCTGCATCCGACTGTATTGACTCTGAATCTGAATCATCTGAGTCCTATGAATCATAACTCTCATAGGAATTAGATTTGGCATGTGCATGCTCATTATCTCAGATAGGTGGAAGAATGAAGGTGTCTACATGCAGCTGTTGAGGTGCATGTGAGACACTTTCCTCGAATTGGACATTTCGCTCAATGATGAGTCAGTCTGAGGAAAGATCAATAAGCATATATCCCTTCACACCATCGAGATATCCAACAAAAATGCACTCAATGCTCTGTGGATCAAGTGCCTTCCTCTTTTTAGAGGGAATCCGGGCCCATGTATGTGAACCAAAAATGAGAAAGTGGGTCACTTCTGGTTTGAGGCCACTCCAAGCCTGGTAGCGGGTCTTATCCTTGACATATCGATGGGGAGATATGTTTTGTATGTATGTTGCACAATTAAGTGCTTCGGCCCATAGTCTATGTGGTAGTGACTTTGCATGCAACATCCAATATGCCATCTTCTTTAGAGATCTTTTTTTCTGCTTAGCGACTATGTTTTAATGTGGAGTGTAGGGAATTGAATGCTGCAATTGAATCCCTACTTCATGGAAAGTATTATGGATCTCATGATCTACATACTCTTCCCCATTATCAGTTCAGAGGACTTTGATATTTTTTCCGGACTATGTCTCAACCAAGGCTTTGAATTCTTTGAGGTGTTGAAAGACCTCAGATATTTTCCTGAGAAAGTAGATCCATGTAAAACATGAGAAATCATCAACAAAAATGAGAAAAAACCTTGCTTTTTTGATCAATGGATGTGGAAAAGGACCCATAAAGTCACTATGGATCAGATCTAAAGGTGTCGAGGCTCTTTCAGACTTTCCCTTGTTGAATTTCTCTTGAGGGTGTTTCCCAATAACACATCCCTCACATACTCCCTTGGAGAAATGGATGTCTAGTAAACCATCAACCAATATTTTCTTGCTAATTTTTTTCATGTATCTAAAATTCAAATTTCCAAACCTTTCATGCCATATCCTACTATTTTCATCAGCATGAATAAGCAGTAAAGTAGAATTAGGTTCAATGAATTCAGAAAACGTATACAATCTAGACTGATGATTTACCTCATCGGTAGAAATCCTGGAGTTGGTTTGCATGTCATAGATGTCCATTGAATTTGGTGTGAATATGAATTTCTTTCCAGTGCCATAGTTCTTCATATGATACATGGAGAGAAGGTTGACAGAAAGTTTGTGAGCGTGCAACACATTCTCGAAGCTTCCATTGGTGAGTTCAATCCTTCCTTTGCCGGTGACTTCGACAGAAGAGTTGTCCCCCATCAGAATAGGAGGACCTTTGCATGCATCCAAAAAAGAATATATTTCTTTTGAGGTATCCATGTGATGTGATTCTCCTGAATCTATGATCCAAGCATCGAGAGAGGAGTTGATGGCAATGAAGTCATGGTTAGAATTGCCTTTCTTGGAATTCAGATCTTCTAGCTTCTTCTTCTTGGAACCCTTAGGGATGTGATCTCCAAGGTTGTTTTTCTGAAGTATTTGAGACATAATATATATATATTATTTTTCATTCTTTCATATTCCGAATGGAATCCTTTTTGATAGTATGTGCATTTCTCCCCTTTTCTTCCTTTTCCCCTTTGGATCCAGAGGCATCAGTGAAGGGTTTTGTGTACCCTTCCTTATTTGGATGTGCATGAGATTTCTATTTATATTTCTATTTATATTTATGATATGTGTGTCTTCCATCATGCACAGTGAGTGCATTCACCCTTGGGCCTTTAATTTTTCCCATGTTGATGATCTTGGTTTTCTCTTGTCTCAGGGATTCGATAAAGTCCTCAAGAGAAGGCATCTTCTAGGTGGCTCCAGAGGTGAATCTAATAGTATTGAATGTGGATACAAATACAGATAATTTAGGAACAATCTTGGAGAGAATGGTGAGAACCATTTGTTTATCCTCCTTCGATTTATCAACTCCGCAAGCTTTGAGTTGCGACAGTAAATCCTTGAATTTTGTAAATAAACATTGGATATTATCGAAGCTTTTTGGATCCAATGTGAGTAGCTCCACCTCCATAATGTGTTCCCTCATCTCATCCTATTTCCCAAAGAGACCTTCCAAGGTGGTCTAGTCTTCATTGGGATTCTTACAGGGAGATATGTGAAAAAGGAGATCAAGATAAATAAGACTACAAATTGTTCTGAGTGCCTCATTCATGCAATTTAAGTACTTGGATATTTCTATGGATGATCTTGGTTTTGTATATGTATTCAAGGTTAACCTGTACAACCCTCTAGTTCGGAGATGCATGGCTATTTTCACCTTCCATGCAAAATAGTTGTAATGTGTGACAATGAATTCTTTTTGGAAATCCATCTTTCCGCTGTCTTCAATGTTTTGTACCTACAAAAAAATTTGGTGTAGATTTTTCTTAGAAGTCCGTCAGCTTTAATACCATGTAAATGTGTTGAACCTTCACATAATAGATCTATATAAACAATAATACACACATTTGCAGAGAGAATTTGAGAAAGAAGAAGAAGGAGAGAAAGAATGAAAGAATTATCATTAACCGTTATGAATAATCAATAATTTACACATGATATACTTTGTATAAGTCAGTGAGTGCAAAATGGAGGAGACCCAATGTGCCATAGTGGTGGTATAGAGTGATATGGACACACACCATTAGTTACAGGAGTGAATTGCCACCTAGTCTAGTCTCTCAGGTAGTTACATGAGTGAACTGCCACCTAGTTGAGTTAACTAGTCAACTAGTCTTCAATTAACTCACTGAATAGAGAGTAGTGAGGAGTTAACTTAGGGAATCAAGGGTGATGTGCCATTTTGGTGTTTATCCCAAGGCAATTTTTAATTATCATGGTGATGATCCCAATGTTGCATGGTGATAAAACCAATGCAACATCTAAACTCAACTCAACTAGTCAAACTGAAGTGTCAACTGAGAGAGAATATTCTTCGGGTGGAATATTCTCCCCTAAAATATAGGAGACTAGATAATGACTAATTATGACTAATAAATAAGTAAAAACCTTAGGAAAAATAAATCCTAGGTGTGTGTGAATTAACTCCAACAATGTACATCCACGAGTTTCTCTTCTACAACCGACAGATATCCATTGGTTGCACTATAGACAGTAGCGGACCTGTGTTAAAGTGGAGTTTTTAAAAAAAAAATATTTTTATTTCTAGGTTTTGTGCTTGGTTTGGTTAGTTACATGCATTTTTCTGAGACCCTTTCTGGATTTTCTGTTTTGAAATATGAAAGTTTATCATGCATAAAAAAAAATACCTCACTCTTGGTTTCCCAACATTCTTGGCTTGTTTTTAGCCTTCATTTTTAAGTAAAATTATTTTCATTTCAAAAAACAATTATGCCTCATGGTCGGAGGGGGTCATGAACCGTGTATTCTGCAGTTTCTTTTAGCATCTTTTGTTAGTTTTTCTTTAATTGAAAGAAAATGAAAAACTTAGTTTTTATGCTAGTTAGGTCTCTTTCTTTCTTTGCATTATTTTGCGTTGTTATTTGAAAAAGAAAAAAGATAATAGCATAGGTTTTTTTCTCATCTTAAAAGAATTTGAAAAGAAAAATAAGAAAAAAAAAATCATTTTGTTTGCTTATTTCTTTTCTCTTGAAAGTTGCATTGTGTGTTTTTCATCAGAAAAGGAAAAATGATTGCATCTTCAGGTTTGAAGGATTGTTCATGCATTTTTATTTCTTGAAACTCTTTTTTCATTTGAAGAATTAGTGTAAAGTTTTCTTTCCAAGTGTTCTTATAAGTTTCATTTTTCAAGAGTCTCAAACAACATCAGTTGCACCTCCGCATACCTTGAGTAAAAATAACCACTAAAACGAACGCTAAACTCAAAATGTACTAGACTTTGTTTCTAGGGTTCACAAATAAGTTTAGGGTTAGGGACTTGGATTAGGATTGGAGAGATAAATATCCAAGGCCAAAAAACAAACATAGGAGTCTAATCTAGGGAGAGTCTCAAATCCAATTTCACAAATAATTTTAGGGTTAGGGCCTTGGATTAGGATTGGAGACATAACTCTCCAAGGCTACAAAACAAACATAGGAGTTTAAGCTAGGGAGAGTCTCAAATCCAATTTTTGTATAAGTATAGTCTGGAGCCTCTTCTAACACAAGAGATAAAAACGAGGTCACATGAAAGAGAGCCAAGGATATTTCCCCTCCCAATATTGACTAAGCATAGTGGAGAGATCGTATACTGGGGGTTTCACTAATGCCTTTACTTCCGTGAGACACAGTTCTTTCGAAGCTTTAGACTTTGTTACCCTACCCATAAGTTTTATCTCGACTATTGATTGTACCCCCCAAACATTGACTGGGAGTTGGTGACCTCAGTGGATTTTCCTAGGGATCTCATAGGTGATTGTGGAGGCTTGCCATGGTACCTAGGGTAGATTTCATATCACACTTTTCAGTATTGTTGGAGGGTTTTCTGCAAAGTGTGGATGCTTGCACCAGATAAGGTTGGTTAGTGGAGGTCAGTATAATTGATTCTCACTCCTTCATTTGTTGGTCCATGAGACTTAATTAACCCATGCATTCGTCTAGAAGGTCCCTTTCCACATTTTCATTTATTTGGAATCAAGACCTCATCGACCTTAGATGAAGACTTGGAAACATTTTTTTCTTCTGATGTTTCTCTTAGGGATTTTTATTTGAGTGATTGTCTGTGTATTTGGCTTTAGAATATTTCAGTGTCACTGATTTTGGATCATTGATTCACAGTGGTTGACCAACTGCTCCACTAGTTGGGAAGGACCTGTGGTCTTTCTCTTGAAAGCATGGAGCCGCCTCCTATAAGGCGTGGGTTTTTACACCACTAGCTCTCCAAAGTTAGTGCATGAGACTTTTATGGACATGAACAATCTTGCGAGGGATGAACTTGTGCACAAGAACATTATGGACAAAATTCTTGAGGATACCAACCAAGGGAGCCCTTCCCAAGGGGATTCTTGTGATTTTCCTTTCTTTGGAAACATTGGTTCCCCCTTGATGGCCACTTTAAACATTCCTAGGTTGAATGTAGGACCATGTGTTTGGCTTTGTATCACTCCAAATGTCCTAAATTATCTTGATGCTTATCATATGAGAACTTTATGTTAGTAGAATTGTATGGATTTTGATATTTGACCTTCTGCATCTACAAATTTTACTTCTCCTCCTCCTCCCTCTTTTGGTGAAAGTCTATTACTAGTAACCAAAATTCTAAAAGGAGTAGAAATAGGAGGAGTAAGAATAAGAAGTCACCGACCTCTGCGAGTCATGTTGGAGACCCGTCACCAACCTATTCAAGTTATGCTGGGGAAAAGCAACCACCCTCTTTTATTCACGACAGAAAAACATCACCAACCTCTACAAGTCATGTTGGATATTTTCCACTAAACTCTGCAAATCATGTTAGAGATAGGTAAAAAAACCTCTACAAATCATGGTGGACTCATGTATCCAACATCTGTTAGTCATGTTGGGGGCATGCAAATAGCCTCTATGAGTCACACTAGAAGCAAAAGTACAGTCACTGCTAGTCATACTGGCATCGAGTCTCCAACCTCTACAATTGATGTTGGAGTCTTGTCACCAACCTCTTCTATTCACATTGGATACGTACAACCATCCTATTCTAGTAATGTTCAGGGAATCCCACACTACTACATATGGGCATATTATTCCACAATGTTTTTCCACATTTCCATTTTTTTCATGTTTTTATTAAATTGGGCGTGATTATTGTCTCTATTTCCATGAAAGTTCATCGCTATAGCAATGAGTATTGCCTACCTGAAAACCATCTCCTAACGCACATGGATTGAATAGGCTAGTTGACTTTTTGCGGGTCAACTCATGCATTTTCGTTGCTATATCGACGATAATCGATTTATATATACCTGACTTTAAGAGAATTTTTGACACATTTGCTATAGTTGCGACACTGTTCATGGATTTTGTTTGAGTTGTTTATTTTTTCCATCACCCACCAGTTGAACTAATCCAATTCTCGATCTACATAGCTCAAATTTTGAACTTGCAAGGTTAGTATGTTTTTTTATTTATTTATTTACATGTACTCACTTAACTTGTAAATTTTTGTTGAAATGAAATTTCATGTAGCTTGGTTTTTCCTTGATAGTATATTATATGTGCATTACCATATTTCAAAATTGTTATGTCATTGATTTTTGAATATAGTTATTACATTCTATGGAAATTCATGTGAAATATCAAGAAAAATATTTTCCGAAGAAGTATTTTAAGAAGAGGGAAAATTACTCTATCAATAAGACAATTCAAACATTAAAAACATATGTCATTATCAATCTAGATCAATTTGAGCTTACAATTCCTTATGTAAATTTAATACTTATTACAAAACCACCAAGTCATAACAACTTTACCGGTTGGAATAATGTTTGAAATAGAAAGTGGAAAAAAAATCCTCTTAGGTCTAATCCCATCCCTTAGTGACCTTGTTAGCTCTCTAACTTTTGTGTTTCTATGATGTTGTGCCTATATATATTAATTTTATACTTTTAGTCTAGTATTAGGTTAGGATAGTCATATAACATTGTATTATTATGTGATGTTGTTTCTTTCAATATTTTATAATCACACACAATTCTAGATGTAGTGATTAACTCTAGTTTGTAGTTGATGTAACATTTTTATACACTATTAATAAGGAGTAGCTAAAATATAAAAATTTCATGATGAAATCTATGATAAATTGATGAAATTTACTAGTCAAACAATGAAAAATGAGAACATGCCAAAGTGTTTTAGAAAATAAAATCCTGACCACTGTAAGTAGCATAAAATTGTGACCATTGTATGTATCTGGAAATCAACATGTCATAATTTAAACCAACCAAACCCAATTGTGGATGACAAGTGGATGGCATTCTTTTTTTAGTGGTGAATTTCAAAGATTGACATTTTCTCTACAAAACAACTTAGAGGCTAGTGTATGGTGTTGAGTGATTCAAGTTTGAGAAATTTTGACCACTTTCGTTAAATGGTGTGTAATTATTTTCCATGGTGATTCAGTACACACTACTCTAAAGTAAAAATTAAAGCATATCGATCTTAATAGTTAATCGATAATAAAAAATAAAAAAAATATTTCAAAATGTCTTAGAAAAAATAATTGTGAGAATTCTAGGTCACTGTAAATCAACATATCATAATTGAAAGGAGTAGCTAAAATATAAAAATTTGACAATTTACTGTTTGATATGGTGTAGGTAAGACAATTACTTGTCAGTACAAGGATTTGTCACTATGAACGAAAATGATAGGAATCTTGCTTAGTTTAGAGCGGCATTAGAGGCGAGGGGCGATGTAAAATGTTATTTCCCTTGCTATGATTGCAGGGGCTTGCAAAGAAGAATACTTTTAATAACAACAGCTGAAAGACATTGTAGGGAGAAGGGGCATGCCGAAGGGGGTTATGAATTTCATCCCTTGGTAAGAGGATTCAATATTTAATGTATTCTCTATAATAGTCATCATGTCATGAATTTTAGTAATATTTCTTCTCATTTTTTTTTATATTTTCTATACACATTAAATTTACTATGTTTTTTTTGAATATATAAATGATGCCCCCAAAATGTCGACCTCTAGAGAGTTATTTTCCAAGTACTAGCAGAAATACTCCTTTATCGGGTGATGAACTTCGAGATAAAAATATTGAAGTTGTTGATCAAGTTATTAATGATGATATGGATGGAGATAACATTAGCGATACAAATAAGGAAGATGATATACGTAGATTGATCCAATACACATTTTCTCCAATGGATGATGAAAACTACGATGATAGTCATGATGTTGATCCTCTACTCGAGAAGTCACATCAACCTCTTTATGAAGGCTCAACAAAAAATCTTATATATACTATATTGTTGTTGGTGAACTTGAAGGTTTTGAATGGTTTATCAAACACATGCCTCACACAGATACTAAGTTATTTAATTTGTTAATTATTTATGCCTGCATGTTCACAAATACTTAAAAGGTTCGATTTTTTCCTATATTGCTATTGTTTTCTAATTTGTAAATTATGGATGCGATATTGATGATTAATATTGTTTACATTGACTTATTGTTTTGAATTTTGTAGATTGTTAGGTGAATTTCTATTACCGACATCAAATATTTTTCCACACACATATCGAGAAATATTCGTGACTATGAAAGAAATTGGAATGGTGTATTAATCTATTGTTGCATGTTGAAATGATCATATCATATACTATGGACAATATGCATTACAAAATGAATGCCCACAATGTCAAATAAGTAGATATCGAACTGCTAAAGTGTCAAATAAGGTGCCTCAAAAAGTTCTTTGTTATATTCTGATAACTCCACGTTTCTAGTGGTTTTTCAGGTGCCAAAGTATAGCACAGTTTATGGATTTCCATGTAAAGAAAAAAAGTCGAGACAATGTTCTTCGAATGCCTGCAAATGGTTTTGCATTGAAGTACCTCGAAGAAAAGTGGCCAAATTTTAAAGAAGAACCTCGTAATGTTAGACTTTCATTGGCAACTGATGGTGTCAATCCATTTGGAGAGCTTAGTTCTACGTACTCAATGTGCTTGTTTTTTTCATAAACAATATCCTTCCTCCTTGGATGTTGTTAAGAACCAAATATCAATATAGCATAGAAAGTCCCTAGAAAAAGTACTCAACACCTTGAAAAAGAGATAATTTCAGATAATAAGCCTCTTTGAGGGGGCAACCTTCTTTTACCCCACTTAAATGTTCAAGTACAAGATGATTCAAAATGAAAATGTCTCCTTGGTATATATAGGAGACTAGGAGGTATAATTACAA
>ML778931.1:389242-445676 GCA_009831015.1 Picea engelmannii | reverse complement strand
GTATCCATGTGATTGGGTCCTTCCCATCAAACTTCCTCATATCAATCTTAGGAATGTGGTTGGTCTTCAAACCAAAGTTGGAGTTTCTCCATTCTTGATTCACCTTCCTTGTGTCCTCATCATGAATTTCATGGGATGCATTTGCACTTTCAGGTATCTTTTCTGTTACAAAATTTTTCAATACTTCCATGATCTCCCCTTTTAAACCCTCCATCATATCTTGTAGTTCATATTTTGTTACTATCTTCTTCTGTAAATCATTTATGTCCCTATGCATTTCTTCACCTTCATCAAGAGTCCATGTAGGATTTTTTGGAGGCTTATTTGGTGTACAAGTTCCCTTTTTTGGTGGCATGTTGGCCAAGTATCACTTTTGAACCTTGATTTTGAGGTGGTTCTGCTAGACAATATTTCTTCTGGGTATGAAACTTTCTTTTATGTAGTTCTCTTATATTTCTTCTCTGCAATGCCACAGATCTGATCAAAATTGGATGTTCCAAGTGGAAATTATGGTAACTTCCCCACAACTTGCCGATTTTTGGCCTTTCCAGGAGATCTCACTTATATAGCGTTCCCCTCACACAATAATTGATATAAAATTCTGAAACTCACACTGGAAATACTACAGACTATCCAAAATCCAATGAAACTAGTCCCACTCAATTTGGATACTCTAGGAAGAAGTTATGATTGTTTTACTTGGAACACCTTCTTGAGACTAGTCAATAGGACTAGTTAGATACCCTATCTTACATAGGGTGTATCTACAAATTTAAGATGAACCAGAAGCTTAAATTTTTAACACATCTACCTTACTAATTTCTGTAAATAGCCTCTGGATTTTAGGGTTTTAAATATTACAAAAAAATATTTATAGCGAAAATTCCATAATGACTTAGTTTAGAATGATTCTAAAACCCTATCTTGTATAGGCTGTATCTCTGAAAGTATAAGGCCTCAGAAGTGGAATTTTTAACCCAACGTACCTTGATCCATCTAATAAATATCATCCAAGCCATTCATTCTGAAACATTGTAGAAAAAAAATTATAGCGAAAATTCCAAGATGTCTCAGATGTAGCAGCAAAACCTCGAGACCTTGAGCTCTGATGCCATATGTTAAGAACCAAATATCAATATATCATAGAAAATCCTCAAAAGGAGTACTCAACGCCTTGAAAAAGAGACAATTTCAGATAATAAGCCTCTTCAAGGGGGCAACCTCCTTTTACCCCACTTAAATGTTCAAGTACAAGATGATTCAAAATGAAAATGTCTCCTTGGTATATATAGGAGACTAGGAGGTATAATTACAATTAATGGCCTAAAGCCGACATAAATTAAATAACATTACTAATATAATATGTCCCAATTAAAGGGTAATGAACCAATTTTAGGTCTTAACAGATGTCTATAAAGAGAGAGCACACAATGTTGGCAATGATTGTTCCAGATATTTAATTACCTTTTATTTGCTTTAAAGTATGACAAAACATATCATTTCTTTGTTTTGTGCATGGTAATTATGTCTTTTATATATAACAAAATCTAAATAAGTATAATTAATAATGTATGTTGAACCAATTAGGTAAGTACTAGGTTAAATATATGAATGTATATATTGAGCCTCTTATCAATGAGTTGTTGAAGTTATGGGTTAGCGTCACTATGTATGACATCTCTATACCAATAGGGAAAAAATGAATTCAATTCCATGGAATACTATCATGGACAATTCATGATGCTCTCGGGTTAACACATCTTTGTGGTGTATTTCTACTTTATTTTTTGATTTAATATTCTATATATTTATTGAAAATATCGTGCATTATTTTAAATTGTAACTCTAATTCACTACATTAATTCATATAACTTGTAGGTCTTCAAGCAAAGGGTAAATTTGCATGACCACTTTGTGGTCCCAGGATAAAATCTCATCATTCAAAGAGATTAGTAAAGGAAGTGTTTGATGATTATAGGCACTTTCTGCCTAAGAACCATAGTTATCGAACTACAGAGAAAGAAAAATTCAATGGTAAAGAAGAGAATGGAAAAAACACACGAAGAATGACACCTCACATATGGAAGTTGGAATATATTAGAAATCGTCAAGGTATGCAAATTATTTATGTATGATATATTATATAAATCTTTGGTTAATTTCATTTTTTTTTATTAATTACTGTTAATTTCATTTTGTTGATGTTTCATGAATGTTGTTAAGGCACAAATGGGCTTCCACGAGGAATAAAAATTTACCCGATGAAATTAAGTAGGTTTCCATACTACGAGCACCTACAAATAGTTCATCTATTTGATACAATGCATATCGGGAAGAACATAGTAGGATTGTTATGACGAATATTGGATGGAAGGACTGACAAAGAAAGAATTGGAAATATTTGTAGTGACATCTCGGAAGCTAATCATGCATTGAAAAGTTTTAATATTAATTATAATGGTGATGATCATGAACAAAATACTAGTCTTCCTTGGTTATTGACGGAGCAACAAAGCAATATTGTAAAATAGTTCATTTGAAAAATTAGGTTTCCGACGGGGTTTTCATCAAACATACAAAATATCTTAATGAAAAAGGTGATTTTGGTGGGGTTAAAACACATGAATGACATACATTCATTAAGGTAATTAGTATGTTATAATATGTTTCCTTATTGGTATGCATTTTTTGGAAACAAATAATATTTTTTGTTTTGTTACAATATGTTCTACCTTTATCTCTCCCATACGACTTTGACAACAACATAAACCAAATTATTTATGTGATTTGTAGCAGAATGTATTGGCATATTATGTTTTATCTGCAAATTTATGTATGCCTTGATATTATAAGGTATTGGAAGAGAGAAATTCCTTGACTAATGTGTCAAATGTAGCAGTATCTACCTCCTACATTTTTCAATGCATAAGAACACCACCTCATACACCAACTTGAGGAGATTGAATTATGTGGACCAGTACACACAAGGTCGATGTGGATGGTGGAGAGGCAGTTGAAGTCATTGAAGGCTTTTATTAGACAAATAACATGTCCTAAGCATTCTATGGTTGAGGGATATATGGTATATCAATGCATGGTGTATATTAGTCAATATCTACTAAATTAGCAGAAAATATGAATGTGCCTCACATTTGGCATCTCAACTCCATCAACAAATTTGAAGGGGAGGTCTTATTGGGGAAAGGTAAAATGAGGACTATGAAAGGTAATTATTAGATGTTGACATAGATTTAATATATTACACATTTATTTTTCCAATTTTGTTTTATCATACTGGTTTTTTATATTTTTTATTTCTTCATATTGAACTATATTAAACTATTCATTTATTAACAATAGCTAATCAATGATATTAAATTTTTATTTTATCATATAGTTGCTTGAGAGTGGGATTCTTTACATTTATACATTGCAAACAACCTTGATTGGATGGAGATTTAGATAGAATATATTGAAGAATACTTTGGTAAGTTATCATGGTAAGGGGTGACTAAGATGATTGAAACAACACATCATCATCGAGATCAATTTCATGATCTTACATCAAGGGAAGTTGATTTAGCCTTTGGTTTAAAAGATAAATAGGCAAGTAAATTGTTTACCCACATTTTCCTAGTCATTTCCCAATTTTTCAATGTATTGGGTTTGTTTAATTTTTGAAATATATATTTACTAAGTCCTATATGAGGTTTATTAATTGGCAATGCATTTTTTACTTATTTTCCATGTTGCAATTGAAACATCACAAGGCTATGTGGTGTAATGGTCGTAAATTTCATATCAAAATGTTGGGTGATAAGATGAAAACCTCAGATTGTGGGATAACTGTAGTGTTTAAGGTCACCAATGTTTCTTCTATAAGTACAGAAATATGGAGGAAACTAAGAATAGGTACTATGGAAATTTGGAGGATATAATTGAGTGTGATTTTAATTCCTTTAAAATAGTTTTGTTTGAGGTGAAATGGTACAGGCTACAGATGCATGAACATGATCCTGAAAGAACTGTTATTGAGCATGATAATGGATTTACCATGGTTAATACAAGGGAATTTGAATTGGGTATAGATCTTTATGTTCTTCTAAGTCAATGTGAGAAAGTATTTTACTCATAGGTAACTGGTAAATCAGGTTGGTCATACGTTGCTAGATATGATCCAAGAGGAAGATTGATAAAGTATAATCATGTAGTCGAGGATGAAGATAATAATGAGGAAGAAGATCATGATTATGAAGATTAGGAGCGGGTGGTTGTAGTCAATGTGTTAGATGAAGAAGCTGAAGAAGTTGATCATCCAAATGTAGAAGACGATGATCTCATTGACGATATCGATTACTATATTAGCGAAAATGATGTTGATGATGATGTTGTTATGAATGAGCCTTTCAACAATATTGACTATGAACTAGATCCTGATACAGATGTTGATTTGGATGAAGAAAAATATGAATGATATCTAATTGTTGAAAAGAAGAGTTATGTGTTTATATCTTTTATATGATATTTATATGTTTTTATTTTGCATAATAGAGTATATGTTACATGTTCTTTATAATTTCAAATTAGGCATAATTAGAGCTTCCACCTTCACATGGTTTCCCTTGTTTAGTAGAGAATGAACTATTCTCGAAACCAAGAGGAGATCTGCATGACCACACCTAATCATGTATTACTTGAACCCATTAAGGCATGATAGTAAGTGGCTTAGGATTAGAGTTAGAACACTTGAGGCCTGCTTAATAATTGGACAATGAATTATCACTTCAAAGAAGGAGAAATCAAAGAAGTTTAATATAACAATGTATGCACCTTATCACCCCTGCTACTCTGTGTAGATTCTCCTATAGGACCTCGTAGGCATTTATGTTTCCACTCTATTGATATCCTATCTACCTACACAAACAACCACAAGTAGAAGAGGAAAATATTTCATCGGAGGCCTTAATATGTCCGGGTAAGTTTCATAGGCCTACAAAGAGTTATCTAGGTTGAATGTGAGTTTAGTAGGAAGGGAGTTTAGGTGACAATGAGTTCAAGTATCCCTTCATGAAACATATTCCCCAACATGAATCTAAAGAAATTTGGGGTTGTAGAGGCATTTCATCAACCTATGTGGTTGCCTATGTGGCCACATTTCATCCCCATCAGGTCAGTCAGGAAGGGTTTCCAGAATCAAATATTACTCACAGACCCACTTTATATATCGAACCAACTCGTCCTCATTTCGTTTTAATTTTCTTGGTCGAATTTTAAAGGAAACAACTATTAAAATAAATTGTACTAGGTATAGAGTACATGATGGGAAAAAATGACTTGTGAATGGGGCCAATGTTGAAATTTTTTCAAAATGTTTCTGTATGCACTGAAATTTGACATGGATAGATTGTTTTTATGCCTTGACAATATGGGAGGGTTTCCAAAATCAAGCATCACTCACACACCCACTCTTTATGTTCATCATATGTGTCGTTCAAAACAACATCATGCCAATTAGGCCCATGATTTTGGTGGTGGCAAGAAGAAGGAAATAGATAAGATTTCATATTTAAATAATGATTTTTTACTAATATTCTTTATGGAGAAAAATAGTACTTAGATGAGAGAAAAAAACAAAGACAAGAAATAACTAGCATTGAAGCTTCGACGATTAATCGATTACTTCTTTATCGACGTTATTTCATTCCCTTACAGTACTAGATGCATGGAAATCATGTGTCTCGATCGTATTTTAAAGGAAAAAACTAAAATACATTGGACTAGGGATAGAGTACATGATGGGAAACAATAACCTGTGAATGGGGCCAATGTTGAAATTATTTCAAAATGTTTCTATATGCACTGAAATTTGACATGGATAGATTTTTCGCATGCCTTAATGATATGGAAGGGTTTCTTGACTCAAATATACCTTGGGTGGTAATAATATTATTTTAATTGATGTAGTGGTTGTGACAATGCCAACACAATCCAACCTATTCCTTAGGCACAATTGTATGTATATCGTGAAAGGCATAATTCCTTATTCTTTTTGTGATGCAATTTCCATATGAAGGATTCATTGTCACCATCAATCAATGCTCATATTATGATCCACAACCACATTTGACCAAAGATAATGTATCACCTTTAGTGGATCATACATATATAGTCTGTCCCTACTAGTTAGTTGGAAAAACCTCCTTCACAATTGAAGTATGTGGCCACTTCCACCATTTTGTCAATATCAACTCCCATAAATAATGAGCCTTTGACTCATTTGCATGACTTAGGCTCAAATATTAAAACTGGAAATTTATCCATAAGGGTAACAAATCCAATTTCACCCCCTATGTGTAAAAGTGTCATGTCCTACCTCTTCGACCATGATATTTCCTAACATTGATAAATTATTAGAGGCCACAACCTTTTTATATAGTCCTTAGGATAACCTCCATAATGGATCTCCTATTGAATTTCACCCTAGGCCTATCTACTCCACTACTATGATTCCCTTATACTATATCCCTTTGGAAATATTGATCATTTTGATTCATCTCTACCGAAAACACCTCTGAATTGAAGACGATACCTTGGAGTAACTTTCCATACTTAATATTATTGATGTTTCCATTGAACGAGATTTTGTGAAAATATTTCGTGTTGACATGAAGAATCTAATATGACTTTCCATTTTTTTTTTGGGTGTAGGACCTTGCATTGAATTGTATGGTACCTATAGAACATTTTCTTAGCCATGTTTATATGAGTAAGGCATATTCTTGAACTTTCATATAAAATTATGATTATCTCCCTCTGTATTATTTCATTTAAACCTTTTTCCACCTTAAAATTGTCCTAGGAATATCCCTATTGAACATTGGTACATTATTCCATCTTATTCACATTGAAAACATCTAATGGTGGAGCCTTCCTATGATGGGTTACCCTAGAGTAGTACCATTTTCCCATTTGGCACCCATCCTAATAATATTTATCACCAAGAGCCCATGTAGCTTGATTTTTCATATGGAGCTTCATTCTCATATGTAATCTAGTTCAACAGTATCCAATATTGAAATTCTTTCAAAATGTTTCTATATGCAATGAAATTTGGCATGGATAGATTTTTTTCATGCCTTAATTATATGGAAGGGTTTCTAGACTCAAATATATAGTACTTGATACGATAATGATGTAGACCCCCACCTTAGTAGGGTCCGCTGACCTCTCAGTCTTTGGATCTTCAAATTCCTGAGCCAAAGTGGCTCCTCAGTTATTGTTGGAACCTCCAATACTTAATGACCACAGACCATTTTCTAAGCTCAGTGCCTGCGAACATGCACTAGGCATGAACCTCTACTCCATGTGACCATTGGCATGACCACAGCCTTAACCCAAAAGGTGCATTAGGTTTCATGATGTTGGAACTTCTGTTATAAGGCACCCAGACTCCTCCAATTCCTGAAATCCCGAAATGGGATAACGGTCCTTAGCTCCTCCCTTAAGTTCTCCTGATGTGACCCTTGGCTGCGACCTAGGGCTTAACCTTTGAGTGCGTCGGGACTTCACGTATTGGGGATCGATGATGTAGCTTTTCTCCCTTCTTTCGATATCCAAAATGCCAAAATTTCCAAGCCATGGATCAATGGTCCTAGTTCTCCCACAATCTGACGATCCATATTACGTCGAAACTTCATGTATTGGGGATTCTTTAAAACATATTTCTCCACACTCTTCAACTCTTGAAATGTCTATATTTTGGAGCATCCAATTGATGTCTCACACTCCTTGGGATATAACAGTTGTTATCTCTCTTGAGCTTGTGAGTGTTGAAAGACACTCAACCTTATCCTTCCCACAGATCTACTAGATCTATTGGTCCATGGAAAATCATTTCTTCTCCCTTCGAGAAATTCCATCATCCTTTCAGGTTCTTAAAGACTCCTTTCCAAATAACTTGGTGTCCTTCCTCCTGATCTTGGTTAATGCAAGGTGAATTCGACCCTCGTCCTTCCTTTGAACTTTCCAAGTCTCTATCCCTCCTGACCTTGGTTCTTTTTTGCAAACTCGAGGATTCTAATGGATTCTTGCATGCACTCTGTTAGGTGATTTATATGTACTAAAAAATACATTAAACTACCCTCAATTAAATTCTCAACCGGGGGTAAGTAAACTTAGATTTGTAGCAAAATAAATGCCAAATGTAAAAGGTTGGTAGGAGTATAGTCTAACTAAGGAAGGGAGCTATCTAAGGCTAATATACTCAAGAAAAACTATCTAATGAGGAAACCCTACTAAGCAACTTGAAGCTAGGTAACCTAAGTACTTTTGGGCCAAGGATTGATGGATAGTTCCTAAGAAAGCAAGTAAAACCCTATGTAAAGAAAACTAGTTAAACAATAATCAATAAGAAAATGAAAAAAGAAAACGATTTTAACTTGCCAACCTACATTCAATGAGAAACTACCCTATGAAAGAAAATAAATAAGCAAGTAAGAAAAAGCACCTATCTAACCTATTAAATAAAATAGACAAGTAAGAAAATACACCTAACTAACCTACTAAAGCAAAAGACAAGTAATCAAAGACAATTATCTATCCTAGTAAAGCAAATAGACAAGTAAGCAAATACTTCTCATTGAACAACTATCTAGCCTAAGAGGCAAGTGAACTAAATGCCTAATGCAAAACTATTTCTCTTGCATGAAAGGAAATCTAAATGCTCAATGCAATGCATGAAAAGAAATCTAGTCTATTGAAAGCAAGAAAGACTAAGAACTAATTCTTGAGAAAACTGTTATCTAATCTATCAAAGCAAAGTCTATCTATCCTACAACAACAAATAAGACTATTTCCTAAGCTATGAAAGAAAGAAACTATATCTATGAAAGAAGGAAAACTATTCTTTTAACTTATGACAATTCAAATATAATGTTGGTGGCTGTGTGAATGCCTTCGGTGGTGACGAATGATATCTCGATGACACTTGACAACAAAGGACAATTCCAACGGTATAAGCTCAACACTAATTTCAATGGAAAAATGAAAGGTGTGAAGTAAACAATTCAATGAAAACTTAGCCATGATAAAAGTAATGTTAAATACCCTGCATATTCATGTATAAACCATCAACAACATAACAAGATCATCATTATTTAGCTAAGAAATTTCATTTCATTTCAATCTATGAAAGGAAATTGAGTGAAATGAAACTATACTAGGTCTATTTTAACCATTCAACTATGATAAGAAAATGAATTAAAAACAAAAATTAAACTATGATATTAAGAAGTAAATTGACAATTACATTAACCAATAACTAAGTGAATTAAATCTATGTAAAACTAAGATAAGAAAACTATAAAAACTAGAAACAAATCTATCCATCCATCAAAATCCCTGTCAAAGGAAACCCAAATAAAACTCTATTTTATAAAAAAAACTATGTTTTCAACTTGATTATAAAACATCTAAATGCACATGAGGTTAATATAGAGACTTGGGGTTAGTATGGAGACTTGGGGTTAGTTTGGAGACTTGAAATACTTTTCTAATCTACAAAATCAACACATGCTAACACATATAATCATTTAACCTGAAAAAGAGAAGTAAAACAGTAAGCTACAACAAACTAATTAATTGAATAAAAACATGCATATACAGGAAGTAAGAAAGAGCAATTTAAATTAAGAAATGCATAAATAAACATAGGAACAATGACCAGACTACTGGTGACCCCCCCAACAATTTGTGGCTACCTCCTACAAGAACATCACGAACTTCAACAGGCCAGATTCACCATGAAATATTGAAAACGCAGTTCTGGCACAATTCTTGCAATGTAGAACAAAAAATAGAGCAAAATCGTTTTTCTGGCAATTCTAATGCTTATGCTACTTGGTTCTTCTACTTAACAATCATTTGACCACCTCAGTATTATTTATAACATTTACAAACCAAGTAGTCGACCTCAAGAGGGTCGAACCACTTCTAATTTTGGCAAAATACAACAAATGATGCCATAACTAACAAAATGGAGCAAGCCAATAATCGCCTTCTTTGGAAAACTGAAAACGAGCTGTCTTGAGCTTACTAGTTGGAGGGGGTGATCATGAAGAAAACCCATGTGGCCAATTTTTCCATCACTGACCGCCAATTCCATAACTGCCAACTCGCCTTGCGTTTCTGTGCAATACTAGGTGCTGGAATGAGTGCCAGATCAAGTACCGGAACGAGTGCTGGAACGAGTGCCGGATCAAGTGTCGAAACTGGAAACATGGTGTATTTTTCCCTGTAACAGTAGAAAAACATGAATTAACTCTTGGAAATCATAGAACATGATGAATTAAACTAGATTTAATCATTAAACATGAATTACACGTAACTTATGGAGATCATATTGATTTACCATAAAATTATTCAAAAAGATCCTTCGAAATGTGCAAAACATATATGTACATGTGGAAAAAATGTATAACAATCGTCATAAAAATGATCATATCTCGGGCCCAACATTACCCCCACACTTACGATTTTGCAGGTCCCACTGCAAACAAAAAGAAGTTACCCCTTGGAACTAGGCTCGCTAAGGAGGATCAGCTTTGGAAGCCTCTCCTTCTTGCTGTGTAGACCTAGCCTTGTGCCTTTTGTGTTTGTTACATGTGAAATTTTCACACCTAGGTACCTCTCCCTAAGTGTTGTAAAGTGTCAGATAAGTGTCTCATATAGCTTGACACAATGGAATAAACAATGTCACAATCCCTAGTCAATGTGGAGGAGGGATATATTACATGAAGGAAAAAATACCAAGTACACATGAATTATTATTAATATTCATGGAAAAGAAATGGATTAAGTGTGAGAATCAAGTGCACATGAATTATTATTAATATTCATGAAAGAGAAAGTTTGGAGGTATGAAACCTATGATCTCATAGGCAACATACAGTACACAAGAGATGGAAAGAATTGTGAAGCATCTAACTTATGATCTCGTGAGGAAGATGTCATTTGGAGCATCAACATTCTGTGTATGGATTGTTTAAGAAAGGGTTTGGACAAGGAGGGCTTGATGAAGTTGCTACACTCACATCTATGGTTGTAAGTATTCTTTGTTGTTGTTCTCTTTAATGCAATCAATGCTCAAGATCACAACAAGGGTGTCTTTTGGTTTATGTGAAGTTTGCTTCCAGATTGCTTAAATCTCACAACTCTTGAAGTTTGATTAGCTTAGGAAGCTTTACATATACTGGTTATCAGTCACATATAAACATTTTAGCATTGCACTTGGATTCATTATTGAGGAATATTGCATGATGTCATTTCATCTTGGTGTTTGAAAGTGAAAGGAAAATCTTTCTCCTTCCCTTAAAATAAACATTCATTGAAAGAAAAGACTGATTATCATTTCTTGTGCATGTTTTTGGAGCTGAGTCATAATATCATCACTCTTCACTCTCATACACCTCTGAGTAAACAAAAACCACTAAAATCAACACTTAACTAAAATTTATCAGACTTTTTACATATTTGTTAGTAAACCTACATTAGTTTAAGGTCTAGGGCTTTGGAATAGGTTGAAAGGATAACTTTCCAAAGCTATCAAACAAACTTAGTATCTTGAGGTAGGGAGAGTGAAATCCAATTGTCGTATAGGTTTTTTGGGATCCCCCTCTCACACAGGGTTTACTTATGAGGTCACACTCGGGAGAGCTACAAAGATTATCCCTCTGTGGTTTGACCGATTGTAGTAGTCGGATCATATTATGGGGGTCGCTTGAAGGTATACCCACAATGCTGAGTGGAAGCCTTTCAAGTTGATTTTAGGCTAGATACCCTGCCCTTACATTTGGACTGGACTATTGAATGTACCCGCCCAAGGGATGACTATGAATTGGTGACCTTAGTAGCCACAATATTTAGGGTCTTACACAAGGTGACGGTGAAGGGAAGTCTCACTATACCTGGAACAAACATTGGTCAAACTCACTGAGGCTCCTTGGAGGGTAAATCCACAATTACTACGTGGAAGCTTGCACCAAGGTGTAATTCTATTAAGTAGGTCACCAATGTAACTGATCCACCCGCTCTATCCCCGCCCCTTCCTATTTTGATCTCGTGATGTTGGATTTCATCACCAACTAGTGGTTTCATTGTGGGAAGGTTTCTTTGATTGATTGCTTCTCAGATTCATAGTGTGTGTTGTTTGTTTTACTTAGTGGACCTTAGGTTGAGTCAGTATTAATGGCATCGAATCCCAAGAGTACCAATGGAGGAACCCCTTCTCCTGGGGAACCTTATACCTTTCCTTCATTTGGAAACTTTGATCCTCTGTATATTGCGACATTGAGTCTTCCAGAACTCACCATCTGATTACCAGTTTGGTTGTTCCCCACTCCGGTGATCTTGAATCCTCCCAATGTTTCAACCGCACCTAATAATTTCAATGTCAGTACACCACCCACACATCAACCTCACGTCGAATTTTCTCCTTCTTCAACCATTAAGTCTCCTTCCATTTCTCCTTTTTCGCCTAGTGAAATCTTTAAAGCAAGTAGCCAGGTTGATTAGAAGAAGAAGAAATAGAAAGAGAAGAAGAAGAAGAGCTAGAAAAGGACCAAGTCCCCAACAACATTAGATGTTGGATCCAAGCAACCAATTACTGTTAATAGTACTGGCAGTGTTGATGAGGTCAACAAGATTAAAATGAAGAATCCGAAACCCAAATTCCCTTGCAGTATTTGCAAGGGTGACCACTTTTTGAGGTATTGCGTCGGTCTTATCAAGGTTTTAGAAATGTGGTCTTCCACATCATCAACCTCTTCCATTCATGCTGATGATACCCCGTTAGCTAGTGATGTTAAGATTGGTAAGAAGAAGAAAACTGTCAAGTTCCCTTGCATGTTATGTAAAGGTGATCATTACTCTCACCTTTTTCCTCGTATGGCCAAGGCTTCTTCTCTTTTGGAAAAACTTCAACTTCCAAAAGGTTATCGTAATATTTCCCTTAACCCATCGTTAGTTGATGGACTAGTCAATCTGGTTCCATCCCCATTCATTCCAGTTGATCATATGGTCAATCTAGTTTCATCCTCGATTTAACCACAAACCCAAGTAGTTGATCTAGTTCCATCATTGATCAACCCCACTCTTCATCAAAAGAGTGTAACCCAAGTGGTCGATCCATTTTCATCCTCGGTCGGTCCCACTCTCTCGTTAGAGGGTGACACCAAAGCGGTCAATCCAGTTCCGCCATCATTCGATCCCACTCCTCCTCTGATGAGTGCCAAAGTGGTTGCTCCGATCCCTTCTTCATTCAATCCATTTGATCATGTCATCAATCTGGTCACATCCTTAGTTGAACTATTTGACAAAGTGGTTGATCCGATCCCATCTTTGGTCGATCCCGCTCTCCCATTAGAGAGTGCAACCCAAGCAGTCGATCCGGTTCCACCATCGGTCGATCCCACTCCTCCCATGAGGAGTGCCAAAGTGACTGATCCAGTCCCTTCCTCAGTCATTCCCACCCTTCATCCAAAGAGTGACAAAGTGGTTTCTTTGGTTACATCATCATTCAATCCCACTCTTCCTCTGAAGAGTGGAAAAGTGATCAATCCAAGTCCACCATTGGTCGATCCTACTCTCCCTATAGAGAGTAAACCCGATACTGCCCACATTTTTCTTGTTGATATAGAATCTACTATGTTGGGGGGCATTCTTCATTCTCCCGCAAAACCCTGTTGGCAGCCAATTCAATTTTTTCCATTGCCCTATAGGCTGCCTACACCTATGTCTCCTGAACTTCAAATTGTCGTCACATTTTGCAAATAGACGATATTTTCATTTCTTGCGACACTTGAAATTGGTCTCGATTTAGTTTTCACGACTGTAAGCGTGAAAACTCCTCCATCATTATTTGAACTGTCATCATATTCTCATTGATATTCTGAAAGGCACTTACCTTTGGTTTATTATTATGTGGCTAAATGAATTTTCAAACTATGCCTATTTGAACATTTTGGTTGCATAACTTAAACTGGTAAGGCATTGAGCATATAGATTTATATTCTTTGGGACTTGCCTAGTCATCAGATTGCATAGGGGTCATGGTTTATTTTGTTTTTATATGATGTGATCCTTATTATTATAATCCCTTGGCTTGTCAAATGATATGAGATCGATTGTCACAATGTTTTATAAACGTTTGATTACACACTTATACGATGGCACATATTTAACTTTTGGGTTTGATTTCACATTGAACATTCATGGTTTGAAATAATACAATGGCGCATTGGTAAATCATCCACTGTTTGATTCTTGGTTTGGCCAAATAATATGGTTTGAACTATGTTATGATTGATTGAACAGAGGTTGTACTTTTCCATTACTATTATGCATGGCGGTGAATAATCCTACCGACCCTCGCATGCGCACATTAATGCTTCCCCTTTGATCGTTCGTAGCTGTTAGCCCAAATGACTTTGCTCCTATGTGCTGTTGTTTTCGACCCAAACCCTTACCATGTTCTCACACCATGGCTCCAGTCGTGAGGCCTGAACCCAATGGTATCCAGCCTTTGTTGATGTTCGACAGTTCCCACAGTGACCTTGAGGAGTTTGGATGGCTCCTGTTCATACAAAAGTTTGATGGTTTTAACCCCTGCGTTGCTCAGCAATTCGCTTTAACCTTTGATGGTTGTCGAGCCAAGGTCGGGGATGTTCAATTGGAAATTGACGAGAAATTTCTTAGTCTAGCTACGGGTCTGCCTGCCACTGGACAACGATGCTCCAAGAATTGCAAAGTGGAAGAGGTCCCTTGGACACTACTCTTCCAGTCGCGTAAGGTTAGCTCATGTGACAAAGGTTTGCCCGCAAATATGCTGAAGCAACGTTGGCACGATTTGCTGATGATAATCAAACAGTTTATCACCAGCGAGGGTCGGTATGGATTTGTTTTCTTACACCACCTTCATTTTCTTATGGTTTTCATGGGATATGAGCGTAATATGCCTTATTACTTACATAGAAGCCTGTTCAAAATGTCTAAGAGATACAAAAGGAACCAGGCTGATAGTAGCCTTTTTCACTATGGGCTGGTTGAAATTGTTGTTGTTTGTCATTTGAAGTTACACAGAGACTATTGGAACGATTTTGTTACTCGCAATGATTTTGAGGATTCAAACCCTCCACAGGTTGACAAACCTATGGTGAGCGAGGGCAAGACTGTACCCCCGGTACCCTACAGTATTCTGTTACCTAAACCCTTACCCGACTCACCTATCGACCTACCCCACTATGTGACTAAGGATGTCGAAACTGTTAATCATGTGGCTAAAAGGCCTAAAGCCAAACCTACAACAAATGCCAAAGGAAAAAAGAATGCCCATCTATTTTCTCGAATGGCAAGGAACAACCCAAAACCTCTTGTCAACCCTGACCCTATCATGGTGAGTGAAGACTCCGACTCGAAAGTGGAGCGTTACTTGGCTAGTGAATACCCCTATTCGGAAGGTCTGTGTGCCAAACCCTCATACGAATTTGTGACAAACCTACCACCTTGCTTGCAAAACGACCCTAATTACCCAGGCATTAAGTTGCCTTGTAAAACCCCCGATGATTCGTCAAAACCCTCTCCTGCTCTACCTCAACCTACCATGCCATCCTGTGATCAATGTAGCTCGTGGTTAGAGAGGTATTATCTTGATGTGCCAATGCTACAGTCCAGAATTCATTCTTTGGAGGACCAAGTTGCACGGCTTACCAGTCAAAAGGCTAAATTGCAAGCCACTGATAAGAAATAGAGAACGACAGGCTCTATTTTGTTTTAAAATGTGGAGTCAGCTACAACGGTCGTGAATTCAAAATTGGCATAGCTCGAGAAGCCTCACTGGTATGTCTATCACCTATTTATATAACAAACTCATAGCTCTGTTTACAACGTGGATTTGCTTTGTCACAAAAGCATGCATTATGTACATAGTTTTGTTTTGATAAATCGAATTTCATTTTCCCAGTTTAGCTTTGATTAGATCTCCTTCGATTTGATTGATCATGGTATGGATTGCATTGGTTTGATTTAGCTTAAATTGATTGCTCTGTTGTCGATTGAAACACAAGTTGTTTCTCATATTCGATTATGAACACAATCATTTTTCGTTTTGATTTCGTTATAATGTATATGATATGTTTGGTGATAATTGTGATATGGTTAACTGTTACGGTTTTATGTACATATGATTTTCGACCAAGCTCGAATACAGTTTGGATTATGTTTAATATGATTCTATTTTATATGCACCCAAATTCTGAATAGATACGAATCATAATAGTTATACTCGACCAGTTGATTCACGTTGGTTTACTCTACCATGTTATCAGTTCGATTCATATTGCAATGAATATACTGTTTAAATTTGATTTGAGGAACGAAAGTGACTATATCCATGAACACGATTTGTTTCTATATTTAACTTAGTCACGATTTGTTTCGATTGTTGCCCAGTCTACGATTATCACTTCTGTCGATTTGGCGATGGTTGTGATCACTATTTGATCCTGTCTGTTGACTGTGTAATTCTCAGCGATCGAAATCTATGGAGAAGTTTGGTTGATGCTGTTATAAATGTTTTATTTGACCATAATCGTAACAGTCTTTCCATCTTTGTATTTGATTAAAACAACATGAATCTTATGCTACATTGTTACAACCATAAAAAATGGATTATGATTGTGTTGGATTACATCGTATCTCATACGATATGACCCACTATTAATTTCATTTGATATGAAACAGTCTTGTTACGATTTGACCCTATTTTATGGAAAAAGAAAAACAGAGTATTCTTACCCCTGTTTCGATTGAATCCATTTTGATTTTGTTTAATTTGAATGATAAAATTATGTGAGTCATGAGTGATTCATTTTTAATATTTATTAAAAGAAAATTGGATTGGATTATTTTAAAGAGATTTCATTTGATTTCTATCTAGTCCTGTATGCTATTTTAGACTAGCTACAGAATCAAATGATTTTGTAGATGAGTCCGTAAGACTAGATTTTTATTGTTTTGTTAATAAAATATCTTTCTAACTTGATATTTTTGGTCTATTGTAGATGAATTCGAAATTACAATGGACTTGATGAGCAGTTAGGGGATATTTGAAATATTTCACTTGCATTTTAGTTTCCTAGTTTAGTTGATTTTGGGAATATCTTCCCAGATTATGTAAAACAGTTTGATATTATCCACAGGGAGGTTTTACCCTGTGGAGAGACTTATAAATACCTATCATTTTTGTAATAATGATCATCCTCATTCGTGGGAGAACAAGGATATGGAGTTTTAATACAGACTGAAGCAGAATTTGGTGTTTTGTCACAACTTTAGCTTCTCATTATATCAATATTTTGTTTCATGTTGTGTATGTCAATTTGTATTTGATTAATGACTACTTTAGCTATCTTAATCATTTGCAAATGATATAATTTAATCACTGTAATCCATATCTGATTTCTTCCAAGCATTTAAAAAACATAACAATTGTTTAATTTAGTTTGTGAATGACAAGTTTATCTTCTTCATAAGTTGAATTATTAAATATAAGTTTTTTTCATAACAGGTTTCCCTTATTGCAGAGATTTATAATCATATATTTGTTATGATTTTTTATGTCTTGTTTGTCCTGTAAACCACTCAAAGAGCAATGCAGTCAATCGTTTACGAGAAGCTTTTGGATTAACCGGTGCGAGTTTACTGCCTCCGACCAGCTTCGATGTCATCATACACAGGACAAACTAGGAGCGCTTCCAGGTCAGTTAGTCATCTGTTTAGTATATTTATTAGTAGTTTAGTTCAGATATTAGTTTAAGTTAGAGTTAGTATATTAGATCATTTAATTTCAGTAGTTTTATTTCTTATTCATAAAATCAAAAAATCAAAATATATCTGGCTGTCTTAGGATAGAAATCATATGAGTTTTACAGGTTTTATTTAAATCTACCAGTTGTGTATATTGTATATTTGTGAATAAGCTGTATTATAACTAGTTGCTGGATGGTTATTTAATTAGTGTAATAGTAATTAGTAGAATAGTTAGTGTAATTTGTATTTAGTTTAGTTTATATAGTAGTTTGTTTAAATTAGATTAGTGTATTAGTTTGTTTTTATTGTTAGTTAGTTTAGTTTCTTTTATTTTAGTTTTAGTTAGTTTGTTTAGTTTAGTTTCTTTTGTTTTAGTTTTAGTTAGTTAGTTTAGTTTAGTTTCTTTTGTTTTATTTGTTTTAGTTAGATTAGTTAGTTTAGATTAGGTTTTTTTCTTTGGTTTTCTTAGGACCTTAGAGCGGCCAATGGAGCCGTTAAATCCGTTAGGGAGGTTCATTCCAAATGGATTGGGTTATTAGACAACCCCGGACCGGTTCCACTCTCTTAATTGATGGACGAACAATTTCGCCCGTCAACAAATGGCGCTAGAAGGAGGGCATGAACTTAATTAATGGCACGAGGCGGTTGCAAGACTCCTCCTCCACCTAATCGCACACCTATAGTGACTAGAAGCCATTCACAAGATAATATTCCCCCTCAAACAACAACTACTTCAACCGAAGATCCACAGATCACAGTTGAGCCAGCAAACCCTAATCCTATAGGTGGTGGTATCCAAGAGATCGTTCGTCAATCTCTTATCAAAACACATAGCGCCTTAGCTAGTTTAAGGCGACCAAACCATCCGTGGGGTCAACCTTTAGACTTCTCTGATATCAAAGAACAGTTAGGTGATATTAACCTTAGTGTGAATCCTACAGATCCAAACACAAATCCTACTGTAGGAGGATTTGGGATACCTCCTTCACCACCTCCCTCATATCCTTCCTCTTCTGGGGGAGATTCCTCTTCTGACAAAGGCAATCCACCTTCTCAACCTTCCACACCCACTACCCCAATGGAAAATCAGAACAACCCTGCTAGACCCTGGTTGGACCAGGATGCTGTAACTGTACCTGAAGCCCAACACCCTTTACCTAAGCACCCGGAGAAATGGCTTCCTAAGTTTGATCCCGATTCGAAACAAATAGCCGAAGATCATATCAAAAAATTTATGTTAGCCATCAAACTCCGTAATGTTGAACATGAATACGTTGTCTGTAGGTTGTTCCCTTACACTTTTGAGGGTAATGCGTCCACTTGGTACTTTGCCCAATAGCCTCATACCATAGTGTCTTGGGAAAAGTTTGAGTCACGCTTTTTGGAAAAATTCGGAGATGGTAAACCTCCAGAAGTCTTAGTCATGGACCTTTCGAGCTTAAAGATGAACCCGAAATAAAAAGTTAAAGATTTTAATCAAAGATTCCTAACGCTTAAAAATCGAATCCCTACAGATTCTATGCCTGCGGAGAGTCTTGTAATAGCTTACTACACTAAAGCTTTACATCAAAGTATATCTATTTGGGTTAAACAATCTAAAAAGGCCACATTGTTAGAAGCCTTCGAAGAGGCTACTCAGATTGAAAAAGATATACTTAGTCTTAAGGACTCTTCTATCAACGAAACAGAGACTGTTTCTTCTTCCAAAAAGAAGATTGAAATTCTCCCCAGACCCGCGCAAAACAAAACACAACCTGAAAACTCTGATTTGGAAAATCTAACCAAAGTTGTACAAAAATTGTCTAATCAAGTTATAGATTTAAATAGGTCGACTGAAGAATCTTATTCGAGTAAAGGACCCTACAAACCTCCTTTCCGAAAGCCTTTTCCCGCCAACCGGCCTAATCCAAACCCTGAAGGCTTGAACCTAGAAAGTTTGCAATGTGCTCTTCAGACAATTCTAGGAGCCCAACATGACTTGATGCCTCCTGAAATCCCTCAAGAGGAAGTCGAGCAGGAAACAATTCAAGAAGAGGAGTCTTCTCCAAACATCTTTGGACACTTCTCAGATAGTATCTTTTAAGCTAAGTTCGAGACTGTTCACCCTTACAACACTAGGAGTAAGACATCAAACAAACCTCCTGCCGAGAACACTACAACTGCACCTCCAAAGCCGTCTAAGCTAGTGGAAATTAAATAGAGTAATGTCAGTCCTAAATTGGATTATGATGTTGTTGAAGATCTAAAAAAATTAAGGGCTAATATTTCCATTTATGAGTTGTTGAAGTTTCCATTTTTGTTACAGAAGATGTTGCAAAATATTTCAGAAAATGGCAAGAATGGTAACTCAAATGGTAACAAGGTTGTGCAAAGCAAAGTTCCGTAGAAGACTTCCACCAAAAAACTATCCTGATCCTCAAGACAAAGGAAGCCTTCCTGTAACACCTGTAAATAATGTAAATAATGTAAATAACGCAAATAATGTAGATAAAGTAGCATTAGAAACCGCGAGTAAGAAACCACAAGCTACCACTCTAAGTACTCGTAAGAATGTACCTCCTTTTCTTTTAACTTTCGAAATCTTCAACAGAAATGTGCATAATTGTATGGTTGACTTAGGAGCATCGTCAAATGTGATGCCTTGGTCTGTCTGCTAAAAGATCAATGCTGAAGTAGAACCATCTTCTTTGAAAATCATACAACTTGATCGAACAGATGTTAAAGTATTAGGCGAACTGAAAAATGTATTGATTAGATTATCGTCTAACCCAAAGGTTCATTAGGTTATTGATATAATTGTGGTGGATATTCCAGAAGTGTATGGTCTGTTTTTGAGAAGGGACTGGTCGGAGCAGCTACATGGTTACTTCGCGACGGACTGGTCTCACTTATGGCTTCCAAAGAGCGGTAAGCCCAAGAAGATTAGAGTGAATCGTGAGCATTACCTTAAGTTCACGGTCACAGACTTGAACGACCCCAATGAACCATACACATCTCCTGCTGATTCACCTGAAGTCCAAGGGATGGACACCTTTTTCGGAAATTTCATGGCTGAGGTTTCACCTATCAACAATCCTGAACAACAATCCGAGATCATAGCATGTATGCAACCAACAGCTTCTATGCAATAGTCTCATGAGCCCGATGGAAATCAAATTTTGTCTCTATATTTCGACGGTTCCAAGTCTAAAGAAGGAGTTGGTGCAGGCTGCATCATTATCGATCCGACAGGTAACAAGACATTATTGTCTTGTAGGCTAGAATTTGAATGTACTAACAATACTGCAGAATATGAGGCTTTACTGCAAGGTCTCAGAAAAGCCTTGGACATGCACATTCAAAATCTAGTTGTATTCGACGACTCTGAGATAGTGGTTAGGCAGGTAAAAGATTCTATACATTGTCTTTCCCCACATCTCAAATGTTACCAGTCTGAGGTATGGAGTTTAATGAACAAATTTTATGCTTTTAATATAAATTCCATTCCCAGATTAAATAACGCTGAAGCAGATCTACTAGCTAATGTAGCCTCTAAACTTCTTCCTGCAGAAGGCTTATCCCCAAACGCATTCTCCATGGAGCTATTGTTTCAACCATCTGTTCCTAACAATATCACAAACTGGAGAGTATTTGACGATGATCAGCAGATCATTAACTTTCTTCACATGGAAGAAACCTTTCAAGGTGCAGTGATAGATGAACAAATGCACGACGACAATTTTCACGAATTTATGGTAATACCTAATCCGAAATCTCCTGAACCTCTATCGGATATGGTAAATTTCATACCCAAATCTGTTGTTAGATTAGAAAAGTTTTATGATTTTGAAGATAAATTTAAAAAGACGGTCAATTGCAAAACCAATAGTTCCTCATTGTCTTATGAAAAAGTCAATTTAGGGACTAGTGAAAATCCTCAGTGTATCAACCTAGGCTTGGGATGTTCTAGACAAGAAAAAGATTCTTTTGTTAAATTATTTAAAGAATTCAAGGATGTATTTGCATGGACTTACGATGATCTTAAAACGTTTGATCCTAATATTATACAGCATGTCATCCCGATGAAGCCCCAAACTTTACCCTTCCAACAGAAACTGAGGAAAATGCATCCTAAACTAGAACCGACCATTCAAAAAGAATTGAATAAACTCCTAAGTGATAAAATAATTTTTCCTGTTAGACACACTCAATGGGTATCCAACCTCGTCCCAGTTCGGAAGAAAAATGGGGAAATTCGACTTTGTGTCGATTTCCGAAACCTCAACAAAGCGTCTGACAAAGATAATTATCCTGTCCCACCCATGGAACAGATCCTTCAACAAGTATCTGGTTCCGAGAGGCTATCCTTATTGGATGGTTTCTATGGATACAACCAAGTCTTGATGTCTCCACCAAACCAACTATAAACTACCTTCTGTACCCTGTGGGGCACTTATGCTTATCGCAAAATTCCCTTTGGATTGATTAATGTTGGTGCTACCTTTTAGAGAGCAATGGACATTGATTTCATAGGCTTAATCAATCACTCCGTAGTAGTCTAATTAGATGATGTGACTGTTTAATCTAAAAACAAAGATGATCATCTAGCTCACTTACGAGCCGTTTTGCTATGATGTCGTAAATACGGCATCTCCTTGAACCCCAAGAAGTCCATCTTTGCAGTAGAACAGGATAAATTACTAGGATTCATTGTGTCTAGTGATGGAATGGTTATTGAACCCGAGAGGACTCAAGTCATCGCTAAACTCCCCCCACCTACCTCCAAAAAATCCATGCAGTCTTTCCTAGGCCAGATTAATTTCTTGAGAAGATTTGTCCCCAGTTTCTCCAAAATGGTCAAGCCTCTACAAAACCTAATTAAAAAAGACACCCAATATCACTGGGGACCCACAGAAAACTAAGCTTTCAATGCTATAAAGAATTCCATAATAGATGCTCCATCTCTCATGAGCCCTGATTTCTCTCAAGACTTTATAGTCTATACTTTTGCCTCTGATCATTCCTATGCCGCAGTCCTAACTCAGAAGAATTCTGAGAACAACGAAGTACCCATCGCCTTTATGAGCTCTTCTTTCAAAGGTGCCGAACTTAACTACCCATCGATCGATCGGCAAGCCTACGCTATTTTCAAAGCAGTTAAGCATTTTCGGTCGTATCTTTTGAAGTCAAGGACGAAGGTCATTGTCCCCTACCCTACCGTAAGGAACTTGTTAGTGCAAAAGGAGTTAGGAGAGAAGAGAGCCAACTGGGTCACCTCCTTGTAGGAGTATGACTTAGAGATCACCCCAACACAGATTGTGAGAGGCCAAAAGTTTTGTAATTTGGTAGTTGATTCAGAAACATAACAACAAGAAGATAGTGATACGTCAAACCTAGAACAACGCGATCAGAGTTTTATTTGTTGTGCACAAAACCTCGTAAGTCCTTGGTACAACGATATTAGATTTTGTCTTGAACATGGATCAGCACCCCGTCACCTTGACCCTGCCAAAAGAAGAGCATTGAGACTAAAGTCCGCCTCCTTTATTCTAGTTAAAGATATACTATTTCGTCAGAATTTTGACGGCGTACTAATGCGTTGTCTTGAAAAAGACGAAGCAGAAAAAGTCTTGCTTGAGTTGCATGCAGGAGAAGCTGGTGGTCACTTCGGTGGAAACACCACTGCTCATAAGGTTTTAAGAGCCGGTTACTACTGGCCCACGCTTTTTAGGGATTCCCATGCCTTGTGCCGTAAGTGTATCATTTGTCAGAAAGCATCAGGGTGATTGCAAAAACCAGCCTTCCCTTTGCAACCCGTTTCAGTTGATTCTCCTTTCCAGTAATGGGGCCTTGATATCATAGGTCCTATTAACCCTCCATCCTCACAACAAAACAATTATATTGTGACAACCACTGATTATTTCACTCGATGGTCTGAAGCCGTCGTGCTAAGAACCGTTAACACAAGTCAGGTGATCGCTTTTCTAAATTCGAATATCATCATTTGTTTCAGTATCCCTGATTGTCTAGTCTTTGATAACGCTTCATACTTTTCTTCTCTTGAGATGAGAGAGTTATCTTTAGAGAAAGGAATAAAACTGAAGTATTCTGCTAGTTACTATCCCCAGGGCAACGGTTTAGCAGAATCGACAAACAAGAACTTGATCAAAATTATCAAGAGAACCATGGCTGAAAATCACAAGAAATGGCACAATGCACTACTGAATGCACTGTGGGCTGATAGGGTAACACCCAAAGTCGCTATAGGTAATTCCCCCTTTTTTCTCGTTTATGGTAGAGAAGCCATTCTACCACCTCACATTCTTCTTCCTTCGCTTCAATTGTCACAAAAAGTCCAAGAAGAAGATTGTCCCCCTTTAGGAAGCCGTATTAACGCTTTGATGAAGTTAGAAGAAGTAAGAACCCAAGCTAAGAATAATTTAGATCAACATCAACAACTCATTAAAAGATGGTTCGATTCTAATTCTGCTTCTGATAGGAATTTTGAAGTAGGCGATCTCATCTTAAAGTGGGACAAACCGCACGAAGGAAAGGGTGAGCACACCAAGTTTCAAAACTTATGGCTTGGGCCATTTTTGATTGCTGAAAAGTTGGGTCCTAGTTCCTTTCGATTGCAGAATCTTGAAGGGTAGCTTGACACCTATCCGGTGAATGGCCAAGCCCTGAAAAGATACTTCGCTTGATTATTACCCTTGTATATTATGTAAATATTTCCTTTTGTTTTTATTTTTCCTTTGTTTTCATTTTTGGTTTTGATTTGATTGATCAGTTTTTTGTGTTTTTTGAAACATGTGCATACCTGTGCACTAAGCCATTCAGACAAAGACCATGGGAAAATTTCTTCGCTGAAATAACTTCTGAAAGATTGTATGAACATCAATGATATATTTCTAAAACTAATATTTATGTTGGAAAATTTTGTTGTTTGAAAGAAGTTTACTAATTTCAATCCCTGAGCAAAGTTTGTCATGATCATCTATTATCTTTTTATGCTGTCCCTTTTCCATAAAGGAATGACTCAAAAGACATGTCTCCCTGTCATAGTAAATTGTTTTAGAAATAAAACATCTCTGGAACTGAATAAAGGACAGTGTCAAAAAATTCTGATGAGGTCTGAAAAAATATGATAAAATATCAGGATTTTCAGCGTCACCCCGCTTAGCTATCCATAAAAGAAAAACAAAATAAAAATATTAATAAGAGTTGTGGGAAGTGTTTGTAAACCCGCCAAGATACTGAACAGGTCCGCTGGCAGCAGGTAAATGCATGCATGGCGTCAAGACAACTTCGTCAGGGTACTGAACAGGCCTGCTGGCAGCGAAGCAATGTCGGGTACACGAAAATCTCTAAAAAATTATAAGAAACCTCTTTAGAGTCCTTTATTCTGATCTAGAACTTCTTGACAGGATACAAATGTCAGAGTGGGTTGAATGGCAACCCTGTCGAGGCTATGGACGCCTGCTGGCAGCAGTGGCCATGCCAACAATATTGAATATTTTATCATAAATATCGTGACTTGCTGATCTTAAGACTGTTATTAGTTTTCATCTTTTAAAACATCGCTGGAAAATATGGTAAATGATGATTTTTGTACGATTTTCTGATTGTTGTTTTTGAGTTGAAATTTTCTTTGCTGTCTTAATCTGAATTTATTTCTTTTGACAGAGATAATTGCTTCTCCCAGTGTGTCGCCATTGTTGGTAGCCAATTCTTTTTTTTCCATTTCCCTATAGGCTGCCTACACCTATGTCTCCTGAACTTCAAATTGTTGTCGCATTTTGCAAATAGACGATATTTTCATTTCTTGCGACACTTGAAATTGGTCTCGATTTAGTTTTCACGACTGTAAGCGTGAAAACTCCTCCATCATTATTTGAACTGTCATCATCTTCTCATTGATATTTTGAAAGGAACTTACCTTTGGTTTATTATTATGTGGCTAAATGAATTTTCAAACTATGCCTATTTGAACATTTTGGTTGCATAACTTAAACTCGTAAGGCATTGAGCATATAGATTTATATTGTTTGGGACTTGTCTAGTCATCAGATTGCATAGGGGTCATGGTTTATTTTGTTTTTATATGATGTGATCCTTATTATTATAAGGCCTTGGCTTGTCAAATGTTATGAAATCGATTGTCACAATGTTTTATAAACATTTGATTACACACTTATACGATGACACATATTTAACTTTTGGGTTTGATTTCACATTGAACATTCATGGTTTGAAATAATACAATGGCGCATTGGTATATCATCCACCGTTTGATTCTTGGGTTGGCCGAATAATATGGTTTGAACTATGTTATGATTGATTGAACAAAGGTTGTACTTTGCCATTACTATTATGCATGGTGGTGAATAATCCTACTGACCCTCGCACGTGGACATTAATGCTTCCCCTTTGATCGTTCATAGCTGTTAGCCCAAACGACTTTGCTCCTATGTGCTGCTGTTTTCGACTCAAACCCTTACCATGTGCTCGTACCATGGATCTAGTCTTGAGGGATGAACCCAATGGTAGCCAGGCTCTGTTGATGTTCCACAGTGCCCAGAGTGACCTTGAGGAGTTTGGATGGCTCCTGTTCATACAAAAGTTTGATGGTTTTAACCCCTGCGTTGCTCGGCAATTCGCTTTAACCTTTGATGGCTGTTGAGCCAAGGTCGGGGATGTTCAATTGGAAATTGACGAGCAATTTCTCATTCTAGCTATGGGTATGCCTGCCACTGGACAACGATGGTCCAAGAATTGCAAAGTGGAAGAGGTCCCTTGGACACTACTCTTCCAGTCGCGTAAGGTTAGCTCCTGTGACAAAGGTTTTCCCGCAAATATGCTCAAGCAACATTGGCACAATTTGCTGATGATAATCAAACAATTTATCACCTGTGAGGGTCGGTATGGATTTTTTTTCTTACACCACCTTCATTTTCTTATGGTTTTCATGGGATATGAGATTAATATGCCTTATTACTTGCTTAGAAGCCTATTCAAAATGTCTAAGAGATACAAAAGGAACCAGGCTGATAGCAGCCTTTTTCACTATGGGCTGGTTAAAATTGTTGTTGTCTGTCATTTGAAGTTACACGGAGACTGTTGGAAAGATTTTCTTACTCACAATGATTTCGAGGATTCAAACCCTCCACAGGTTGACAAACCTATGGTGAGCGAGGGCAAGACTGTACCCCCAGTACCCTATAGTATTCTGTTACCTAAACCCTTACCTGACTCACCTATCGACCTACCCCACTCTGTGACCGAGGATGTCGAAACTGTTAATCCTATGGCTAAAAGGCCTAAAGCCAAACCTACAACAAATGTAAAAGGAAAAAAGAATGCCCATCTATTTTCTCGAATGGCAAGGAACAAGACAAAACCTCCTGTCAACCCTGACCCTATCGTGGAGAGTGAAGACTCCGACTCGGAAGTGGAGGGTTACTTGGCTAGTGAATACCCCTATTCGGAAGGTCTGTGTGCCAAACCCTCATACAACTTTGTGACAAACCTACCACCTTGCTTGCAAAATGACCCTAATTACCCAGGCATTAAGCTGCCTTGTAAAACCCTCAGTGATTCATCAAAACCCTCTCCTACTCTACCTCAACCTACCATGCCATCCTGTGATCAATGTAGCTCGTGGTTAGAGAGGTATTATCATGATGTGCCAATGCTACAGTCCATAATTCATTCTTTGGAGGACCAAGTTGGACAGCTTACCAGTCAAAAGGATAAATTGCAAGCCACTGATAAGAAATAGAGAACGACAGGCTCTATTTTGTTTAAAAATGTGGAGTCAGCTACAGTGGCCCTGAATTCAAAATTGGCATAGCTCGAGCAACCTCACTGGTATGTCTATCACATGTTTATATAACAAACTCATGGCTCTGTTTACAATGTGGATTTGCTTTGTCACATAATCATGCATTATGTACATAGTTTTGTTTTGATAAATTGAATTTCGTTTTCCCAGTTTAGCTTTGATTAGATATCCTTCGATTTGATTGATCGTGGTATGGATTGGATTGGTTTGATTTAGCTTAAATTGGTTGCTCTGTTGTTGATTGAAACACAAGCTGTTTCTCATATTCGATTCTGAACACAATCATTTTTCATTTTGATTTCGTTATAATGTATATGATATGTTTGGTGATAATTGTGATATGGTTAACTGTTACAGTTTTATGTACATATGATTTTCGACCAAGCTCGAATACAGTTTGGATTATGTTTAATATGATTCTATTTTATATGCACCCAAATTCTGAATAGATACAAATCATAACAGTTATACTCAGCCAGTTGATTCATGTTGGTTTACTCTACCATGTTATCAGTTCGATTCATATTGCAATGAATATACTGTTTAAATTTGATTTGAGGAACGAAAGTGACTATATCCAGGAACACAATTTGTTTCTATATTTAACTCAGTCACGATTTGTTTCGATTGTTGCCCAATCTACGATTATCACTTCTGTCGATCTGGTGATGGTTGTGATCACTATTTGATCCTGTCTGTTGACTGTGTAACGCTCAGTGATCGAAATCTATGGCGAAGTTTGGTTGATGCTGTTATAAATGTTTTATTTGACCATAATCGTAATAGTCTTTCCATCTTTGTATTTGATTAAAACAACGTGAATCTTATGCTACATTGTTACAGCCATAACAAACGGATTATGATTGTGTTGGATTACATCGTATCTCATACAATATGACCCACTATTAATTTTATTTGATATGAAACAGTCTTGTTACAGTTTGACCCTATTTTATGGAAAAAGAAAAACAGAGTATTCTTACCCCTGTTTCGATTGAATCCCTTTTGATTTTGTTTAAATTGAATGATAAAATCATGTGAGTCATTAGTGATTCGTTTTTAATGTTTATTAAAAGAAAATTGGATTGGATTATTTTAAAGAGATTTCATTTGATTTCTATCTAGTCCTGTATGCTATTTTAGACTAGCTACAAAATCAGATGATTTTGTAGTTGAGTCTGTAAGATCAGATTTTTATTGTTTTGTTAATAAAATATCTTTCTAACTTGATATTTTTGGTCTATTGTAGATGAATTCGAAATTACAATGGATTTGATGAGCAGTTAGGGGATATTTGAAATATTTCACTTGCATTTTAGTTTCCTAGTTTAGTTGATTTTGGGAATATCTTCCCAGATTATGTAAAACAGTTTGGTATTATCCACAGGGAGGTTTTACCCTGTGGAGAGACTTATAAATACCTATCATTTTTGTAATAATGATCATCCTCATTCATGGGAGAGCAAGGATATGGAGTTTTAATACAGACTGAAGCAGAATTTGGTGTTTTTTCATAGTTTAGCTTCTCATTATATCAATATTTTGTTTCATGTTGTGTATGTCAATATGTATTTGGTTAATGACTACTTTAGCTATCTTAATCATTTGCAAATGATATAATTTAATCACTGTAATCCATATCTGATTTCTTCCTGGCATTTAAAAAACATAACAATTGTTTAATTCAGTTTGTGAATGATAGGTTTATCTTCTTCATAAGTTGAATTATTAAATATAAGTTTTTTGCATAACAGGTTTCCCTTATTGCAGAGATTTATAATCATATATTTGTTATGAATTTTTATGTCTTGTTTGTCCTATAAACCACTCAAAGAGTAGCGCAACCAATCGTTTACGAGAAGCTTTTGGATTAACCGGTGCGAGTTTACTGCCTCCGACCAGCTTCGAAGTCATCATACGCAGGACAAACTAGGAGCGCTTCTAGGTCAGTTAGTCATTTGTTTAGTATATTTATTAGTAGTTTAGTTTAATTTAGAGTTAGTATATTAGATCGTTTAATTTCAGTAGTTTTATTTCTTATTCATAAAATTAAAATATCAAAAATATATCTGGTTGTCTTAGGACATAAAGCATATGAGTTTTAAAGGTTTTATTTAAATCTGCCAGTTGTGTATATTGTATATTTGTGAATAAGTTGTATTATAACTAGTAGCTGGACGATTATTTAATTAGTGTAATAGTAATTAGTAGAGTAGTTAGTGTAATTTGTATTTAGTTTAGTTTATATAGTAGTTTGTTTAAATTAGATTAGTGTATTAGTTTGTTTTTATTGTTAGTTAGTTTAGTTTCTTTTATTTTAGTTTTAGTTAGTTTGTTTAGTTTAGTTTCTTTTATTTTAGTTTTAGTTAGTTAGTTTAGTTTAGTTTCTTTTGTTTTATTTGTTTTAGTTAGAGTAGTTAGTTTAGATTAGTTTTTTTTCTTTGGTTTTCTTAGGACCTTAGAGCGGCCAACGGAGTTGTTAAACCCGTCAGGGTGGTTCATTCCAAACGGCTTGGGTTATTAGACAACCCCGGACCGGTTCCACTCTCTCAATTGACGGACGGACAATTTCGCCCGTCAACAAACCCCCTCCAAGTAATGAGGCCATCCTTTTTGATTGGGGTGCGCTAATTGGACCTCATCTTCCCTCTCACATTCCTTTCCAAATTGCAGTACAGGTTTGTGGTCGGGACATTCCTCAAACATTGATAGATGAAGGTGTGTCTATTAGTATTTTGTCTTCTGTTGCTTGGTACACTTTGGGTTGTACTCATCTTGCACCAGTTACACAGAATCTGTTAGACTTTAACATAAGAACAAACCAACCATTAGGGACCCTTCCTCAATTTCCTGTAACTTTGTGAGGTAAAACTGTCTTTATTAATGTCATGGTAGTCAAACACCCCTTGGATTTCTCTTTACTCCTTGGGTGGGATTATGTCTATGCCATGGAAGCTATTGTATCCACTCTTTTCCGCGTGATATCTTTCCCTCATGATGGAAGAATTGTGACTATTGAACAACTTTCATTCATCGGTCCTGACTAGATTACCTCCCTAAATGGTTCTTATATGCAGACAGTATCTGCCCTGCCACATGTTAATTATGTGGTGTTGTCTCCCATGAATTCAACTTCCGATGATTTGGATCTTGTCGTTGACATGGTGATTTATTCGGTAGGGCTATTGGAGCCTGATCTCCTTACCCCTGTCGTGACCCTCGACATGTGTTCCTTCTAGAGTGATTATCTTCCATCCAACAAAGATCTCTTGGAATCCATGACCGAGTTTTATCCCTTGACATGGTATCCTTCCAGAGCATTATTCTCTTGGAAGCCATGATCAAGTAGAGGCCACGAGCATAGTTTCTCTTCTCTGTAGCAAGATCTTTAAAAAATGAAATAGAGGCCACGAGCATGGTTTCTCTTCTCTATATCAAGCTTGTTAAAAAATTAAATAGAGGCCACAATCATAGTTTTCATCTCTGTAGCAATCTTGTTAAAAAATGAAACAACAATCTGGGGATCGAGCCTGGAACACTGAGCATAGTTCTTTTTTTGTGTCAAGCTTGTTAAAAAATGAAATAGTCACCTCTCTTGAACCTTATTTTCATCCACCCTTCTCCTTTTTCTCATCTAGTAGAGAAATTGGTGACAACCTCAAAGTCAGTGAATGAATTGAAGCTCTGAGGGCATGTCTCCATCCTTTGATGATCATTCTGGAGTTAAGCCACTAGCTTTCAAGCCGGGGGCATACCGAGCTTAGTCTTTGTTCTTTCTCGTGCTCGTAAATACATGAGAATGCATTCAGGTAAACTTTTATCTCTTTTTACGACCTGTATGGATACATGAAAAAGGAACCCCCTGGAGTTGTCTTTAATCTCTTTTCAAACTCTCTAAACATGAAAAGATTGTCAAGTGATCTTGCTTCCTTTACCACTCGTTAAAAGGTTTGAAAGGGCGTCTTTCGAGTGATAATTTATCTCTTTTTTTTCCTCGCTATACTAACATTATGAAAAATGACAACATTGGAGTCACCTTTAAGTTTTTTTTTAGACTCTCTAAATATGAAAAACCACCAAGTTTACCTTCTTTAGACTCGTTAAACAATCATACATTGAAGGGCCCATATGGGACCAAACTCTTAATTCTTCTAGTTCGTTAAAAAGGAAGAGGGACTTATCGAAGGTGAGTTATATTGAGCATGTGTTACCCTCCTTGAGCTCATTAAATTAAAAAGAGGCACTTGTCTATTTGGATGGGGGAAAAAATTGAAGGAATCAAGCCAAGCAGTTTTTGAGAACATTACCAGTAACTCTTAGAGTCGCCCTTGAACATGACACTTTGTCTTTGTGCACATATTAATCCACTGAACCTCTGCACTGAACCAATCCTTTGATTTTTTCTTACTCCTTTGGGTCAGCTGACGAAAGTCACAGTATCCACTGCATCATCATGTTTTGGTCCATGTCATGTTTTTGCTGTTGTGCCTCAGTGTTCAAGGGAAGTATCCGCCTCGAGAGTCATCCCTCATAAATATATTTTTTCAATACCCATGTCAGTCCATGTTCATTTGATCTACCAATTACATATCTTTGTCTGTTTCGTGTCTTTGATGGGGGATACATCAAGGCCCTCCTTCGACAAGTCTATTCCTATCGACTTCAACACATTATCCAAGAACTAGACTTAGAAACCAGTTAGTACTTTGGAACCTGCATGCCTCAATGGAAGGCCTCCTCACATTCGATAGTGGGTTTACATCATTGACCTTTGATTGTATGATTCCACAGATGTTCAACTTCAGCTAATCCATTCACATTCATTGGAATTTACTAGAGTACCTTGGGAATCATTGACATCAATGATGACCTCCCTCGCACTTGTTAACGATTTACATCATTGACCGATAATCAAGTGGTTTCTTCCATGTTCGACATTGGGACATCTATTCACATGGTTAGATTTGTACTACATCAGGATCAGTAAGAACACCCTAGGTTGAGTGATCATTCTGATATGTACTTTGCCTAGGTTGTGACATAATTTCTCTTGAACATTGACACATATATTGTCACATAGATCCACTTTGTATTGGTCGAGGCTATGTCTTGTCATCTTGTAGATCCACTGTGTATTCTTCGTGGCTATGATCTGTTCAGGTCAGGCGAATATAGATCCACATTGTATCTTCGTTGGCTATATCTCTTTGTCAATATAATTATGGATCCACAGTGTATTTATGGCAGCCATACCTTGAAATTCTTTTTATCACTCAAGCATAGGTATGCCTACCTTGGGTTTGAAACATGTCATAACATTTGTTTGATGGTTGTTTGTAGCTTCTACATGGTTCTCCGAGTCCACACCCTTGCTTTAAAGATTTGTAAAGTGTTTCGGCCATCATTCTCTCTTTTGACCTCACACTTTAGGGGGAATTCTGTTACACATGAAATTTGCACACCTAGGTACCTCGCCCTAAGTGTCATAAAGTGTCATATAAGTGTCTCATACACCTTGAAACCATGGAATAACCTATTTCACAATACCTAGTCAATGTGGAGGAGGGATATATTACATGAAGGAAAAAATACCAAGTACACATGAATTATTATTAATATTCATGGAAAAGAAATGGATTAAGTGTAAGAATTAAGTGCACATGAATTACTATTAATATTCATGAAAGAGAAATTTTGGAGGTATGAAACCTATGATCTCATAGGTAACATACAGTACACAAGAGATGGAAAGAATTGTGAAGCATATAACTTATGATCTCATGAGGAAGATGTCATTTGGAGCATCAACTTTCTGTGTGTGGATTGTTTAAGAAAGGGTTCGGACAAGGAGGGATTGACAAAGTTTCTACACTCACACCTATGGTTGTAAGTATTCTTCATTGTTGTTCTCTTTTATACAATCAATGCTTGGCCTGTTTCTTTCGAACTTGTACTCACTCTGTATAAGTTTGTCTATAGTAGATGGATCTATGTTTTAGCTAATATCAGTAGAGTAGGAAGTTTTTGTACTTTTGTTTGTCTTGCAAGATCTACCAAGGAGCTCAATATCGAAGCTCATCCTGGACCTTGCAGGGACAAACAACATTCGTAAGGTGCATGATTTCCTCCTTATCTTTTGTTCATCATCTTGATTAGATATAAAAGGAATTCAGTTTCCATGTTAAGCACCTTTTGTCTTAGAGTTAAGGGTCTATCTCTCAAGAGGAGGTCTACTTATCCGCAGGGAGATTTTCCTACAACAGTGTTTCTTCAGTTGTGCTTTGAGGCTGCAGTTAGATTTGGTCATCTCATCGACCAATCATTGAAGAGAGTTAACTTTTGTTTGAAGGACTAAATTGTCATGATGAAGGTGTTTATTTATTGTGTTTCTTTCCTCCAACTATTGGAGAATCTGAAGGTTTTCCTTTTGTAGCTCCTCTATGGTTGGGGAAGAATCAATGATCTCTGAGGAAGGCTTAGATCCTTTGAGGGATGTGGACAATCCATCAGTTTTAGGATCTAGTGATGGGAGATTGGAAAGGTGAGGTAGGTTTTGATTTTGTTTTCCTTAGTGGCTCTAATCCATCTACAAAGACTTCCCTAAGTTTCTTATGAGGGCTCTCAAGATCGGAGGACACTTGGATGGGATCCGAACTAGGTAGAGGTTTGCATAAGGCTTGGTTCTTGTATTCTCGGTACTCTTCTGAAAGGGTCCTTTACCAAATTGGTTGGCTCCCCTCTTGTTTGTAGGAATGATGGGAAAGTCTTGCTGCATTACTTCTTGAATCTTTTTAGGTGTAGAATCAAGAGAGAGTGAAGGCATTGTGGGGTCAAAAATGGGCTTATTTTGGTCTTTTCTCTTGGTCTTTTCACCTGATGAAGAAGTAGGGATATCAATAAGCTTTTGGTATTGTTCTAACAAAGAGAGGGTTTGTGCAAGGGATTTTGGGGTTCTTGGAGAGAAAGGCTTGGATGGAGAGATAGTTTTTAGGCTAAGTGGCTTTTTTCCGGTCTTAACTGTCAAGTGGGGGTTTTCAAATTGGTAGATGCAGGCATCCCAATTGTGCCCTTGTTTCTCCAATTCGGTAAGAATGAGGATTTTGATTAAACTATGGTGGAAGAGACTATTGTGGGGATTAGTCACATTTTTCCTCACTAGAGAGGACATCTTCTCCAAGATTTTGAGAAAATAAAAGGGAAAGTTCAAGGGTTTGTTGAACATAAAATGAGGCAGCAATCTAAAGTGACAAGCTTTGAAAGTAGAGTATCTACCTTCACATGTAATTAACCTTGTGATGACGATGAGGATATTGACCAATTATGCCTTTATCCACTCCTTAGCATTCCATTTTTCTCCTAAAATGCTCTCGAATTTGGGCTTAAACACCCTGTTGTAACTTGAGCACAACAATTGGTGGTTTCTGAACCATCTATATCCCATTCTTGGGAGCTTTGTTGCAGTAGAAATGGAATCTTCTGTGACTTCAAAGATAAGAGACCTTGCATGTGTTTTCTTACCATCAAAAACAACTGCAAATTGCATAGAGAGGCCTTCATCATGGCCCTGTAAGCTAGACATAAATGACCCCTAGCCAGCATGCAAAACACTTCTCTGCACTGTGCGAATTCTAGAATGGAAAACAAGTCTCCATAGGAGGAGGGTTTGTATCTTTTGGGCATTGTGATAGAGGTTAAATTCACCAAGCAAGGGAGAAATCGACCAAGGGATGACAAGGATTTAGCACAGGTCGAATGCATTTTTGGACAGAGGATGAGATGGCAGAGGTTGCGTGCAATTTCTTGACACAGAGGAGAGAAATTGGCAAGGGAAAATGAGATAATAGCGTGCCCAGCCTGATTTTGGATTCTCTTATGGTGGAGTGTGTTGCCCACATGTGCACACGAGATTCCATGTGCGAAGAATTCAAATTCAAAGGCTCAATTTGGAGCAATGTACTGGTGGGTAATTTAGATCAATGTCCAAGTTTTTTGACTTGGACATTTGATCATAACCATATGAAGCATATTTTAATCAATGCCTGCAACCAATGTCATTGAATGTAATTGATTTACATTTACCTAGAATTTAGGACAGTTACTGGTGTGTATGGCACTTCATTCAACACTTCAAACGACATCTCATATGACACCTCATCAGTTACCTCATACGATACTTCATCTGGTATCTCTATGTTAAGTGTATTTTCACCTCTTATAATGCATAGCCTACAAATTTGAAGTGTTTTTGACAACCAAAGTGGTTAATGAGAAGAGGCAGAGTGCTCCATGCTCACTCATTCTTATTGCATATGACATATAATGTCAAAACCTATAATGAACGGGTTATAGCAAGCATAAAACATGTGTTGTCAAACCTAAAGTATGCAGCTTGTAATGGAAGATAACCAATAAAGAGTGGTATGTTAAATAACCAATAAAGAGTGGTTTGTTAAGCATGAGTTCAGTAATTTATAGCACACAGGAGTTAAGCAAATAAAATAACATGACTAACAATCTAATAACTTGTACCATAAAAATAATACAAAAATTCTTGCAAAGAGTCATTTCTCTAGGCAATGATCATTTGTTAGCTCATGAAACCCTCCCCCACACTTAAGTATTGTGACAACTCACAATAAAAAGTATATGAAACTAGGAAGTATCCCCCAATAGCCGAAGATTTATAGTATGGCAAGTGTAAATATGAAATTTCACATATTGGTCTAACGAGATAGTTAGAAGATGGCCCCACCTATTGGAAAAGAGATCCTATATATAGATAAGAAGAGGTAGGAAAGAGAGTTTCAAGATAGTCTTAGAGTCATTTCCCAATGGAAATTTGATGAGATTCATTAACCTTATCTTAACCACACATACTCCATGTCATCTTTGTGTGCAAGTAATGTTGTACATCAGGACAAGTTTAGATTTATTATTTATTTTTGTCAAATTACCATCCTTTCTAGGTAGAATGCCCCGCTACCAGTAAGCTTGTTCAATACTCCGACGGGTTAACCTAGTCATACCACAAGCCGGTACCCGCTTCGAGTAGACCTTTTCATTATCTCGGTGGGTTAGCCTCTTAAACCATCAGAGACCGGCCCTCCATCCTTTAAGATTTTTAATATAAGATTTCTTATGCAAGAAGATAGGGGTACAACTCTGAAAACAACTTTTTTTTTTTTTTTTCACTTGGGATGGTATTTATGTTAGAGGATGACTTTCCATTATATTTTTTTAGTGGTTGTCCTAATGTAAGGGGTACTTAAGAGGACGTGGCCTATCTAAAGATATGATATAATCAAGCTATTTAGTGTGCAGTGGATGGTACCATTGAGAAATAACAAAAATGTATCTCTAGGCTCAACTTACTTTCTTCCTTTGTAGTTATTGTGATGTTTCCATGGCTAACTGCTAATTAGACCTCCTTGTTACTCTTTGATAAAGACACTTGACTTACTTACTCAGGTTTCTTGAAAAAACTATATGAGAGACCTCTATGCTTGATAGTTATGGTATCACTTCCTTATACAGTGGCGAAGAGTTTCAAGAGCAACTGCTTTAGAATGACTTAAAAAAAATGAGAATTTTTGCAAAAATATGGCTAACTACAATAAGTCAATATTCATTTGATGCTTTAAAAGACACAAAATTCAAGTATAACAATGTTTTGAAGAAATATCCTTGAAACTGTGTACTCCTGGTGAAATAAATACTTACAGAAATATCTAGAATTGCCTTATTAACAGAATTCAAAAACTATTTGCATATATACAGTAGGAAATCTTTTAAAAAAAATTCAAGAACAAGGGGGGACTTCCCCATCCACTAAGTCCAATGCCTTGTCAGTTGTCATGACCTATATAAAATCTTCTCTGGAAATGGGCTTATGATAAAATTTAAGTCGGTGTCTATTTACCAGAAAGGAGACTTGTTCATCATCAATTTTTTTAATTTTTACAACTCCATTGTCATATATAGTGTCTACCTCGTAAGGGCCCAACCACTGGGTGGTGAGATTTCCTTTGAAGGTTTTGAATTGGGAATCAAACAACAGGGCCCAATCACCAGGTTGGAAGTGCTTCTTCTTAATAAACTTGTCATGCCACTTTCTCCTCTGGTTCTTGACTAATATCGTCCGTTGGATGGCATCTTGCCTGATTTCATCGAAATCATTTAGTTGTAGGTATCATTTCTTTTGAGACTCATCTAGGTTCAATCCTAACTCCGCAACAATATGAAAGGTCCTTACTTGGAATTCTATAGGTAAAAGTACTTGTTTCCCGTACACTAGCTCATAAGGGGTATGCCCAGTGGTATTCCTCCAGGTAGTCTGGTATGCCTACAGAGCCTCTGGGAGCCTATCAACCCAATCCTGCTGATGTAACTGAACATTCTTGGTCAATATGGATTCTAGAACTTTGTTTGTGGATTCTACCTATCCATTGGCTTGTGGGTAGTATGGAGAAGATTTACGGTGTTTAATCCCATATTTCTCTATTATATCTTTTATCATCTTGGAAGTAAATTGAGTGCCTTGGTCGGTAACAATTTCACGAGAGACACCGAAGTGGGTAAAGATGTCTTCATAGATGACTTCGATAACAGACTTATCTATAGCCCTAAATAGGGATTTTGCCTCTACCCATTTGGTGACATAGTGCATACAAACTAAGATATAGTTCTTCCTACGGGACATGGGTGAAATTGGTCCTACAAAGGCGAGGGCCCATTTTTCAAAGGGTTCTATCATAACTTGGGCCTGTAAAGGCATTTCATTAGATGACATAGGTCTTCCTATCCTTTGGAAACTATCACAACTTCTCACATACTTGGTAGCATCTTTGAAAATTATAGGCCAATAGTAACCTAAATGTAATACCTTATATGTTGTGCGTTTGTTAGAGAAATGGTCACCACATGGTCCATCATGAAAACATCGTAGTATATCAGGTACCTTGTCCTCTCAGACACATCTATGAATAATCAAATTAGGACCTGTGCGAAAAAAATCATGACCAATCCAAGAGTAATTAGCACTTTGTGTAATAATTTTTCACTTTTCATGAGGTGACAAATGAGACGGTAACTTCCTAGTGGCCAGATAGTTTTCCATATCCACAAACCATGGGGTATTGACAGAAAGAGAAAAATGATTCTCATCTGGGAAACTATCATCTACAGGGATATCATCATCCTCATTTTGTATTTGGGAAAGAAAGTCAGCTACTACATTATCCTTCCAGGTCGGTTAAGCACAGTGATATTAAATTCTTGCAATAAAAAAATCCACCTGGTCAATCGGCCATTCATTATAGGTTTTTTCATGAGGGACCTAATGGCATAATGATCAGTGTGTACAAATTCTTCATAACCTGTAATGTAATGATGAAACTTGTTAATAGCATGAACAACTTCCAAGAACTCTTTCTCAGTGACTGTGTAGTTCAACTCAATAGGGGACAAGTTCTTGCTTACAAAATAAATGGCATAGGATTGTTGGTCTTCTTTCTACCCTAATACCCCTCCTATTGTGGTGTCGGAGGCATCCGTGGATATATGAAATGGGAGAGTCCAATTAGGCCCTCTAAGAACTAGAGCCACATACAACTTATATTTTAGGGTTCCGAACGTAGTTTGACACTGCTCAGTCCAAACAAAATCAACATCTTTTATCAATAATCCAAACATAGGTGCAACAATCTTTGTAAAATTTTCAATAAACTGCTGGTAATATACGACATGTCCAAGAAAACTTCTCACCTCTTTCTAAGTCTTGTAGGGTGGAAGTCTAATAATGATGTCAGTCTTTGCAGGATTGACTTGTATTCCTTCAGATGAAACATGATGTCCTAGAACCGCTCCTTCAGTTAACAACATTTTTCATTTTTCATGACTTAAGGATAGGTTCATTTCTTGGCATATGATGAGGAATTTTTCTAAGTTGTCTAAGGATTCTTGGTAAGTGTTGCCATAGACTATGAAGTCATCCATGTAGACTTCCACACAATCATGAATAAGATCAACAATTATCCCTAATACTGCTCATTGAAATGTGGTAGGAGCATTACACAATCCAAATGGTAAGACCCTATGGGAATAGGTGCCCCATGAACAAGTAAAGGTAGTCTTGTCCTGGTCCTCGGGTGCTATAAGAATCTAGTTGTACCCAATGTACCCATAGAGAAAGGAAAAATACTTCTTTCCAAACAAGGTATCTAGAACTTGGTCAATGAAAGGAAGAGGAAAGTAGTCTTTCAGAGTGGCCTTGTTGAGTTCTTAGAAATCAACATAGATTCTCCATTTCCTGGTCACTTTCTTTGGAACCACTACAAGTGGGCATACCCACTTACTATCGAAGATGGGATAGATAAATCCAACATTTAACAACTTTTGAATCTCCTCCTTGACTATGTCCTTGAGTGATGGGTTCATATGTCGGGAAGGCCTACATCTCAACATTGTCAAGAGGTTGAGGGGGATTATTATTAGGATTTGGCACTGGTTGTGTCGGTAATAGTGTCAGTTTCAGGGAGCTTTCATTTTGAAATTGTAGCAGTTGTTGTTGTGGGATAGGAGGTAAAGGTGGTGGAACAAATCCTGGTAGAAGCTGCTGAGTGTTCGATGGGAACTAAGGATAAGGATGGTTGTACATAGGGATAGGTAAACCTTGAGGGTTTCCTATATTGTGTCCTCCTCTCCATCCTTGAATCCAAGGATGTTGGTACTAAGTAGACCAGTTTTTCCAACCTGGTGATATCCACTATTGTTGTTGGTAATAGGGTGGAACTTGAGACTATAGATCTGGGTATGTGGATTGATTCCTACGCTGCCATGGCCTCCTAGGTGCATAAGAAGACTCCCCAGGATCCCCACTCCTATAGATGTCTTACAAACCGGGCAATGATGGACATTTTTTAGTCACATGTTTTTCTGTACATGAGCCACAAATTGAAATGTTATCTAATGGGCACTCCCTTGAGGATTGCTTCCTCTTGCATCTTGGGCAATATATGCTCATTGCTGCATTTTACTCCTCCTGTTTCTTTTTGAGTTTAAGGGTATCCAACTGAAAACCTATTTTTCTTAAGATGTTAGTAGTAGAGTTTTCTAACAAGTTCCCTATCTCTTCTCTCATGATACCACCTGAACTAACTGGTTTTAAGCTTCTATTGTAAGGGTGTCGAACATTCTTCCCTATTTTGGCTCTACTCCTTGAGTAATTTTTACACATTTCACATATTTCAATAAATGGTTTCTGAAAGACGTCACCTGATGCCATCAGGTTAAGCATATCTAAACATTCTTTTGAAATTCCCTTAAGGAAAAGAGCCCTAACTCCATCCTCTAGGAGGTCATGGTATTTTGACTTCTGGGAGATTTAACCAAATCTTTCCATATAGTCTTCAAGGGTCTTGTCTTCTAATTGTTGGATTTTAAAAATGTCATTATGAGACTCTTTGGTCTTGAGAAATATGTATTTCATGGCTTTCCAAGACCTAATACTGGATTCTCCCAACCCCATGAACCATCTTAGTGCAGAGTCTTTGAGGGTGGTAGGAAAGAGTTTTAATTTCTGGGCATCTTGTACATTGTTGTAGCTCCTACACAAGATGTCAAATTCAAATAGGAAGGTGTCTGGATCTTAACTTTTTTTACCGTAAAAGGTAGGCAGTGATGAGAGAGGAATATTCTTCATGTTGACATTTGGAGTGGTGTCTAAAATCGGAAATCTGAAGGTATTTTTGGTTTGGTTTCCAGTTTCTTCTTCATCTCTATGTCTTACATTGTTATGGTCCTCCTGATCATCCATATTGGCTTGATTTCTGAAAAGAGAGTACCTAGGTGGTTTTATCTTTGAATAAAACAAGGTTTCCCTTTGATGGATAGGTCTTCCTATGGATTGGATGTCTAGGACTCTACTCGAGCCAGTTGAGACTATTGGTGCCAAAGTTTCTGTGTCAATTTGAGAGATGATTACAATGGTTGAACTACCAAACAAAATATTCACATGTTCAAAGTCTATGATGTCCTTAAAATTAGGGTCCCCTGGTGGTGGTGTAAAAGAAAAGGTTGTATTGTTTGGTTATGTGGAAGACTCGAGTGGTCTTGCCTCCTATCCTAATATGATTGATGCTTCAGTTTCTTGTTCTATAGTGCTCCCTGTGTTAGTCCCTTCAGAGACTATTTTATTTCTTTGAGTCGAGCTAGCTTCTGTTTTTTGGTATCGATCTGCGAATTTTATAATCGGAACATTCCTTCCCCCAAAGAGATTGGAAGGAACCTTGGTTGAAAGGTCTGATTTTGATTTAATGTATCTACCTTTTCGGTCTCTAGGCCTATTCATGAAATAAATAAAAAACAAAAAGAAAAATCTACCATTTCATTCCTAGGTCTATTCATGAAAAATAAAAACAAAAAGAAAAACTACCATTGGGTTTGGAGGAACCTTCTATAGTAGATGCGTGGGTTCTTACCTTTTGTCTTAAAGTTCCCCCGCCACCAAACCAATGCTAAGGTCTAGAAATGGTCTAATTCCTAATTACTTATTACCTTGAGACAACTCCCCGACAATGACGCCAAAAATGTTAGGTGATTTATATGTAGTAAAAAAGACACTAAACTACCCTCAATTAAATTGTCAACCTGGGGTAAGTAAACTTATAGTTGTAGCAAAATATATGCCAAAGTTAAAAGGTTGGTAGGAGTATAGTCTAACTAAGGAATGCAGCTATCTAAGGCTAATCTACTCAAGCAAAACTATCTGATGAGCAAACCCTAACTTGAAGCTAGGCAACCTAAGTACTTTTGGGCCAAGGATTGATGGATAGTTTCTGAGAAAGCAAGTAAAACCCTATGTAAAGAAAACTAGTTCAACAATAATCAATAAGGAAATGACAAAAGCAAATGATTTTAACTTGCCAACCTACATTCAATGAACAACCACCCTATGAAATCAAATAAATAAGCAAGTAAGAAAAAGAACCTATCTAACCTATTGAAGAAAATAGACAAGTAAGCAAATACACCTAATTAACCTACTAAAGCAAAAGACAAGTAAGCAAAGACAACTATCTATACTACTAAAGAAAATAGACAAGTAAGCAAAGACTTCTCATTGAACAACTATCTAGCCTAAGAGGCAAGTGAACTAAATGCCTAATGCAAAACTATTTCTCTTGCATGAAAGGAAATCTAAATGCTCAATGCAATGCATGAAAGTAAATCTAGTCTATTGAAAGAAAGAAAGACTAATAACTAATTCTTGAGAAAACTTCTATCTAATCTATCAAAGCAAAGTCTATCTATCCTACAACAACAAATAAGACTATTTCCTAAGCTATGAAATCAAGAAACTATATCTATGAAAGCAGGAAAACTATTCTTTTAACTTATGACAATTCAAATATAATGTTGGTGGTTGTGTGAATGCCTTCGGTGGTGATGGATGATATCTCGATGACACTTGACAAAAAAGGACAATTCCAATGATATAAGCTCAACACTAATCTCAATGGCAAAATGAAAGGTGTGAAGTAAACAATCCAATGAAAACTTAGCCATGATAAAAGTAATGTTAAATACCCTGCATATTCATGTATAAACCATCAACAACATAACGAGATCATCATTATTTAACTAAGAAATTTAATTGCATTTTAATCTATGAAAGGAAATTGCGTGAAATGAAACTATACTAAGTCTATTTTAACCATTCAACTATGATAAGAAAATGAATTAAAAATAGAAATTAAACTATGATATTAAGAAGTAAATTGACAATTACATTAACCAATAACTAAGTGAATGAAATCTATGTAAAACTAAGATAAGAAAACTATAAAAAATGGAAGTAAATCTATCCATCCATCAAAATCCCTGTCAAAGGAAACCCAAATAAAACTCTATTTTATAAAAAAAAAAATGTTTTCAACTTGATTATAAAACCATAAATCAAAGGATAATTTCAACATCTAAAAGCACATGAGGTTAATAGAGAGACTTGGGGTTAGTATGGAGACTTGCAAGCCTTTTCTAATCCACAAAATCAACACATGCTAACACATATCATCATGTAACCTGCAAAAGAGAAGTAAAACAGTAAGCTACAACAAACTAATTAATTAAATAAAAACATCCATATACAGGAAGTAAGAAAAAGCAATTTAAATTAAGAAATGCGTAAATAAACATAAGAAAAATCACCAAACTGTTGGTGGGCCCCCCAGCAAGTCATGGCTACCTCCTACAAGAACACCACGAACTTCAACAGGCCAAATTCACCATGAAAGCTTGAAAACACAGTTCTGGCACAATTCTGGCAATGTGAAACTAAAAGCAGAGCAAAGTCATTTTTCTGGCAATTCTAATGCTTATGCTATTTGTTTCTTCTACTTAACAATCATCTGACCACCTCAGTGGTATTTATAACATTTACAAACCAAATTGTCCACCTCAAGAGGGTTGAACCACTTCTAATTTCGGAAAAATACAATAAATGATGCCATAGTTAACAAAACAGAGCAAGCCAATAATCACCTTCTTTGGAAAATTGAAATCGAGTTGTCTTGAGCTTAGTAGCTGGAGGGGGTGATCATTAAGAAAACCCATTTGCCGGGGGTGATTATTAAGAAAACCCATGTGCCCTCTTTTTCCATCACTATACACCAGTGCCATAACCGCAAACTCGCCTTACGTTTTTGTGCAATACTGGGTGTTGGAATGAGTGTCAGATCAAGTAACAGAACGAGTGCTGGATCAAGTGTCAGAACTGGAAACATGGTGTGTTTTTCCCTATAACAACAAAAAAAAATTAATTAATTCTTGGAAATCATAGAACATGATGAATTAAACTAGATTTAATCATTAAACATGAATTACACGTACTGTATGGCGATCATACCGATTTACCATAAACTTGTTCAAAAAGATCCTTCAAAACATGCAAAACATATATGTACATGTGGCAAAAATGTATAACAACCATCATAAAAATGATCATATCTCGGGCCCAACACACTCCTTGCATCCTTTACGATAATCTTTGATTGTTGGATATCTCTCAACTCTGCACACTCCTTGCGACAAAAGTTCTTCAACCGCTTCCTTGGGCTGGAAAAGCATAAGACTTCAACCTAGCCTGTGTACACCTTGCACGACCCTATGCTATACTTGGACTTCTGTTGGTAGAAGAAAAAATCTATCTCTCTTGATATTTTCTGAGGTAAAACTTAGAACTCGTCGACGCACTCCTTGCGGACCTTCACTGCACTCCTTGCAGGAATTCTCAGGATGAGAAGAAATTCAAACTTATACTCTCCCTCTCATAGACTTCATACATTCAACATGAAATCATACACATAAAGCATTGAAACAAATGCATAACAGAGCATATAATAAAACTATAAACATACCATTCAATAGATGCAAATAGTAACCATAACAACACCATGAGCTTGAATCAAATAATTCTTATATTAATTCAAGTGCTTATGTACATGGTTTCTATAGAAATAACTATCTTCTCAAAACAACTTCTAAAATCTCTTCTCTTCTCTGCTCTCCTATACTCTCTTTCTCTACAACTTATACTCTTACAATTGAGAATAATAATAATATAATACATCTGAGGGAGATTTCTTGAGTTTTCCCTCCTACAACTCTAAGCTATCTTATTGAATTAAAGACTACATCTACTTTTCATTTAATACAATAAATGCCTTCAACTGACAAATGATAGCAATGCTCAAGATCTTCATTACAATCCCCAAAACATTTAAGAACAATTACATCCTCCCAACTATTGCATTAATGTTTCTTCTTTAAATTTCAAAACGTCTTCAAAATGCACGCTGGTGCGTATCTAGTTGTGCTCCTCTTGCAATTTCTTGTGATGCTCTTGCATCATACTCCTCTGGATGAAAAATTCATGGAATCCTTTCCATGAGCTCCTGCACCGTCTGTCCATGTTTCTCGATATCTGCTTTTGTTTCCAACTGACATCTTCAATTAGGTATCCCTTCCACTTTATCAAATACTCAAAACATGTCTTATTCCGGGTCTTCTTGTCAACTCTATGATCAATGATTTTTTCCATCTGTAGCTTTTCAGCTACAAGCATTTGTTTGACCCACTAAACTTCCTTTTGATTCTCTTCTCCTTTCGCTTCATCTTCTCTATAAGGATACATATCTTCTACTGTTACCCATATTTTTGGTCATCTAGATCGTGTGTTAACAATGGTGTACTTAATCTCTCAACAAGAACTTTCTCCTGAGAAAAAGTGGAACTCATCTCCTTCCAGAAAACATGTTTTGAAGAGAGTTCACAGGTTGCATATGCCTTAGGGTGCAAGAATGACCCATTCTCCCAGGCTGCCTTCAGTTAGGGTGCGAACCTCTCACATTGTTCTCTATACCTAGGGTGCGAACTTTATGTTAATCTTGAAAAAAGATGAAATCTTGATGGTTCTAGAAGGGGATCTGTTGGTAGCCAATTCATTTTTTTATTATCTTATAAGTTGTGTACACCTATGTTTTGCAAAAATCATTTTTTCGTCGCAATTTTCAATAAACGACATTTTCATTTTTTGCGACATTTGCACATTTGTCTTCGTTAAGTTTTCACAACTATAAGCGTGAAAACTTCTCCTTTCGAAGTCGTATTTCGATCATTATCTGAACTGTCAATATCTCTTTTGTCATTATGCCTATTGCACTTACCTTTTATTGATCATTATACAACTAGCAAGGTCCTCTAATTGGTTCTCATACTTCGATTGATTGTATAACTTGGTTTTATTGAGTTTGTAAGGCATTTAGCATTTGGATTTGCACTTTATATGACTTGCCTGATCATTGATTCTATGAAAATGAATAGGGGTTATGATTTTTTTTTTTTTATATATATGTCTTTTGATATAATCCTTATGTTAATATTTTCATAACTTTTGGCTTGTCGACTATATGAATATCGTTTGGCACCCTGGTTAAACTTTTGATTATATGAGCTGATACATTGGCGCATAGTTGATTTTGGTTTTGATTTATAAGTCGGGTGTTCAAACACTACGGCATAACGTTTGCGTGCATTGGCATACACATTTGATTTCATTAGTTGGGCACATGAATCGATGGTTGAACTACTATTATGGATTGAACAACTATGTAAATCAGCGGTTGTACTTGGGTAATGAATATTTTGCATGGCAGACTCCACCACCTTCGCATGCTTTCATTTATGCTTATCCCTTATTCGCGTTCACTTCTGTTAGCTTGGGTAGCTTTGCTCCTATGTGTGTTGGTGATACAAACCCTCGGCTTACCATGTGCTCAACTCCATGGCACCAGTCGCGCGGGTTGAGCCAAATGACAATCAAGCCTTGTTAATGTTTGACAATGCCCGCCAAGATTTGGAGGAAAACGGATGACTTACCTTCGTGAAACGATTTGAGGGTTTTAATCTTTGTGTAGCATGACAGTTTGCCATGACCTTCGATGGATGTAGAGCCAAGGTGGGCAACGTACAGTTGGAAATTGATGAAAAATTTATCAGTCTTGCCACAGGGTTACCTGCCACAGGACAACGTTGGTTTAATAATTGTAAGGTCGAGGAGGTCCTGTGGACACTGTTGTTCCTCTCGCGCAAAGTCACCTCTTGTGATAGAGGTATGACCATATCTATGCTCAAACCACGATGGCACGACTTATTAATGCTAGTCAAGCAGTTCGTGACCTGTGAAGGTCGATACGGGCTTGTGTTTCTCTACCACCTGTGTTTGTTGATGATTTTTATAGGGCATCCTCGTTTGTGGGAGAACCGAGATAATAGATATCTAATAGAGACTGAGAAAGAAATTGATGTTCTTCTACAACTTTAGCTTTCATAATATCAATCTTTTGTTTCATGTTTATGTTATCAATTTGCATTTGATTAATGACTACTTTAGCTATCTTAGTCTTTTGCAAATGATATGAATTAATTAATTTGATCCATATCTGATTTCTTCCAGTATTTAAAAACATAGCAATTACTTGATTCAGTTTATGAATGACAGATTTCTCTTCTTCATCAACTGGATTATTCTGTATAAGTCTTTGCATAACAGGTTTACCTAATTGTGGGGATTTATAAATCATATAATTGTTATGATTTTTATGTCTTGTTTGTCCTGTAAACAAACTTAAAGAGCATTGCAACTATCGTTTATGAGAAGCTTCTGGATTATTCGGTGTGAGTTTCCTTCCTCCGATCTGCTAGTACAGTCATCATACACAGGGCAAATCTGGAGCATATTTCCAGGTTAGTTTGTGATTATTTTAATTGATTTGATTAGATATATTTGTAGTTTAGATTAATGATTTAGTTTAGCTAGTTTTATGTTTTGTTTCTGTTGATAAAAAATTATAAAATAGACAAAAATATCTTTTACTGTCTTAGGGCAGAATGCAAATGAGTTTTTCAGGTTTTAATTAAATCTGTAAAATGTCAATATTGTACATTTTGTGAATAAGTTATATTGCAGTTAGTAGTTAGATAGTAAATTGGTTAGAGTTAGTATAGTAGTAATTAGTAGATTGTGTGTATCGAATTGTTAGTTAGGTTAGTTTGTTTTAATAATTAGTTTTAGTTTAGTTTGTTTAGTAGTTAGTTTTAATTAGATTAGTTTATTAGTTAGTTTTGTTTATTGTTAATTAGTTTAGTTTGTTTTATTTAGTTTTAGTTAGATTAGTTAGTTTAGATTAGTTTTCTTTTGTTTTCTTAGGACCTTAGATCGGCTAACGGAGCTGCTAAACCCGTCAGGGTGGTTCATCCCAAATAGCTTGGGTTATTAGACAACCCTGGACCGGTTCCACTCTCTCAGTTGACGGACGGTCGATTTCGGCCATCAACAAATGGCGCTAGAAGGAGGGCCTGAACTTAATTAATGGCATGAGGTGGTCGCAAGACTCATCCCCCCCCTAATCGCTCACCTATAGTGACTAGAAGCCATTCACACGATAATATTCCCCTTCAAACATCAACTACTTCAAACGACAATCCTCATATCGCAGTTGAGCCAGCAACCCCTAATCCTACAGGTGGTGACAAACAAGAGATTGTTCATCAATCTCTTATCAAAACACATAGTGCCTTAGCTCGTCTTAGGCAACCAAACCGTCCATGGGGTCAACCTTTGGATTTCTCTGATATCAGAGAACAATTAGGTGACACTAACCTTACTGTGAATCCCACAGATCCAATCACAAATCCTGCTGCAGGAGGATCTGGGATACCTCCTTCACCACCTCCATCATCTCCTTCCTCTTCTGGAGGAGATTCCTCATCAGACGAAGGAAATTCACCTTCTCAGCCTTTCACACCCACTACCCCAATGGAAAATCAGAACAACCCTGCTAGACCCTGGCTTGTTCAGGATGTTGTAGTTGTACCTGGAGCCCAGCACCCTTTACCTAAACACCCAGAGAAATGGCTTCCCAAGTTTGATCTTGACTCCAAACAGATCGCTGAATATCACATTAAAAAATTTATGTTAGCCATTAGACTCTGCAATGTCGAACATGAAGACGTTGCCTGTAGGTTGTTCCCTTATACTTTTGAGGGCAATGCATCCACCTGGTACTTTGCCCAACAACCCCATACCATCGTGTCTTGGGAAAAGTTTGAGTCATGCTTTTTGGAAAATTTCGGAGATAGTAAACCTCTGGAAGTCCTAGTCATGGACCTTTCAAGCTTAAGAATGAACCCAAAAGAAAAAGTTAAAGACTTTAATCAAAGATTCTTAACACTTGAAAACCGAATCCCTACAGATTCTATTCCTGCCAAGAGTCTTATAATAACTTACTACACTAAAGCTTTGCATCAAAGTATAGCTATTTGGGTTAAACGATCCAAGAAAGCCACATTATTAGAGGCCTTCGAGGAGGCCAGCCAAATTGAAAAATACATACTTAGTCTTAAAGACTCTTCTAGCAATGAAACCGAGACTAGTTCTTCTTCCAAAAAGAAGATTGAAATTCTCCCTAGACCCACTCAAAGTAAAACACAACCTGAAAACTTTGATTTGGAAAACTTAACTAAAGTTGTTCAAAAACCGTTGAATCAAGTTATAGACATAAAAAGTTCAACTGAAGAAGCTTCCTCGAGTAAAGTACCCTACAAACCCCCTTTCTGAAATCCTTTTCCTTCCAACCGACCTAACCCAAACCCCGAAGGCCTAAATCTAGAAAGTTTACAATGCGCCCTTCAAACAATTCTAGAAGCCCAAGATAACTTGATACTCCCTGAGATCCCTCAGGAGGTAGTTGAACAAGAAATGGTTCAAGAAGAAGAGTCTTCTCCAAACATCTTTGGACACTTCTCGGATAGCATCTTTCAAGATAATTTCGAGACAGTTCACCCTTATAATACTAGGAGTAAGACAACAAACAAACCTTCTACAGAAGACACTACAACTTCGCCTCCAAAGCAATCTAAATCAGTTGTGACTAAACAGAGCAATGTGAACCCCAACTTAGATTATGATGTTGTTTAAGATCTTAAAAAGTTAAGGGCTAACATTTCTATTTATGAGTTATTGAAGTTTCCATTTCTTCTTCAAAAAATGTTGTAAAATATTTCAGAGAACGGCAAGAATGGTAATTCAAGTAGTAACAAGGTTGTGCAAAACAAAATCCCTCGGAAGACTTCCACTAAAAATCATCCCGATCCTCAAGATAAAGGAAGCCTTCCTGTAGTCCCTGTAAATAATGTAAATAATGTAGATAAAGTAGCTTTAGACACTGCGAGAAAAAATCCACAAGCTACTACTCTTAGTACTCGCAAAAATGTACCTCCTTTCTTGTTAACTTTCGAAATTTTCAACAGAAACATGCATAATTGTATGGTGGACTCAGGAGCATCATCCAATGTGATGCCTTGGTCTGTCTGCCAAAAGATTAATTATGAAGTGGAACCATCTACTTTGAGAATCATTCAACTTGATCGAACCAATGTTAAAGTTATAGGCGAACTAAAAAATGTATTGATTAGATTATCGTATAACCCTAAGGTTCATCAGATTATTGATATAATCGTTGTGGATATTCCAGAAGTGTATGGTTTTTTTTTAAGAAGGGACTGGTCAGAGCATCTACATGGTTACTTCGCAACAGACTGGTCTCACTTATGGCTCCCAGAGAATGGTAAGCCTAACAAGATCAGAGTGAATCATGAGCGCTACCTTAAGTTCACGGTCACAGATTTGAACGATCCTAATGAACCATACACACCTTCTGTTGATTCACCTGAAGTCCAAGGGATGGACACCTTCTTTGGAAATTTCATGGCCGAGGCTTCACCTATCATCAATCCAGAACAACAGTCCGAGATCATAGAATATATGCAACCATCAGCTTCTATACAATAGTTCCACATGCCCGATGGAAATCAAATTTGGTTTCTATATTTCGACGGTTCTAAGTCTAAAGAAGGAGCTGGTGCAGGCTACATCATTATCCATCCAGCAGGTAACAAGATATTAATGGCTTGTAGACTAGAATTTGAATGCACTAATAATACTGCAGAATATGAGTCTTTACTGCAAGTTTTGGTGGTCGGAGGTCACCCCTGGATTGCTAGTAGGAGCAGAGCCCGACGCCCATCAGTTTAATGTCACGATTTGTTTAAAGGGTGATCAAATGGAGGGAAACTTAGAATGATATCGTCTCAACTTAGAAACCATACCAGGCATGCATGAATGAGTGAGGTCGTAATAAACTCCAAACAGTAGGTCGTAGTAAAAGGGTGAGTAGGTGGAAGACTTACGCAAGAAGGGTGCAAAGGTCTATCACAGACATCCAGTTTGCAACAGACTGAAGAAGAATTCATTCGAACAAAAAATCCTTTCACATTCAAATACAATTACCAGAGGGCACAACAACATCACAACAAATCCTTTATTGTAACAAGATGCTCAACTGTGAATCCTCAAGCATGAGACGGAAGAAATATGGAAAAAGGAAAATTGTTTGTTATAAACCAAGAAATCTCAAACACAGAGGCATAACCAGGAAACTAGAGTATTTGCTGAAACTTTACAGTCGGGAGCCTAGCTCTACCATCAATAGATACAAAAATGGAAAAAATGCCTACATATACTCAAAACAACACTAGCAGCGGAACCAAGAAAATGCATTGAAGGCTTTGCGTCTGCATGGCTTCTGACAGTCAACATATGAAAGATCGTGCAACTTATGTCAAACGCAATCTTAATTGTTTGACAGTTCCAACGGTGAATCGACGTGCCTTAAATTCATGGCCATGCTCTCCCATTAAGGCGGAGGTGATATATAACCACCACCAACTGCTTCAATAACTGCTTCTTGGGATTGAGAACAGCCTGGCCAACTTAGCACTTCGGGCTACAGAAGACTTCTCGCGCTGCCACTTGGAATAACCGAATAGCTTGAGGGATGGGCATGGAGGCCAACGCAGAAGATGAGTGCACGATAGGAATGGTGGTGCTGGGTTATAAGGGCGTGGAAGGAGTGACGGAATGAGAGAAGGATGACGAAGGACATCGGGTAGAAGGGAAGAAGACGAGAGAAGCAAACTCGCCTTTGGGTGAGAGGTTGACGTGGAAAGGAAAGGAACGGGACACGTAGAAAATAGCGAGTGGATGGTGAGAAAAAGAGAGAACCACACGGACCAAAAGGATGAGGTGGACGAGTGACACACAGCAATGGGAGAAAGGTGGACTGGAAGATGACAAGGTAGGAGAGTGGCCCGTGCTGGCTAAACATGTAGCGGCTGAGAAGGGCGGGGTTATTTAAGCGCCATTGATCTGGGCGCCTTGATCGTGGCTGTTGGAGAGATGCATATGGGATTCCGGACCCCCCCCCCCTCCGCTTAAAGGTAGAAAGGCGGGGGGTGTCTGGAATGGTCTTCATTGCCGTTGATCCGGGCGCGCTGATCTGGGCCGTCGGAGAGGTGCGCCCCCGATTCCGGACGCCCCCCCCCACTTAAAGGTAGAAAGCCAAGGGGGGCTCAGAATCCAACGCACGCCGTTGATCCGAGCATGCGAATCTGGACCGCTCGGTCTTGTGTGTTGTTTATCATGGGCACATTATTGCCCAAAACTTAGGACAAATGGGTTTTAACCCATCATTTCACACTCCAACCCCCTTAACAAGAAATATCTCTAACATTTGGATCCATGGGGGATAGAGTCGTCCCTGTGATGCTCTAAGAACTCTTTTGCAGACTTAGTGCCTTTGCTGTTGGGCTATGGAGTCATCTATTAGTCCGAAAAATAAAACAAAAACAATATTTAGAGAACAAAAACAAAACGAGCTGACTGCGGCTCAAAGAAAACATTTCTTTAATAAATTCCCATTGACTGGGCCATTAAAAACTTCATTGCCTTCCAGATCCTGCAACCTGTAAGTGTTGTTTGAATACACTTCAAGGATCTTGAAAGGCCCGAACCAGAGGGCATCAAATTTACTGTGTTTGCCCTTTTCCTGCCTGGGTGCATCCCACTTGAGCACTAGATCACCCTGCTCGAACTCTTTCTTCTTGTTTTTCCTGTGAAAAGCCTGCTTGATCTTCTGCTGACGATTGTAAGCTCTGTCCAGGACCTGCTCTCTGATCTGTTGCACCTCCACCATCTGATGAATTCTTCTGAGCACGTGGTTGGGTTCCCCCTCATAGTCTTGGAGGAGATTTTCCACAGGCAAGGAAAGCTGAGTGGGGAAGACGGCCTCAATCCCATAAACAAGATGGAAGGGGGAGAGACCCAGGGATTTCTTTGTTGTCACTCGATTGGCCCAAAGTGAAAATTTGAGCTTCGAGTCCCAGGCCCTTTTATTATCCTCTAATAGCCTTTTGATAATCTTGATTAGACTTTTATTAGAGGACTCTGCTAGTCCGTTTCCCTGAGGATAGTAGGGAGTGGAGTGAATCAGTGAAATCCCAAATTGTTCACAAAATTTGACCAGAGGCTCCGATCTAAATGGGGAAGCATTGTCAGTTACAATTTTGCTAGGGAAGCCAAACCTAGCTATGATGTCCTCCAGGAAGCTGATGACTGCTTTGTGAGAAGTGCTTCTGGTTGGGACAACCTCTATCCATTTAGTGAAGTAGTCGGTTGCTGTCAAAATCCATCGGTGTTGGCCACTCGAGGGAGGATGGATTTCCTCGATGAAGTCCAATCCCCACTACTGAAAGGGCACTGAGACCACTACAGGTTTTAATGGCAGAGATTTGAGTTGCTTCTTCCCTGAGAATTTCTGACATTTGATGCAAGCTCTAATTTCCCTGCAGACATCAGGAAATAAGGTGGGCCAGTAGTACCCAGCTCGGAGGATCTTGTGAGCTGTGGTCTTCGAGAAATCATGGCCTCCACAGAGACCGCTATGGAAATCATTCATAACCTTCTGGGCCTGTTGTGGGTCCAGACACATTAGTAATACCCCCTGGGGGTCTTTCCAATACAACGCTTGGCCAATAAGACAATACCTGACAACTTTGAGCTTTAAAGCTCTGGCTTTACTTTTTTCCATCCCATCAGGTGGTCTCAACTCCTGCAGGAAATACAAGATATCTTTGTACCAGGGGCATGATGATAGTGGCACATTGCTTTAGGAACCCCTGTCAGATGTCTCGGCTTTCTCATTGATAAAATTGATTTCCAAAGCTTTATAATTGGATTCGGCCAAGAGCTTGGCCAAGCCCTGCCCCTTTATTAGCTTGGTGGGCTTAATTTCCAGGTCGAATTCTAGGATCTTGGCGATCCATTTACCTCTTCTTCCGTCTATGTCAGGCTGTATAAGAATGTCCTTCACAGAGGTTGAAGGGACATATGCAATGATCTTTGAGTGTAAGACATAGACCCTGAAAGCTTTGAGAGCTTTCACCAAGGCATAAGCCTGCTTCTCCATGATCTCATATCGGAGCTCTACATCTCTCAGCGTGTTGCTAAAGAAGGCAATAGGCTGCTCTTGCCCTTGATCGTTTTTCTGCAACAGAACCGTTGCCACTGTGTCAAAGGAAGAAAAATAAAATATCACAAAGTCTTTAGAATAATCTGGACTGATCAACACAGGAGCCTCGGTTAATGCTTTCTTTATTTGGTCAAAATACTTCATGGGTTCAACAGTCCATTTTATTTCATGGCCCTTCCTGAGCATGGCTGTGATATGTTTCACCAATTCAGCAAAATTTGAGACAAACCTCCTCAGGAAATTAATCCTTCCCAAAAATGCTTGGACCTCCGTTTTAGACCTGGTAAGTGACAGGGTTTGAATTGCCTCTACCCTGTCAGGATCAATTCTCACTCCCTCTGCTGAGACTATATGGCCTAATAGCTTCCCCTCTTGCATAGCAAACAATGATTTCTTGGGATTCAGGGAAAGGCAAAACCTGCGGCACTTCAGGAAAACCCTCTTCAAGTGGGAGTGGTGCTCAATATCAGTCTTGGAGAAGACCGTTATGTCATCTAAGTAAATTACCACGAACTTATCTTTTTCCCCGATGAAGGCTATGTCCATGGCTGGCTGAAACGTTGCTCCTGCGTTCATCATCCCAAATGGCATCTTGGCATACATGAATGTGCCCCAAGGAGTGGTGAAAGCTGTCTTTTCTCTGTCCTCAGGCATGACTGATATCTGATTATAACCAGAAAAGCCATCAATCATAGATATCCTGGATGCACCAGTGACCCTCTGCAATATATGTTCCATGTTGGGCAGGGGGTAATTGTCCTTCCTTGAACTCCTGTTCAGGTTCCTGAAATTGACACAGAGTCTGATTTCTCCGCTCTTCTTTCTTACTGGGACCAAATTGGCTACCCAGCTAGAGTATCTCAAGGGGACTATGATTTGGGCATCCAACAGCTTTTTCACCTCCCTCTCCATGATAGGTAGCAGCGTAGGATTTATCTATCTTAGCTTCTGCTTGAAAGGTCTAGCCTCCTCTTTCAGTGGGATCTTGTGCTCAATGAATGACGTGTCGTATGTCTTGAGGTCTTCGTAGGTCCACGCGAACACGTCAGAAAAATCCCTCAGCAACTCAACATATCCGATCCTCTGCTCCTTAGTTAAACTCCTCGACAACTTGACAAACTTGGGCTCTTCTGGTGTGCCTATGTTACATTTAGTCGTATCAGCATCATCACCTGAAATTCTGCCCTTTATCGCCACATCATTCCCATCGAACAATCTTTCTAATGGGATCAGACCTCTTGGTATATGATTTCTCAGCAATTGAATAATCTGGTGGTTGGCGATTTCATTCATAAACTCCCCAGGGTGATTGTTACCTTCTGTGTCAGGGTCTTCATCTATGTGTGACGCAGAAAAGCCATCGATGGATTGGAGGAATTTCTCGATCTCTTGATCATCCTCCAACACCTTCCAATTTTTGACATTGTCTGGTACAGAGGGTCTGTATCTTATTTCCACCTCTGATCTGTCAGCGGGCAGTGCAGGAGCTTCAAACAAACTAGCCGAGAAGGCTTGAAAATTGGCTGGATCATTTTCTTCCCTTGGAATGAAAGAGATGTTGAAAGGCAGGAAGAAACTATCAATTAGATCCCATACCTCGTTCCTGTAATTCTTGAGGAGAGGGTGCTTGGTCTGATAGACATTTTTGACCTGCTGGACAATTAATTCTGCATCCCCGAACACAGCCATCTCCCTGATTCCCATTTCTTTTGCAGCCCTTAATCCCAGAACCAGAGCTTCATATTCTGCCACATTATTGGTGACT